>MU223642.1:3969368-4001260 GCA_018584345.1 Thuja plicata
CATAGGAATTTGTCATAACCGTTTTAGCCATGATCTCCTTACACACAATTCAAGATGCTGACACATCAACATTATTTGCAAGAAATACATTTTACAAAACAAATAATAAGAATAGGAATTATCCAAGCTTGAGACACCTTATTCCTAACAGGAATATGTTCAATCAAAGGAACAATTAGTTGATATATTCACTAAGACATTACCGAAGGATACATTTGAATACTTGAGATAGAGACTAGGGGTCCAACCCTTGTCTATCGGTCAGTAAGCTGACTAGGAGACTACATCAACCTACACATAATCTAAAGATCATTCATGTTGATGCAAACACTGAGATGAACAGCAACAGATACATATGTACACAAAAAGGTACAATTATGCACCAAATAACAGAGACATTGTATTGCTGATGGATAGGGAAATTCAAGGAATATATTATATAAAGGGATGGAAGATGATATAGAAGAAACTTGTTTGGCATTGTTGTCAAAGGGAGAGATTATCTCATTGATCAGAAATGATTATATCATTATCCATGAACAGAAGTTCTTGAGAATCACAAGGAAGATTTAATCAATATTCAAAGGGAGAGAAATTGATTACATATGAAATATCCATCTAAGGGAGAGAAAGTAACAAAGGAAGAGAGTTCATACAAAGAGAGATATTGTTGTCAAAGGAAAAAGAGATTATCAAGAAGAGGAATGGTCAAGGCAGGGCACATATCAGAATAGAGACATTAGATGCTACATCTATCCAGTGAAGGGATTGATGATTGAAGAAACCACTCTACAAGAAACAAATAAAATCTATTTTTGAGCTTACCAAAAGCTAGACATTTGTAATAGTTGCAATAGGAAAGATTGATGAAACTATTATAGTTCATATTATATTAGTAATAGTATAGTATGATAATGTAGTTTGTTGCCATCAATGCCAAAGGGAGAGATTGATGACATGTAACTGATTGAATATTTGAAGATGTTAAGTTGATCACCGAAATGTAGAAAGATAATGTAAGACATTAAATCAGTTAATGGATTGTATTGCCATTGATGTCAACTTGATATAATCTAATCAGTTATAAATCAAAGTGTCAAAGACTTCAGAGAATCAGAGAGAAAAATATTATGCTTTCAATAATGTATAAAAGACAAGCATTGACTATGTGACTTCAAACACCGACGGCTAGTGGAACCCGATGGACAGAGATCACTAAAATTCAAGTCACAGTGATGCCCGAGAAAGAACACCGATGATCATTACCGATGAGCAGAATCACAAGCATACCCGACGACCAGAATCATAGTTTAAATCGACGAAGAATCCTAAGGATAAATGGAGTGTTGACCAAAGCTATCAAAGTGTTAAAACAAAGAAAGTTAACTCGAGTTTAGAAATGAAAAAATATCTAGCTGGTAGAGCTAAATATAGACTTAACTGGTAGTTATCATTGTTTTCATCGACAAGATAAAGCCAGAGATAAGTAAAGGATTTAAAGTTGTTTTGTCCAGTTGGCAAGAAGATCTCTACGAGATAAAATAGGATTTTTTCTTTAAATTAGATTAGCTAAGATTGTGGATCAGGCCAAGATCAAGAAAATCAAGAACCTAACAATGTTGATATCATGTCTATAAAGAGACAACTTAATTCATTTCAAATTAAGGGGAGTGAATGAAAAAGAGAATGTTGGAGAGAAACTGATGAATAACAACTTCATACAGTCCTGATCAATCAAGTTGAGGAAAGAGCTAAAGATTTATGCAGACACTGAGCTGTTAGGAATAAGGTGTCTCAACCTTGTATATTTCCTTACATTTGATATTATTTTTTTTGTAATTAATTGTTTGCAAATAATGTATTTAAGTTTGATATCTGTTATGTCATTTAGTTGAGTGGACATGTTATGTTTTCACTCCACTTGGAAGATGACAAGGATGATCAAACTATACATGTTATTGCAGCAACATCTAAGTTAATTGTATTATCATTCTGTAATTGATAAGGGTTAAATCTAAATTTGCATGATCCTCTCCTTAGGATTTTAGCGTAGGGAACTATTTTCTGCACACTTTGTTTCCTTTCAGTTGGTATCAGAGCCTGACCAGTTTTGGTTCTATTTGTTAGGGTATGGGTTTTTTGAGCTAATCTCCAATTTAGAGGGAGTATTGTTGTAGATTATTCATAACCTTATTGTAGGAAGCGATGGCAAGTTCTTCATATAGTAGAATGGAGGTGGAAAAGTTCAGTGGCACAAACTTTGAGTTGTGGAAACTCAAGATGGAAGACATGCTCGTAGACCGTGATGTATGGGAGGCGATTGCAAATGATATCAAACCAGTAAACATGCATCAAGAATATTTGGATCTCAAGGATCAGAAAGCTAAGGGTCTCATTAGACTCTATCTAAAATATTTTGTTCTCCTGAATGTTCTCGAGCAGAAGACTGCAAACAAATTGTGGACACGGCTTGGGTCTATGTATCAGGCCAAGTCCTTGGTGAAAAGATTGTTCTTGAGAAATAAGTTTTATTCTTTGAGAATGGAGGAAGGAGGATCTGTTGTAGATCACCTGAACACATTTAACATGTTGATTGAACAGTTAACATCAACTAGTCTCAAGTTGGAGGAGGAGAATCGATGTATGACCCTTCTATATTCCTTGCCGAATTCATGGGACCATCTTGTGATGGCCCTTGGGAGTACTATTATCACTTTCCAAATGGATGATGTGGTGTCTTTGATTTTATCTAAGGAGATGCAAAGAAAGACCTTTGATTCAACCAAGGAAGCCCTTGTTGTTCACAGTAGATCCAAAGACAGAGGAAAGAAAAATGAAAAGAAGTCTAAAAAGGGTAGATCCAAATCTTGTGGGAAATCTAAGACTCCTGGAAAGTCTAAGGAAACATTTTGGAACTGTGGTAAGTCTGGGCACCTCCATAAGGACTGCAAAGAGCCAAAGAAGAAGAAGAAAAACCCAGATTCATATTCTAAAAAATCTCAAAAAGATGGTGATGCTTTTGTCACAGCCTTGGCCACCCATGCATCTGATGATGTGTGGCTGATTGACTCGGGTGCTTCTTTTCACATGACCTCTCATCAAATTTTTTTCTCAAAGTATGAGGAGTTCGATGGTGGAAAGGTGTACCTGGGTGATGATTCTCACCTAGAGATAGTTGGGTGAGGAAGAGTCACTATCAGATTCCCTGATGGATGAGTAAAGGGGATCAATGGGGTAATGCACATCCTGGGTTTGGCACGAAACCTATTATCTATAAGTATGTTGAATGATGTAGGTGTGCAAGTTGTTTTTTCAAAAGATGGATGCAAGATAATTAGGGGAGCTATGGTGCTCGTGAAAGGTACTAGGAGAGGTACCATGTTTTAGCTAGATGCTTGCACTTCACAGTGCAATAGTTCTTCTGTCTCAAGGAAGAGAGCAGCAGTCACTTCATCTCCACCATCTAAACTAGGAGTCAAGAAGTCTATGGTAATGGGTTCTAACGGTAGTGCAGCAAGTGTACCTAAGGGTGCTAAAACTTTGGAAGGCAAACTTCCTACAGAAAAGACAATGTTGTGGCATATGAGATTTGGCCACATTGGAGAGAAGGGTCTCAGAACCCTGAAAAATAAAACCTTGTTGAGGGGATAAATGATTGTAATCTCAAGTTTGACTTCTGCAAACACTATGTTTATGGTAAGCAAAATCGTGTTCAGTTTTACTCCAATTCTCACAAGTCTTCTAGTATTTTGGATCTTATCCATTCAGATGTGTTTGGTCCTGTTAAAGTTACTTCACTCTCTAAATCTATATATTTTGTATCTTGTATAGATGATTACAATAGAAGTACATGGATTTATTTCCTTAAAAGAAAGACACAAATTTTTATTCGGTTCAAGGAATTTAAAGCTCTCGTAGAGAATCAAACTGGTAAAAGAATTAAGTGTGTGAGAACTGACAATGGTGGTGAGTTTTGTTTGGCAGAGTTTGAATAGTTCTATAAAGAATGAGGGATCAAGTGGCATAAGACAACTCCTTATGCCCCATAGCAAAATGGAGCTGCGAAAAGAATGAACAGGACACTCATGGAGAAGGCTAGGAGTATGCTTAGTGGAGTTGGCCTCAAACAAAGGTTTTGGGTTGAAGTTGTGGCCACTGCTTTCTATTTGGTTAATAGATCTCCTATATCATCTCTTGTTGGGAAGACACACATGGAGATGTGGTCTGGTAAGAATCCTTCAGTTAGACATCTTCATGTTTTTGGTTGTGAAGCTTATGCACATGTGCCTAAGGAGAGAAGATCTAAGTTGGAAAACAAGGCTATAAAATGTATCCTCATCAACTACAGTGTTGGTGTGAAAGGATACAAGCTTTGGGATCCTGTGATTGGTAAGGTGTTGTATAGCAGAAATGTTATTTTTAGAGAGCTAACACTTTCTCCTATTGTACTATAGCCAAATGAAAAAGAAATGAAAGAAGATGTTATTCAGTTGCCTCCTACCCCTGAGAAGACTGAACAAAGAGACTGTGATGGATTTGATGATGAGGAGAGCTCTAGAAGCTCTAAAAATTTAGAAGAAGAGGTAGAACAACCTCAACCTCATCCCTTGAGGAGATCCACGAGAGAAAGAAAGCAGCCATAGAGGTTTGGATTTTCTATGTTAGATTCCAGTTGTGCTTATGTCTTGATTACAAACACTGATGAGCCTAGATCTATGAAAGAGGCTATGGGTATGGAAGATGAAGGTTCTTGGATTGAGGCCATGGATGATGAGATGGCTTCATTGGAGAAGGAAAAAACTTTGGACCTAGTACGTTTTCCTAAAGGATGAAAACCTGTTGGAAGCAAATGGGTGTTTAAGAAGAAATTTTGTGCATATGACAGTGTTGATAGATATAAGGCCAGATTGGTTGCAAAGGGGTATTCATAGGTGGAGGGAATTGATTATGGTAAAATATTCTCTTCTATTTCAAAGCTTACATCCATTAGATTTATGTTATCTCTAGCAGCATCGTATGGTTTAGAGGTAGAACAGATGGATGTGAAGACAACTTTCCTTCATGGTGATTTGGAGGAAGAGATCTATATGTCACAGCCTAAGCACTATATTCAGAAAGGTAAAGATTCTTTCATTTGTAGATTAAAGAAGTCTCTGTATGGTTTGAAACAATCTCCTAGGATGTGGTACCTTAAATTTGATGCATTTGTGTTGTCGATTGGTTTTCTGAGATCAAAATCAGATCATTGTGTTTATTTCAAAGTTGACAATGATCGCCTTCTTATTATTGCATTATATGTTGATGATATGTTGTTGATTGGGAAGCGTATGGGTATGATTTCTGATTTGAAGTCTCAGTTCTCAACACAGTTTGAGATGAAAGATCTAGGGGCAGCCAAGTATATTTTGGGTATGGAAATCAACAGAGATAGATCTAACAGAAAACTTTGGTTGAGTCAGAGTAAGTATGTGAAGTCTGTGTTGGATAGGTTTAGCATGGAAAATTGCAAACCATTGTGTGTTCCTATTTCTATGGGAACAAAGTTATCTCTGGATGATTCTCCAAAACCTCCTAGTGAGGTGGAGGACATGAGAAAAGTACCTTATGCGAGTGCAGTTGGCAGCCTTATGTATGCTATGGTCTATACTAGACCAGACATTGCCCAAGCAGTGGGAGTCCTGATTTGGTTTATGGCTAAACATGGACGGGTACATTGGGATGCAGTTAAGAGAGTGTTTAGATATTTGAAGGGTACATCAGATTATTCCATATGTGATCATGGAAACTCTTATGGAGCTCCGCATTCAGTTTGTATTCATGGGTTTGTGGATTCAGATTGGGCAGGTGACATTGATGGAAGGAGATCCACAAGTGCCTATGTGTTCACTATGTTTGGTGGTTCCATCAGTTGGATGAGTAAGCGACAACCTGTGGTCACTTTTTCCACGATAGAAGCAGAGTACATGGTAGCTACTCATGCTTTTAAGGAATCCATTCAGCTTAGGAGACTGTGTTCAGATGTTGGTGTTGATGCAAGACAGATTACAATTTGTTGCAACAGTCAGAGAGCTATTTGCCTTGCGAAAAATCCAACTTTCCATGCCAGAACGAAGCACATTGATGTGCGGTTTCACTTTGTGAGAGATATGGTAGAGGATGGAAAGATAACTTTGGAGAAGGTAGATACAGTAAATAACGTTGTGGATGCATTGAAAAAACCTATGGGCATAGAGAAGTTTAGATGGTGTTCAGAGCCTATGGGCCTCTCGGCCTATAGCAGTTAAATCATGTTATTTCCTTTGGCTCTTACAAAGTGTTCGACAAGTGGGAGAATGTTGGGAATAAGGTGTCTCACCCTTGTATATTTTCTTACATTTGATATTTTTTTTGTAATTAATTGTTTGCAAATAATGTATTTAAGTTTGATATCCATTCTATCATTTATTTGAGTGGCCATGTTGTGTTTTCACTCCACTTGGAAGATGCAAGGATGATCAAACTATACATGTTATTGCAGAAACATCTAAGTTAATTGTATTATCATTCTTTAATTGATAAGGGTTAAATCTAAATTTGCACAATCCTCTCCTCAGGAGTTTAGCGTAGGGAAATTTTTTTGCACACTTAGTTTCCTTTCATGAGCAACTGAGCATAGCATCACCGAGTAGAACACAAGTGGAGCAAAGGTATTAAAAGGAGATATTGATCATATTAGTTTTATGAGCTTCCAATAGATCTGAGAATCTGCAAGTATAAGTTGTATATGTGAACAGATCATACTTTTTCAATTTAACCATTGATTCATAAAGTTTCTTAATCGATCAGGATTTAAAGATCCTTTCTATATTGAGATACATCCTAAGGAGTATCAAAAATTTTGATCATGAAGATAGCATGAGATGCCAGATACCATTTGACAAACTAGAAGAGTTTGAACAAGGAAGGTAGCATAGAAATTCCTGATATCAAGTGACAAACTAATCTTTTAAATCCTCTAACAAGGTCACACCTAACAGTGTGTTTGTAATCTTTAACAGGGTTGGCTCTTCACTGAGCTCACTTCAGAAGAGTGAAAATTTTGGGTTACCGGTCCCAAGTGGTTTTTCCCTTAACAGGGTTTTCATGTTAAAAATCCATGTTTTAATGTGTTTATGAGTCATTAATTTAGTGTTTTGCATTACACATAGCTAATCTGGATTGATCGATATACTCAAAGTAATTTACTATTTTCAGTAAATTAACAGACTGCTATTCGGTAAACATACTGAATAAGGTTTAACAAAGCATTTCGAGCAGTAGTAATTTGATAAGTATATTTTAAGGCATTCATCTTATAAGACTGAAGATAAATAGAGGCTTAATATTGTGGTACTAAGTTTTTGGGTTGATTAATTAGAATATTTTTGAGGCCACTGATTCAACCCCGCCCACCCCTCTCAGTTATTACTAACATCTTGATTGAATAGGGGATTACGAGACGTCTCTGCTTGATGATATTGTAGTAATATATGAGGTACGTCTAATTCGTCAGCAAGATACTTGTTGCATCTTGTGTTAACCATGAAAGTTGGATCTCAACTTTTGTCAAAGTTTTCCAATAGTGTCAAATAGAGTCTCAAATTGTCCAAGTAAGTGTGTCCAATTAGAAGTTTGTTTGTGTTTTGTGAAAGTGAATGACTTCAGCGTCAGAGGGTTAGAATGCCCTAATAGTGAGATGAGAATCAAGAGTTTTTGGTAAATGAGAAGACCGCATGTTTTGAGACCAATTATGAGAGTCTAAGAGGACATGCAAGGTAGACTCCTAAGAAAGCTGTGAAACAGCAATAGGTGGACCAACAAGAGCTATAGGACCATACTAAAGAGCCAAAAGGGTATCTAACAGTACTAAATTTCTCTGAGAAACACTTGTGTAAGGGCCCACTATCCTAGATGTGACTCCCTAAATGCAAGGTTTGATATGCCAGATGCAAGCTTCTGCTAAACTAGATGCGAGCTTTGATCCCTAGATGCGAGAAAGTTCCCTGAAAGTGAGCCAAGAATGACCAAAAATGATGCAATACACTAGATGAGAGCTAGTGCAACTAGATGCAAGCTAAGATAGACCAAAAATGAGCCTCTAATGGTTTTGATTTTTTTGTCAGATTTGTCTTGAAATGCATGAAATTTGTCTGAAAGCAGAGGTTTTCTGAGACTTTTCCAGTGAGTTGTAAATAACATGTATGTCAGGGAATGAAAATTATTGCTTGTTTTTGGAGTTATCTTTTTAATGAGTTTTTTGGACACATCAAGTAATGTTCTTTTGTTAAGGGTGATCAAACACCTTCCCTATTCCCTAGTTTCTAAGCATACAATGAAAATCTTTGCTTGTAGACTCAAGTACATACTCACATGCTAATCAGAATATGGCCATCACTAAGCACACAATGGATCTAGTCATGATTTTGTATTAGCTGACTCCAAATGCAAGTGAGGGCACAAAATGATGAGTATCTTGGGGCAATTACTATTTGCCTTGCACAAAGATTATCACCCTTTCGGAGATAAATCAAGTAATTTGACTACAAGTGTTTATTATATTGGGGTATCCATTCACAATCGTCTCCCATAGAATTGCACAAGGAAAAATGGAGGTGTATAGCCCTATGAGCACTCAAATGTGTGTAGTCTTGCAAGCAAGATTCAAGCGGCTCTTCTCTACACACACTCAAGCATGTTTAAGGAATGATGTCAAAATTTCAGGAACAAAACTGATTACGTCTTTTGAGGTTTTGGCCTACAAGGAAGCATATTGATTATAGTGAGTTGGAAGGGTTGGCGTAAACCTATCCTCACTTGGGTCGTCTCAAGAGATTTTTTCCTCAACCGACAGACCCTCTAATGTTTTGAAAGCAATGAAAAGGATTAGTGAGCTTAGGAGTCTAAAATTTTTATTCTTCAAAAGAAGAAGAGAATACTCTCCTATTCCATGTCATTTTCTCCCACAAACACAACAAAAATTTTCATTTCCTCAAACTACTTCACTCAAAACTCAATCTCCCATGATGAGTCTTTGATTCCTCCACTTGGAAAGAAGATAAAATCATCTAGTGAGACTTAGTAGTAAGCTTAAGTTTGACGTTAAGTTCCTATTTTAAGAAAGAACAAAGCATTTAAAAATCAAATTCGTGTTTGTTCAATATCCCCAAATTAGGTGATTTTCTTGTTCACTTACTTTTCACAAAATTAGACAATGAATTTGCTTTGTTCAATTTTTCTACAAGATTTAGTGCTTTGATTGTCCAATTACTTTCCCAAAAAGAATTATACAATGCATTTGTTCATTTAGCCACAATATTTAATTCTTTAATTTGTTCAATTACTATTCCCAAAAAGAATTATACAATGTGAGTTTGCCTTGTTCAATTTTCTCCAAATTCTTCTCAAATCCTAAATTGACTTTTGAGTTTTTGATTTTCCTTAAAGGAAAAGAGCATAATCCTCTGGTCAATTTACTAAGTGATTGGAAAATGTAATTACTTTTAAAGCTTTGAACAAATGAAATCAAATTAAATAATTCTTCAACCTACAAACCACAAGTTAGTAGTTGTTTTCCACCTTTTTGAGAAAAAAGGCTCTGACAGCAACCTGCAATCAATAGTTAGGTTGTTTAAAGGACAGAAATAGACAAGGTCAAAAGATTAGTGGTTAGACATTTCAATTTTCAAATCCAATAACTAGATGTGATTTCCTTTCCTATATGTGAGCCTAGATATCTTGAATGCGAGATTCTTTCCCAAATACTATGTTTTGCACAAAAGGCGACACATAACCTTACCAGATACGATCCTTTACTAGATACAATACACAAATAACTAAATGCGAGTTTAGAAATCTAGGATGCAATCTAATTTCCTGAATGTGAGGCCCTTTCCTGAATGCGAGCCTGGATCAACTAAAGGAGACTTTGTACCTGGAAACAAAGAGCCAAAATCAGTCAAAAATGATTAGAAGGTGAGGTAAGATCTGAGGATCAGCCCCACGATGGGTGCTAGAAATGTGTGTGTATTTTGTGGATCTGTTAGCTGCAACACAACACTTCAATAAGTCATTGCATTAGTGAAATAACATGAAAAATAAGAGTTAGAATGCATATTGATCACTAAAATTGACCTATTGCTCCCAATCTAAGAAGAGTTTCAAGAATGCTATAATTTTCCATCAGATTATGCATTAATCAATGACATAATCATGTTCAGAATGGAAGATTTAAAGGATTTAAACTAAAATGCTCAAGAAAAGTTCATTTTAAAGCTCCAAATGAAAGATTATGACAATTTCTAAGAAAGTTGAGCTAAAATGCATTAAGATCTATGAGAATATGAGCAACATAAGTTTGCTTTAAAACTTGTAAGATTATGGGCCCATTGAGCTCAAAATTCATTCCATTTATAGTAGAATTTGAGGAATGAGAGGTTAGGATTGAAAGTTGAAGAGCGGTGGAGATTGAATCTTTCGTGATCCATGTGAGGTGATCCAAGTGATTTAACTCTTATTGGCTAGGGAATTGACTTTCCCTTTTGCGAATAAGGAGTTGTAATTAGGATTTATTTAATTCCTTTCTATTAATTACTTTAGCCATGTATATGATTGTTTTTTATTTAATTGATTTGATTTGATTTAATTAGCTAAGGCAATTAATGTAATTTAGTGATTATATCACTTAGGAGATTAAATTTGATTTAAATGAATTTGTCAATTAATTGAAGAATTGTCATGACATAATTAGGGGTATGATCACACTTTAGGGCAAATAGGGTCTATGATCAAAGTAGCCCAAATTAGGGTGGTTAAAAATCTCACGGTCTACTTCTTATTTATCTAAATTAACAGTATTATTTTCAACTTGGGTTTCTTCATCCTTACTCCCCTTATTATCATTGATATTCTCCTCCTCAGCATTTTTGACAATTTTTTTCATTTTCAGCTTCCAAATCGTCAGAATCTTCAACATACTCCTTCAGAATATTATCCAGGATCGTCACCACTATTCTTTTGAGTATTATCAATGTAAACTTCCATAATATTATTGATTTTCTCGGTAACCTCCTTAGGGATATCATTTCCAAAATCATTCATATCCACAACAAACAGGATATTTTTCTTATCCATACCTTTTTCAAGTCCATTATTAGCAATAACAGAATGAAATTTATCTATTACTCGGCTCCCCTTTAGCCATCTCTTCATCCTTAGAGGATACCTCTTCCAGGTCATCCTCTGACTTCATACTTTCAACCTCATCAAAAATTGATAGCTTGGTATCGATTTTGATGAGGCTCACCTTTCTGGATTTTTTGCTCGAACCAGTGCTAGCTTTCTTCCCAGAAGAAGTGTCAGAGATCATTCTTTTAGTGTTAGAAATTTGTTTAGGAATCAGATCTGAGATATGATCTTTGGCATACTCTTCAATGAGTATAATAATCCCCTCATGTTGAACAGGGGAAGCCCTAACTTTATTATACATAATACTCTGATTAAGAGAGCTACGAAGATAGAACAAAAAGGAAACACTAGTATTATGTTTGAAATGATTCACCAGCACAAAATGATAATTGTAAACCCTAGAATACCTACCATCTAGTGTGAAGTATTCCATAATAGCCCTAAGGACACAAGCCCAGATGCATTTGACATTATCCAAGTTTACATAATCAACATTACCTTTCACTAGCATTTCTCTCTCCTCATCGGTCTTTGGGAAGTGTTTATAGGCCTTGTTTCCCATCTTCTTTTCTTTAGAGAAGTGAATTCTCTCTCAAGAGGGAGCCCCTTTATCTCAGCCAAAAGGTCAAGATTTAGAGTGAACAACTTCCCTGCTAAGTTCACCTTGCCATTATCCCACCCTGCGAAAATACCTTAGTAATATTTTTCATTACCATGCAGTCATTTCAGGTAATGGTGCACTTTACCCTTCTTCAATTTTCTCCAGACTTCTTTTTCATGGATCCACTTACATTCTATCAATTTCTCCCTCTTAAGATAACCACCCATCTTAGCTTCCTTATTTTTATTACTATGGACACTAGTTATCATCAACTTATTCTCAAGATCTTTTCTCTCCGAATATCTCAGACTGCACTCAAAATGCTTTGAATAGTTGAAATTTTGCAACTTCTCAATTTTTATGACCCAGAAAGCATGCGACACAAAATAATAATGAATGCAGTTAATCACCACTTGGAACTTTGCCTTTAAAGTACACAAATTAAAATTTAATTCATGCATTGTGATCATTACTACTAATAAATCCCTCCTTTTGATTGATTTTTCCATGATTAATAATTGAGTCAATCTCGTCATTAATCTTAGTTGATATGTGCCACTTACATCTGAAATCACTTCTAACCCCAAGGTTAGCCAGACAATCCGCAGCCTGGTTAGTTTTGGAAGTTGTGGGTAACATTGAAAGACTCAAATTTTGAAGCAATTTGATTAATTTTATCAATGATGTGTTCAACGGACCAAGACGATTTGCTTATGCCTTTAATGTTATTGACAATATTAAGAGATTCTCCTTCCAGCCAAACTTTTTTACATCCTAGCTCTTCTGCCATCATAATAATCTTGAGAGTTGGCTCCATTGCTTCAACTCTATGATTAGATTAAAATCCCAGAGGAACCGTGACAGCACCAACACAGATTCCCATCCAATCTCTGATAATTCCACCTCCACCTGCCACTCCTAGGTTTCCCTTAGCCACACCACCAAAGTTAGCTTTAACCCAATCAAAAGGAGAGGAAGTCCAAGTAGAAATCATTCTCGGATGAATAGAGTTGGAGACTGGGGGTGCAAAAGTGTCACTTTCTTATGTTCTCCTGGGAAATTTGATGAGAAAACTTGGTAGTATTGTTGTTGATAGAAGAATTGAAGTTTTCCTCCACCCCTCTACTGATAAGATTTCTAACCACTTCGATTTTGGATTACTTTTCCTTGAACACTATGTTATTTATTTCCTTCCAGATGCGCCAACAGAAGCTTCCATAATTCTTTAGCCAAATTATCTGATATAGGGTAGCTCCATTGCTTGACAAATTACTGCCAAAGAAGAGGAAAAAACTAGCAAAGATTCCATTTTTTAAGGATTAGTTCCCAAACCCTACGGGTTAAGGAGCAATGCATCATAATATGATCATAGGATTCAACCTCTTCCATACAAAGAAAACATCTATTTGGGAGATTAAAACCCCTTTTACTGAGATTATCCAGGGTAAGAGGTTTATTCTAAGCTAAGATCCAAAAAAAGAAGTTGATTTTGGGGATTAGAGATTAATACCAAACTTGCGAACATAAAGGTCTTTCTTCTTTTTTTAGAAATAAGATCACAGGTTGAAGCCACAGTGTAATTACCATCAGGCTTAGGGGCCCAAATGATTTTATCCTGGTGGTTATTCTGAATAAACTAACTTTTCATATCATGTTGGAGGGATATGAATCTTTTGTCTATGTCGCCAAGATTCCTCCATTTATTACCTTGTCAGTAATCTTTCACTTTTACCCCAATAGTTTCTTTACAACGAACAATAGCTTGTTTCCAATCTTGGTTGCTAGATAAAGGGTCCTTTTGGATCTAGCAATCTTCCTAGAATTAAATTATCTTTCCATCCCCCAGCTTCCATCTCTACCCTTTAATAATTAGGTCTTTAGAAGAGGTAATACTATTACATATGTTAGATCCATTGAGATTTTCACCATCAATGATGAAATCCTCCAAAGTATTGTAGTTAAAGAGATATTTATTTCTGATAATCCGATTCCATCTTTTTTTATTCCCATAGATTCTCCATAGTTGTTTAGCCAAAAGAGCTTTGTTAACCTTTTTAATTGATCTCTATCCAAGCCCTCCACAACATTTGGGTTTAAAAATATTTTCCCAAGCCACCAGGCTAAATATTTTCTTTCCTTCCACTCCAGACCATAGGAATTTTTTTTGGATCCTTTCAATAATCGTAGAAATTTTTTGAGGAATCTTGAAAAGGCTTAGCGCATAAACTAGGATAATTTGGAGAGTTGATTTGAGAAGCTAGACTTTCCAAAAATTACTTAAGAGAGCCCCTTTCCATCCAACAAGCTTATTATTGAATCTATCAATGATAGAATTCCAGAAGCTATCTGGAGGTTTAGTGCATACAGGTAATCCTAGGTCAGAGGAAGGAAGTGTACCAATATTGCACCCTAAAATTATTGATATTTTTCTTTGTCTTTCTTCAGGGGTATTGATGAAAAAAATAGAGCTTTTAGACCAGTTAATGATTTGGACCGACGCATAGGTATATGAGGTGAGAGCTCTCTTCAGACTTCTAGCTTCTTTGATAGTTTTTTCCCCCATGATGAGAGTATCATCCACAAATTTTTCATGGGAGCAGATAGTTCTAGCAAAATAAGGCTGGAGACCAGTAATATGACCTTCTCCCATAAGTTTATTAATGTACCTCCCTAAGCATTCTGAGAGGATAGAAAATAGAATGGGTGAAATTGGGTCACCTTTCTTGAGCCCTCTTGGAGGTTTAAAAAAATTGGAAGAACCACCATTAACAATGACATAAGAAGAAACAATAACTACCCATTGCATAATGAGTTTAATGATCCCAATGTTGAAACTGAAAGACTGGAGAAATTTTTGTAAAAAATGACAATCCACCCTGTCATACACTTTGGACAAATCCAGCTCAATAAAAAAACCTTTTTTTTTTGCTACTTCCAAAGAGTGGATATTTTCATGGGCAACAATGATGGAATCCAAGATTTTTCTTGCAGGGACAAAACCATTCTCCTGAGGGGAGATGATCAAAGGAAAAATAGACAATAATCTTGAAGTGAGGACTTTAGAAATAATTTTATAGAGAGAATTACAAATACTAATACGTCTAAAGGTGTCAACTGTATTGGCTCCAGGATTTTTAGGGATCAACGCAAGAAATGTAACATTGATTTCCCTGAGGAGAATTTTATTACCATATAACTCTTTAACCGCTACCATAACATCCTTCCCCATAATTTCCCAGTACTGTTGGAAGAAGAACATGGGAAATACATCAGGACCAGGTGACTTCTCCCCTTCAAAATAAAACACCGCATTTTTCATCTCCTTATCCGAGGGGATCACCAAAAGAAGTTTGTTGGTTCTAGCATCAACTAGCTGAGGGATGGTAGTTAAAATATCTTCCTGATTAGATATGACCAAATTATCTTCTTTGGTTAGAAAAGAAGAAAAGTAACTGAGCATATCTTTTTTAATATCTTCCTCTTTCCTAAGGAAGCTCCCATTAGTAGACAAGTTAGATATTTTGTTGGTAGCTTTATGTTTCATTGTTGTCACATGAAAGAATCTAGTGTTTTTGTCCCCTGTCTTCAACCACATAGCTCTGGATCTTTGTCTCTAGAAAGACTCCTCCTTAGAAATGATATTATGAAAATCAGTCAACATAGTGTTCTCATTTCTTCTCAATTCCTCTGAGAGGCCTTCATTCTGAATATTCTCTTGAATTTCCTTTATTTCCAGCTGCATTCTTCCTTTGGAAAGAAAGATATCACCAAACACCTCCTTATTCTAGGTTTTGAAATTTCCTTTAATTGTATTCAATTTTTTAGTAGCTGTATACATAGCTCCCCCATCCAGCTTATACTTCCACTAGTTTGCTATACTATCTTTCAGGTTAGGATGAGCAGTCCACATTTTTTCAAACTAAAAAGGAATATTTTTCTTACCATTAATCAAATTAGCATTTAAGGAGATAGGAGAAAGAGTACCTTGATATCCACTCATGTGATAAGAAAGACCTATCTAGTTTAACTTGGATAAGGTCATTGTTGATTCTTCTATTAGATCACCACGTATAGGCAGTTCCTTCCAGCTCCATATCCAAAAAAAGCTTCATCATTAATGTAATCCATAAGGTTTGTCCTAGTTTCCATCTGGGAGGGAATACCTCCCATTTTTTCTTCATATTTAAGGGGAGTGTTTAAATCTCTCATAACCATCCATATTTCTTAATTGTAGTCCTAACGAATATCTTTTAGATTTTGCCAAAAAATTTGTCTATCATTTCTAGTATTAGGAGCATAAATATTTATCAGATTCCAAGTGAAGTTATCTTTTATATGACAAAAAATGGTCAGAATGATATTCTTCTCACTCTTCAAAAGGGTGCAGCTAATGGTATTCTTATTCCAAAAATGACCACCCCTCCAGAGGCACCATCAGAGTAACAACCTATACTACCCCATTCTTAAAAGGTTGGAATTTTTCAACTTTTTCTCTGAGCATTTTAGTTTCTTGGATAAGTAAAATATCTGGTTTACTATCCCTAACCAAGTTTCTTAGGACATCCTGTTTGTGAGGGATATTCAGACCTCTGATATTTCAGGATATTATCTTCATTTTTTAAGTTGGGGAACAAATTTCTTGGATGGCTAGATGTCGCTCATCTACTATATTCTTTTTAGCTTCTTTCTCACGAGTATTTTTGAGATATTTTCTTTCTCTCTTCTCACCTTTGGGTGTTCCCGCATCTTTTTGTTTTCTTCTTGTATGAACTCCTTCCTAAGGGAGACTATTAGTTTTCTTTATTGATCCACCAGTTTTTCTTTGAATCAATCCTCCTTTTTTGTAGAACTTTTATAGGATTTTTTAACATTAACCTTAGTCTAGGGTTCATCTTGTCTTTTCCCTAAGATTATGTAGGTCTCCAAACTTTCTTCTCTCCATAGGTTCACAATAGGTGATAGATTTTCATCATCACTTCCTTCAGAGTTTCTTCTATTAGAGGTGTGGTCACTAGAGTTTGGGACTAAAGGAGTGAAAGAGTTCACCATACTGAGGGCATGGAGGAACTCAAAGTTATCCATATTCCATAAACTTTCCCTTTTCAGACTCTTAAGAGATTCTTCACTTTGTTCATCAATTAGGAAGAATGGAGGGCTAGGCTGACAATGATTTTTCTCTTTTTGTGCTTGGTCCAGATCACACGGGGTCTCAGAAACCTCCCTAACCTCCACTGGATCCTTATTACTCTTTTCCTCCTTGTTTTCTACCAAAGGATTAGTTTCTTTGCTGATTTCTGCTAGTTTTTCAGTTCTTTCCTTATTTTCCTTATTCTCTTCCCGACGATCAAACTCAAAGTCCTTAGGGTGTGGAGCCACAGTACTAGTTTTTTTCCTCCATTATTTTCTAGGATCACACTTCTTTACTTGATTTCCCTTCTCCTTCTATGGTTTCTTCAGACATTGTTTTTTCCAATGTCCCTCTCTTTTACAAGTAAAGAAAGAAAAGGGGACAAATTCATATTCCACAGGCTAAATATACTTACCCAGCTTTGACATTATCAAGATAACTTTAGGAAAATCCACCTTCTGGTGGATATTGACACAGATTCTAGCATAGACAAATCTAGATTTTGTGGTTGTCATTGGGTTTATGGATAAGAGTTCTCCAAAAGATCCTTCCAAGCCCACAAAGATGTCCTCATGCCAATATTCCAGGGAAAGGCCTGGGAAACAAACCCAAACAAGAGTTGTTTCAAACATTTCAGCATTCAAGTCCAAGTTGGTCACCCATATTTGGAGAGCTAACGATGATTTGTCAAACATTCAAGGTCCCCCACAAAGCGCTCTTGATAGATCTTCCATACTAGAAAATACGAAAGATAAAAAAAAAACCTTTAGGCAAAGCTGCCACATCTACTTTCCCTTTAAGGTTCCATTGCCTGGTTGTAGAGTATCTGACCATATCAATATTAGGCCTTGATCCAGTAAATTTTCCTACTAGGGTAAGCGCCATTCTAGAAACCATATGGTCCACAAGCGAATCAGGAAGTTGGATACCAAATACTCCCTTTTCAGGTTCAAATATATTGTTAATGCTCGGGAATGAGGACTTACCCGTTGGTTTGATGCAAAATAAGGAAGACCAATTCCCTTTCATAGATACCCTAGATGAAAAATCACCAACATTCTTGATAGAATAAAACTTACCCGCATTTGCCGCATTTTATGGCTCACCTCCTCGGGAATGAGCATCATCAAGTTCCTTGTCCTCATTTAATTATTTTTTGGATCCCTCACCTGACGCTCCCCCCTCCTTTTGTTTTTCCCCTTCCACAGTGTTGGCAGGAATTCTTCCATTGCCTGAATTCTTGCCAAAACTGGAATTCAAATTTGAACCTGCCAACCCTCCTCCTCTCCTGCTCTCACTCTCCATCTTCACCAAGATTCACCCTTTAATAACCAATGTATGTTAAAATTAATACTTATGTCTTGTATGCCAATAAATTTACTAAAAAAGTTTTGTGAACAAAATTATATCAATCTTTTGATGGAACAATGTGTTAACTTTTGCAATGAAATGTGCATCAACTTTTCTATCAATCATTCATTCCTATTGATTAATGTTATCCCTCCTTTGTTAGACTTTAATGTACCTAAAATTTGACATAGAAATACAATATTCAGAGGTATTTTTATTAAACAATATCCAAAATCATGTAAGAAGTAGCAGGAAAAATCATTGACAACCTAAAATTTGAAACCAATTTTCTTGGGAATTGGATAAGTAACAATTTGGAAAACCCATTTTTATTTTCCAAATTTTGAAAACATGTGGAAACCAGCAACGAAGTGGAAGGAAACTGGCAGAAAAGTGGAAGGACCTACAACTTCAATTCATTTACAGTTTTTGGAGGCATGCACAGATTTCAATCGCATGTGCACAACATTATATTTGTGTTAGTCCTAAGATCAAATTACTGAGAGGGGGGTGAATTGGTAATCTGCTAAATGATCCAACTTATTAACCTCTTGAACTTAAACTAGCGTTCACAAGATTAACCTTAATTTCAACAAATGAAAATCATAAACATGCAAGTTCATCCACAAAGTTGACACATTTATCTTGTGGAAACCCAAAAAGGGAAAAAACCATCATGGGAATTAGTTCCCAGTAAATAATGTACTCTTCTAAAGTATGCCTTGTGAGGAATTTAACCCTGTTAGGAGTTTACAATAGCACTATTAAGTTCTACCTGGTTAAGGCATTTACCTTAGGCCTTTAGGACATTTCCCTATTAAGAGTATCTTTTTTAGAGGAATTATAACACTTGACAAAGTGTCACCTTGTTAGAGGATTTACAACAAAGATCTGTTAGGATCTACCCTGTTAAGGGATTTAGCCTTTTGCAACTGTTAGGGAACAACATAAAGAATGATTTTTAGAACAACACTACCTCTTCTTGATCAGATCCACTGAAACACACAATCTCTTCTCCACACACTTAACTCTTCCTTGGCTTGTTCACAACTTGCACTTTACACTACACTTGCTCAACACACAATCAACAACAAAAACTTCCAACTTCATCCATTATATATTGAAATTTTAAGTTCACCACCTTAATAAATCCCTAAATTAGAATTTCAAATATCCCGCTCAAATCCAACTCACCACAAAACAAAATTAAATGTACAAAACACATTTTTAAGGCCGCATTATCCAATACAATGACTTACATAAAATGTTGTGTCAAGGATTCAAACACATTTTGACCAAACACAAGCTTCCTCTAGAATCTTCTTCACATGCTAGCATTGAATAATGTGATGCCAGATCATCACCTCTAACCATGAATATACGTCACCAAATCGTGAATAACTCATCCTTTATTCACTGTTTCTTCTATATTGGTCACTGATTCAAAATCTACCATCGGTAGCTCAAGAACACAAACACTTTAACCTGTTAACAACTGTGTCTCTTCTCACCGATCACCTATCCTTCACACCGGTCACTCAAATTAGTTGTGGTCGCAACTATAGCATCTTAACACTGTTGAACACCATTTCATGTGACCGCGCCACAAGATACAACAAATATTTGACATGGCATTCAAATCATCTATCACCTATCATTAATGTTTCTAGCAATTGCACTCTTATACTTCAACCGATCACAACTTTCACATAAGATAACTTAAATAGTAGAAGTCATGCATTAGACATCTAGAGACACACCCAAGTCTCCTATAAAGATAGAAGCCATTAAAATTTACTGCAACCCTTCATTCATCACAACTATGATTTTCAACATACTAAGAACACAAATTCAACAATTGACATCAATGACAACATAATATTTGATCATCGTGTAATCAAATCTACAACATGACATCTTCAAAACTTACTTACCATCACTGAATCAGATATGCCAACAATATCCCCATTTGGCATTGACGAAAACACTCTCTTCCTTATTCCAACATGACACATTATGGATAAAAATATTTCCACTTCTGTCGTTCACCTATTTTGCATCTACTCCCCTTTCACTGAACTTCTCCCTTTGCCATACACACATTCTCTCCCTTTGACAAAAATGCAAAAGGTGTCAAACACCCTTGATATCTTATCTATTGTACATGACTAATCAAAACAAATTACTACATAGACTACTCCCCCTAAGGATTAGGCCCACAACATCAATCCAAACATAAATTTATTCAATGAATATACTTGGATTAATGCAACTGCATCTTGTTTTAATTAAAATCGGATAGGGGAATAACCCCCATTTTACCTCTTAGATACTCAAATGCATCCTTACGTAATGCCTTCATGAAAATATCTGCAACCTAGTCCTTAGTTGGCAAATATTCCAACCTTAACTCATTTTCATGTACATGTTCTCTAAGAAAATGATATTTGATAGCTATATGCTTAGTCTTAGAGTGCATCATCGGGTTCTTAGATATGTTAATGGCACTTGTATTGTCACAATAGATAACCACCAGTTTAGTTACCTTCTCTTGAATTCCTTTCAGAGGCTATTTCATCCATACTACTTGAGTATAATAAATTTCAGTGGCAACATACTCAGCTTCAGTTGTTGATTGAGATATGCAGTTTTGCTTCTTGCTTGTGCAGGATACAAGCCTATCTCCAAGAAATAATGCACCTCCACTTGTTCTCTTTCGATCATCAAAATTACTTTCCCAATCAGAATTAGTAAATACATTCAAAGAGAAAATCACTTTTATGTCCATACCAGAGACCATAATCTTCAGTACCCTTAAGATATTTGAAGATTATCTTCACCACAACAAAATGAGATTCCTTAGGATTAGAATAAAATTTGGCCACTAATCCAGCTACCTATGCTATGTCTAGTCTTTTATGTACCACATACTATAGCTTATCAATCGTGGACCTACAAAGTGTCTCATCCACCTCTTTAGAATCATCTTCCTTTGATAATTTGCAACTGGTTACCATAGGGGTACCAATCAATTTTGAGTCTTCTATCCCAAAAGTCTTCAATATTTCCCTTTACATATTTGGACTGGCTTATGTAGATACCATCTTTCATCTATTGAAATTACAATCCAATGAAGAATTTAATCTCACCGATCATAGACATCTTGAATTATTTCTTCATCTCATCTATAAATGATATGCTCATTTCTTCATTGACACCAAAAATGATATCATCTACAAATATTTATGGAATCAGTAACCTGTCATCTTTCTCAATCTTCAAATACACATTATTGTTATCACTTGTCCTGATGAAACCAATCTGAATCAAATATGAGTGCAATTGATCATACCATGCCCTAGGTTCTTGTTTCAACCCATACAAAACTTACTATAGTTTAAACACCGTGTTTTTATCTTCTAAATTAGAAAATCATTTGGGTTGTTCAATGTATACCTCTTCTTCCAAAACACCATTAAGAAAAGTTGACTTGACATCCATTTGATATACCTTGAATCCTTTATAATCAGCATATGCAAGCAATATCCTTACACCTTCAAGTCTGACCACAAGTGCAAATGTTTCACCATAGTCCAGGCCTTCCTCTTGTGCATATCCTTTGCACACAAATCTTTCCTTGTTCCTTACCACCTCACATGTCTCAATTATCTTGTTTCTGAAAATCCACATAGTACCGATTAAATTCTTATCCACCGGTATGGGCACTAATGTCTAGGTTTTATTCTTCTCAATCTTATCCAATTATTCTTCCATAAATTTCACCCAATCTTCATCTTTCACTTTTTTAGGCTCAAATTCAGATAGCAAATAGGTACCTTCTCTTACCTTCCTTCTTGTTAATAAACCTACATTTCTGTCACCAATAATTTGATTAGGGGAATTATTTAACTTAACATACTTTGGCAACACCATTTTAGATCTAGGGGCCTCTTCTACAGCTGGTACTAGTTCCTCCTCATTGAGATGTCTATCCTAATCTTTCAGCATCTTGCTCCACCAGTTTTACATATACAAACCCTTGATAGTCTTTAGGTTCCTTCTTGCTAGATTCGCCATATTTCTTAGAAAATTCATCTATTCTTACACTAGAAATTTACACTATCTTATTTTTTCTCTTGCTCAAGCACTTGTAGGCTTTCTCTTTGGGGAGTATCCTAGGACTGTCTCATCATCACTTCTTGGGTCAAACAAGCCTATATTTCTATCTCTCTTTATGTAACATCTACTCCCAAAAATTTTGAAATAACTACACATGGTGAGTGACCATACCATAGCTCATAGGGAGTTTTGTGTGTACCTTTCTTCAACTTAACTCTGTTCAATGTGTATACAATAGTGCTTACCACTTCTCTCCAAAATATTTGAGTAATACCCTTCTGAATCATTAATGTCCTAGCACAATCAATGATAGACTTGTTTCTTCTTTCAACAATACCACTTTGCTGAGGTGTTCTAGGAGATGACATCTTCCTGTGAATTCCTTGTTCTTCACAATATGAAGTAAACTCACCTCCTCTATCATATCTAGGTATTTCACGGTCTTACCAGTATCTTGTTGTTGGGAATAATTTAATTTTGTCATTGGGAATTA
Organism: Thuja plicata; assembly: GCA_018584345.1. Taxonomy (NCBI): domain Eukaryota; kingdom Viridiplantae; phylum Streptophyta; class Pinopsida; order Cupressales; family Cupressaceae; genus Thuja; species Thuja plicata. The sequence goes on from MU223642.1 coordinate 3,992,262, forward strand.
GCTAGTGACCAGAGGCTAGGTAGTTGGAGCATGGTTCCCAACCATCACACCCCTTCAGTACCTATATGTACTTAGTCTCTCGATAGAAGAAGAGATGTTCTTGTACGGAAATACCTTCATACTTAAGTGATGAATATATGAATAAAATATTGTTATACATTCTCTGTTGAGTACTTTACTTTGTGAATGTCTCTGTTAAATCTCGTTTACCCATGAGGGAAAACATTTGGCATCGTTGCCTAGAAATACTCGGGAAGGGAAATGACTGGATGGTGCATGGACATAATGGGTCTACCAGTTGCGGCGTCCATCGTAGTGATTTTTTAACATCTGAAGGTTCAAAAGCAAAGGACATTGTATAAACAATTATAATTAGTTTGCGTTAAGTTTTGATGCCCAATCTTTTAAATAAAGACAGGAATAAGAAGGCACCAAACGATGAGTGGGAGCAACACATAAGGCTTTAATCTTTGAGAAACAAATAGAACACCAATGAAGGATGAGGCAAATTGTCAAAGAGTTGACCAAAGGGGACCCAGGAGTGTTATGGAAGGTGCACAGGTTGAAGGAGAGTCGTACACTTTGCCAGAGCATTAGAGGGTGTGAAGCAGTGAAGAGTTTCTTTAAGAGACAAGGCTAAGGAGGGCCTTAATGGAGGAAACTAGAGACCTTTTTAAAAATCTACCTCATACACCACGTACGGAGACCCAAGTTGAGGTACAGACAATCACTGTAGGGGAGACCATACAACTGAAGGTACCACTAAAGCACATGCGTCCAAAAGTTAGGAACCTTTGTTCGAGCCAACAACACCACACACCAAGGTACCAAAAAATTCTTAGGCACAAGTGCAAGTGCAAAATATCCATACCATGAACACCACCAGCGTGGGTACAGGTGTTGGCATAAGTGGTGCAGGAGCACAAACACAAAATCTACCGCAGGTGACACAACCCACCCCAATGGAGACCAACAAGGAGAAGTTGCCAAAATTCCACAGAGATGGAAAGGAAGATCCAGTATGACATTGGCATATGTGCAAGACAATCTGGTCTACGAATGGAGTCATCGACCAAGCAGAATGGGTAAAATAGTTTCCTGCCACACTCAGAGGGGTAGCCATCGACTGGTACTCTGATGTGGACAAGACAAAGGTGACCACTTGGGATGAACTCAAGAAATAATTCCAGAAGGAGTTTCTACTCTTGAGGGATGGCAATGAAATTTTTTTAGAGATATACAGTACCAAACAAGGCAAGAAGGAGACTGTGCTGGTCTACGGTGGCTGACTGAAGGAGTTAGTCATAAAAATGGATAGCTAGAAAGCAGATGGCTTGAAGAAAAGATGGTTCGTGGAGGGGCTGAAATATAACCTATGGAGGAAAATGAATATAGTGCCCCCCACCTCATACAAAGATTTCTATAACTAGGTGATGGACTTGGAGAGAGAACAAAAGACCTCCAAGAAGAAAAGAAGCAAGTCCTCTTCCGACGAAGATGACACTACGGACGATGACAGTAGTAGTGATGGCGAGTCGAAGAAAAAAGTCATGGCACTCCAAAAGGACATGGAGAGAATGATGAAGGAGTTCAAGACCATGAAAGGGGGTACCAGCAAGGGGGAAGATGACATGTGGTGTATGGAATGCAAGGAGAGCGGCCATATGAAGAGGTCGTGTCCCAAAAAGGCATTTTGTGATAGTTTCCAGATCATGGGCCATTCCACCAAGGAACACCCATACAACATGAAAGTGAGGAATCAACAAGTGATATTTACCCAAGAGAAACCATCTACATCGGGGGTGATGGAGAGTAACAATAACGCATCCTTGGGTGGGTATGGAGGCAACCAACGCGGTGGTAGAAGGGGCAATAGCAACACCACCAACACAAGGAGTCGAATATAATACAACTCCAAGGGTCAGTCAATGATCCAATGTTGAGCTTGCAATCAGTGGGGCCACTTTGAAAGGGACTTTGACAAGGGCAACACCTTGTAGAATCTATTTTGTTGGTGTGGTCCTGGCAACCACAAGGATGCCAATTGCCCTAAATTTGACATTAATTGGCTAGACATAGATGGAAGCACGAATATGGTACTATTCATCACTTGAGGCGAAGAAAAGCAAGCCACATATCCAGACCCTCGAACAAAAAAAATAGACACATGAGGCTAAGGAAGAAATAGAGAAGGCAATTAAGGCTAAAAAAGAAACATGGGAGATGGCCACCACCTCGGGCCAGAGGGCGGAAGAACAAAACATTCTCAGACAACTGCTACATGTAGAGGTATCGATGAAACTCTAGGCTCTCCTTCACACCATGCCTCACTTGGGAACGATGTTGTTGGAGAACTTGGCCACGCAGCCAAATACCAGACATACGAACATCCTCAGAGGGTCTACAACTGACCATATGATACTTGATGTAACCAGTAGCAGGTACCCGACAGTCGTCAAGATGGGCATCCTTGGCACCATCCTAACAGACACTATAGTGGATGGAGGGTCAGGAGTGAACGTCCTTCCGGAGGAGACATTGAAGAAATTGGGTAAGCCAACATTGTGGCTCCCAACCTTCAACTTATTGGGCAATGATCAGCAGGGTGTCAAACCCCTTGAAACGTTGATGGCACAATGGGTCACCATTGGCTCGCAACCATTTGTACTAGAATTTGTGGTGATACCTTTGAAAAGGAAGCGTTACGATGTCATTCTGGGTCGAGGGTGGCTGGTCATGGCAAAGGTAAACCACAATTGGAAGAAAAACACCCTCTCGATGGAGAATGGGGGAAGAAATTTCACCATCAACCTTTGCACCTAGATGGTGAGCGAAGAGATAGCCTCTTCTTTAGACTCAGAATCTAACGGTGAGAGCGGCTGAAGGGATGAAGGAAGGAGTTGTATGGAACCTAACGAAGAAGGCATCTTAGGATTGGAAGAGTGTTTGAGAGATGACGCCGACTCCATGAATGGTCTCTTCCATTGGAAAATGGAGGAATATGAACTCTTCCAACTAGCATGCAATGTACTAAGTATTGAGGAAGAGCTAAAACCATTTCCCCTAGAGTACAGTGAATACAAGGAAAGGGATGCAAAAGTAAGCAAAGAGCATAAGGTGTTGTCAGTCAAACCAATGAATCTGGGCAACGAAGAGGAACCTAAGATCATTATTGTCGAAAATGATTGAATTCTGAGTGGAATGCCACAGCCTTCAAAATTTGTATTCTCCTTCTAATTTACGGGCGAGAGACTGTGGTTCCTGTTGAATTTATGGTACCAAGTCTGAGGATAGTCATTGAGAACAGACTCAGAGACATGGAAAGCTTGAAGGAGCGATTGCATAATCTCAATAAGCTCAATGAGAAACGATTACTAGCACAGTGGGCAACGGAGATAGTTCAAGGACGTAGGAAGGTCTGGCATGACAAGCATTTGAAGCGGACACAGTTCACGCCAAGTCAATTGGTATTGAAGTTTAATGTGCGAAATGAAATTAAACCTGGCAAATTCAAAGCAAAGTGGCTAGGCCAATATAAAAATTTGGGAAGTTGTCACGAATGGGGCAGTGAAGTTATGGACACTCGATGGCCAGGTGATTCCGGAAGCAGTCAACGGGTCAAAGCTGAAAATATATCACGAATAGCCAAAAGGCATGGGACCTAGCCAGCAAAAGTAAATCTCTAAAAAAAAAATTTTGTACAATGTCGTACGGCCTGATGTTGTATGGATCAGTACAGACAAGGACAAAAAAAATTATTTAAAAAAAAAATGCGAAAAAATCTGTATGGTGTTGTACGACCTGATGTCGTATGGATCCGTACGACCGTATAGATGGGAAGAAAATTTTCAGAAATAAAAATTCTAAAAAAATTATTTTAAAATTAAAAAAATTAATTTTTAAAAAATTATTTGAAAAAATTGTATGGTACAGTACAACTTGCGACCGTACGGAAGGAAATTTTTTTTTAAAAAATTCCAAAAAAAAAATTATTATTATTATTATTAAAATACCATACGTTCATACAAAAAATGCTTAAAAAGTGTTTTAAACAACAACAACAATATAAGACCGTACGGTCTAGACCGCATGACACTTCCCTTATAGGATGTCGTACAGTGACAACCACAAAATGAAGACATCAATAATTTTTTTAGCAGATGATAGCGGAGACCATACGGACTTACGACAGATTACAGTGACCATACGTAACACATTCAAGCAGCAGATTATGCATACCATACAGAGGACTGGTTCAAACTAAGGGTCGACCGTACACCGTATGAAAAAGGAGTCAAAGCATTGTTGTAGGTCATACGACCATGTGATGTCATTTACATGCAGTTTTAATGACCATACGTTGCGTAGTAGAGTGCACCTGTCATGGCCCTTGAGGCAGAGAAGGGAGGATGCTCTCTAGTACGGGTAGAGGCCATGGTTCAAAAAAATAAGGGAGAGTCAGCAGATGATATGTTGGGCGACGATTTGGTGGTGTATCTGGACTCTCTTACATATGTGGTTGATAAAGGCAGGTAACTTGTACAGACGTTGTTGAAGGCACAGCATGCGAAGGAGGCTAGAGGGCAGGCTCGGGTAGTCGCAGAGAGATCTCGAGAGGAAATAGCTACCCAGCTAGTCACTCACCAAACTACTTGGGAGGCAGAGCATGTAGCACTTTTGGAATAGTTAGAGGCAGCCACAACTAGTAAGGGTGTAGTTGAGACCCAGTTAGCCAAGGCCAAGGAGGCATGCAGTCATAAGGAGGCTAAACTACAGGATTTTACCTTAATGCTCAAGGAAGTTGTCAAGAACAACTCCCAAGGTGGATCTGGATATCCGTACTCAGTAGGTGTATCATTTGCAGAGGAAATTGAACCCTTATGTGTCTCAGCTGTCACTTCCAGGGATGCCCCTTCCACTTCCTCTTAGCTAATTTCTTTATGTTATGTAATGGGCATTATATCCATTTTATTGTTAATTCACCAGAGACAACTTGTTTTTTGGGGGGAATGATGTTGTGGGGAATAATGTAATGTTGTCATTGGGAATTAGTTAGTGACCAGAGGCTAGGTAGTTGGAGCATAGTTGCCAACCGTCTCACCCCTTTGGTACCTATATGAACTTAATCTCTCGATATAAAAAGATATGTTCTTGTACGGAAATACCTTTGTACTTAAGTGATGAATCTATGAATAAAATGATGTTATACATTCTTTGTTGAGTACTTTACTTTGTGTATGTCTTTGTTAAATCACATTTACCCACGAGGGCAAACATATCCTTCTCTCCTATGGCTTTATAGATCTTAAACATCTAAAAAGATTTAGATTTTTCCTTTAAAAATATAGCCCACATCATTCTAGAATAGTCATCAACACACAAAATGAAATATCTATCATCGTATTAACTCTGAGTTCTCATTGGACCACACAGAATGGTATGAGCCAGATCTAAAATATTTTCAGAAGAATATTTTTTACTGATGAAACTAGAACTGGTTAACTTCCCAAGCTGGCATTCTTTACATATTATATTGGTTAGTTTCACTAAGTTGGGAAAACCTCTCACTATAATCATCTTACTTACTTTGATCAAGTTATCAAAATTTACATGAAAAAACCTCTTATGCCACAACCAATAATATTCTACCTTATAAGTTAGTTAACTCTCAGTAGTATAATTCAGATGGAACAAGTTGCCTTTAGTTTGTTGACCGACAACAATCAATTCTCCCGATTTCCCAATAATCTTGCATATACCTCCATTGAACTCCAATCTATATCATTTTCTATTCAATTCAGAAACACTTAGCAAATTGTATTTTAGACCAACAACCCACTAAACATCATCACAATTTGTTTTATCATTCAAAGCAATAGATCATGTACCTTTTACCAAATAGGAAGCATCATTCCCAAATCTTACCGAGCCTCCATCACATTCTTCCATCTTGATGAATTTTCTTCTATCACAGGTCATATGATGAGTGCACCCACTGTCAATAATCCAGTCACCACTAGGATTCATGTTAGAAACTAAAGCTTTCTCAGCTACTTCTAAGGGTTCTTCCTTTACTGCAACAAACACAATTTCTTCTTCATCTCTTCCATTAGATTCCTCATCGGTAACACCTTCCTCAGCTAGGTAGCATAATTTCTTGTTCTTTTCCTTGAATCTTCGTGGCTTCTCCTTCTTGTCATTGTCAGGGCATCTAGAGACAATATGTCCAATTTTTTACATGCAAAGCACTTCAAAGGCAACTTATCCTTATATTTACATTTCCCTCTAGGCAGCCTTCTAGCAAGTAAAGCTTTCAGTTCCTCTTGATCTCTTTCTTCAGATAACATAGATTCATAATCATTAGGATAACATGTTGAAGAGTTGGTATATATCTCCTTTCCTTTCCTAGATGGTGCAAGATTCAATGATGACTTGAATGAAGCTTCAATTTTTGGCATACTATTATCATAATTGTTTAATTCAAATGCAGTTAAATTCCCCTATTAATGCATCAAGAGTAACAGTAAAAGTTCCTAGAGATATAAGCTCTTGTATAGCTTAAACCCTAATAGCATACTGAGGTAATAAAGTTCTCAACATTTTTCTTACCACATCCTCCTCAAGAAGATTACCACCAACACCTCAGATAGTAGCAACAACTTATTTGATTCTCTAACTGTATTGTTCAATGTTCTCATTTTCTTGCATCCTCATGCCAGCATACTTTCCTTTCAAACTGTCAATATTTTCCTTTGGCACATGTAGATTGCCACCATAGATGGTTTTCAACTTCTCTCACATCTCATTAACATTATCCAAGACTTTGATATCAAAAAACTCTGCATCTGAAAGGGTACTTGGAATAGCTTCCATAGTAGCAGTATGTCAATGCTTGACCTTCAATTGATCTAGAGTCAGAATTCCTGAAGGGACAGTATACCTATGCTCCATGTGATCCCAATACTGATCAGTCATACCTTTAAGATAGAGCTTCATTCGACCACACCAAACTGAGTAGTTCTCTCTTCTAAATTGAGGACCCTCCTTTCTCATCATCTTAGGATCTTTACCTCAAGTTGTTAAGCTTCATCACAATAGAGGACCTTCACTCTAATACCAATTGTTAGTCCTAAGATCAAATTATTGAGAGGGGGTGAATTGGTAATCTGTTAAATAATCTAACTTATTAACCTCTTGAACTTAAACTAGCATTCACAAGATTAACCTTAATTTCAGCAAATGAAAATCATAAACATGCAAGTCCATCCACAAATTTGACACACAGATTTATCTCATGGAAACCCATATAGGGAAAACCATGGTGAGAATTAGTACCCACTAAATAATGTACTCTTCTGAAGTACGCCCTATTAGGATTTTACAACAGCATTATTAGGTACTACCCAGTTAAGGGATTTACCTTAGGCCTCTTAGGACCTTTACCCTATTAAGAGTAGCCTTGTTAGAGGAATTAGAACACTTGACAAAGTTTCACCTTCTTAGAGGGTTTACAACAAAGATTTGTTAGGATCTACCCTGATAAGAGATTTAACCTGTTGCAACTATTAGGGAACAACCAGAAAAGATTGATCTATAGAACAGCGCTGCATCTGCTTGATCAGATCCATTGAAGCACACAATCTCTTCTCCACACACTTAACTCTTCCCTGGCTTGATCGCAAATTGCACTTTACACCGCACTTTCTCAACACATGATCAACAACAAAACTTCCAAACTCATCCATTATATATTGAACTTTTAAGTCCACTGCCTTAGTCAAGCCCTAAATTAGAATTTCAAACATCTTGCTCAGATCCAATGCACCACAAAATAGAATTAAATGTAGAAAACACATTTCCAAGACTATGTTAGCCAATACAATGATTTACATAAAATATTGTGTCAAGGAGTCAAACATGTTTTGACCAAACACAAACTTCCTCTAGAATCTTCTTCACATGCTAGCCTCGAATAATGTGATGCCAGATCATCACCTCCATTCATGAAGATACATCACCAAATCATGACTAATACATGCTTTATTCATTGTTGCTTCTATATCGGTCACCAATTCAAGATCTACCATTGCTAGCTCAAGAACATGAACACTTTAATCTATTAACAACTCTGTCTCTACTCACTGATCACCTATCCTTCACACCGGTCACTAAAATTAGTTGTGGTCAGAACTGTAGCATCTGAACACTGTTGACCACCATGTCATGTGACCGCGCCACAAGATACAATAAAGATTTGACATGAAATTCAATTCATCTATCACCTATCATTAACTATTCTAGAAGTGGCATTGTTATACTTCAACCTATCACAACTTTCACATAAGATCACTTCAGTAGTCAAGGTCATGCATTATACATCTAGAGACATACCCAAGTCTCCTATAAAGATAGAAACCACTAAAATTCACTGGAACCCTTCATTCATCACAACTATGATTGGCAACATACAAAGAACACAAAGTCAATAGCTGACAACAATGACAACATAATATCTGATCATCCTATAATCAAATCTACAACATGACATCTCCAAAACTTACATACCATCATTGCATCAGATATGCCAACAATTTGTTCCTTTTACACTTCCAGTTTTAATTTCTTAGATTGTTGTTGTAATACCCCAAAATTGGCACCTTATAATCCAATCAATTTTGGTGCATTTTCTCATCTTCGAAGTCCTATTGTACTAGGAAAATTCTTCTCCTGATTGACTTTAATTGACTGAGTTTCAAATGCAGAAAACCCAAATTTGCATAAATGTGACATTATATTTAATTCCTAAATTCTCAGGGTTTATTAGCTAAAAATCCCTATGATTAATTGATTTAATTCTAAAGTCCTAAGTGCCTTTAATTAAATTAATTCCACCCCCTTTAGCTAATATACATAAAAGGAATTGAAAGGTTATTTAATTATTGGATGAATTATCCTCAAAAAGGAATTTCATAATTCCATGTGAAAGGACAATCATGTGG
>MU223642.1:4001337-4012164 GCA_018584345.1 Thuja plicata
TTCCATGGTTTTCTATAAATTGGACCTCATTTTCTTCATTTAGGAGGATGATTTTTGAGAGCATCAAACTTATAGTCAAATTTGCATTAATTCTTTCATGCTTTTGAGTTTAAAATTGCATAATTAGCTAGTTTCAATTTGAATTGAAGATATGTTGATTTCATTTATGATTCATTTACATATCTAACATATCAATTTAATTCTTTCAAGCTCTCTAGTTAAAAGCAATTTCAATTCTAGTTTAAATGCAATTCCTTTTCTAGTTTAAATGAATTTCATTTCTAGATTAAGAGTATTTTCTTTCTTAGATTAATTGCAATTTGCTTCCATAGAGTAGTTGCAATTTTAGTTCTAGACTAGTTGCAATTCACTTTCATAGATTAAGAGAAATTTTCTTTCATAGATTAATTGCATTTCAATTCATAGAGTAATGGCAATTTCATCTTTTCTCATGCTTTAGAAATCCTCCATGTTAGCAATGGTCAGGTTGTTGGCTCTCATTCTGAGGGTAAATTCAACATCCACAACTAATTAGAGGCAGCAAGTCATTTCAATTGAGTTTGCAGGATGAACAATTCATGTTTGTCTTTGTGAATTGAACAATTGAGTAAAAACTATGCTGAGTTTGTGCCTGATTTAGAGGTCACATTCAAGCACACACATTTTAGCGCCCACCGTGGGGCAGAAAAAATGATTTCTGGCCTCATTTTCAATCTTTTTGATAGCGTTTTGTGAACTCTGCCATACATCTGTACAACACTGGTACAGAGTCTCGCATGAAGTTTTGCGTCGAGCCACGTGAAGTTTTGCTCTTTGTAGCACTTTGTCGCGAAAGGAAATAGAAAGCTCACGCGAGTCGAAGCACTTTCTCGCGCGCAATGAAGCACTTGCTCGCACAAATTTTAGCAGACAGACAATTAAATTTTAGAATTTGTAATCTGCTATTTTTATTTTCTAACGTCTGTTTTCTGCTCTGATTTTTCTGTTTCTAATTTTTGTTGTAGCATAATAGTGGTTTGCAGGTTCGCTTGTCAAAGATCAAAAACTTTCTAATAGTTTGTTTGCAGGACAATAGACAAAGGCATAATTAAAACGTCATGTTTGTTTGTTGTTTTTCATTCACGTAGTTTAAATAGGGCTTTGTTAAAATTTTGTAAGGATCCTGATAGCAAAGTAGGGGAATAGGCTCTTCATTACATGGAAGTGATGCCCATGGATGAAACTGAGACCCAAATGTTGCTAGCATGATGGATACTTGGGGAAGCAAAGTAAGATAGCGAGTCTTTAGCACTTCTACTTGTTAGGGGGTTATGCTCTTCTCTCTTTGAGAGAATCAGAAACCCAAAGACATGTGGATTTGGTGGAGTGAAACTATCTCAGTGATGAATATGCTTGATGTGTTTGGGTGAGGTGAAAAGGTAGAGAAGTATGATCTTCTCTCATTGAGAGAATCAAAAAATCAAACCCTTGAATCCGAACCAAGTTGAGTCACCTTTAGAGGGCCTGTCGAAAGTTGAACCTCTGGGAACGACCCAAGTGAGTACACACCTTTTTCCAGTGATTCCACCTCACTCTAATAAAGTCTTCTTTGTTGTAGTCTAAAGACTCCAAAACCATGGTAACTTCTTTCTCATTGATTTTGACTATCATCATGAGAAAGCCTTGTTTGTCATACTGAGCGGCGCCGCTCCCAGCCTTGCTTGCAAGGGTGTGTGACTTGCAAGTGTCGGTGTGGATGTGAGGACCCAACTTTGTATTAGAGGCACCAGAGGTTATTGTGAATGGAATCCTATTAAACACTCTCTTAGTTAGATGCCTACCCGGTTCACCTCCGAAAGGAGACATAATCTGTGCGTAGGGAGAGGGAAGAATCTCTCCCCTAGATTCTCGACATAGGTATGCACCTGGATGCTTGAAGTGGTATATGACGCTGGCCCCTGTTTAAGGGTAACCTTCGAACATATATACTTATTCCTTGGAAACACGAAAAACATGGGCGCTCTTTCGAGGGTGACACTGCTGTGTGAGGTGCACGCATACGCATAAGATAGCGAGGCACAGATTTTGTCTTCTCAACCAATTTTCTTTGTAGGGATAACTGAGTGTCTATTTTTGAGTCTTAAACTATCCGTACTATCATCAAACAAAGACTCCCATGTTTCTACCAAGTTGCTTTGTCCTTGGTGGAATTGTTTACGACTACTGTTTGTGTCACTACTGCCTAATTGAAAATTTGTGTTTGTAAACGAGTGCTTGTCACCTTGAAATGGAGATTGCTGATTTGTATCATCATAAAATTGTCCCAAACTTAGAAATTGTATCAGAGAACAGTTCCTGTTGTGTCTCAAAATCTATTTTTTACCTCGAAAACTGAGTCTATTTACCAAAATTTGGTCTTTTCTCGCGCTAAATTTCAGAAACCTGGCACTTGCTCATGCGAGGTGGAATTTCCTTGCACAAATTTTAGCACTTTCTCATGCAGCAAGGCATTTCTTCATGTTGATATGTAGCCTGGCATCCAAAACAGTGACCTTTTTTCTGTTAACTGGTGAACTTTTTGCTTGATCTGTCTTTTGTCTGGGGTCTGATAACTTGTTTCCTTGTTGTCTGCACTCTAGAACTGGTTGTCTCGAGTTGCGAAATGACTCATTCTTACAAGCAACTGCATCAAGACAAATCTTACAATGTCTAAAAGAAAAGAAGAGATTCTTAGAGAAACTTTATGGAAACAACTTTGAACTTTGGAATCTAAACTCCAATGATTAAAGGGGGAAAAGGATTCTCACGTCTCTCCACTTTCTTCCAACATGGATAAATCTTGGTATGATAACCCCAACTTTGATCAAGAACAATTTCATGAAAATCCCAATTTTGATCCAGACCAGTTTGATGACAATCCTAACTTTGATCAAGAGCACGTAGAGGAAGTCATGACAACATCGGATGAGATCCCTTTCTATCCGCAAAAGAAGGATATCGCAAGTCAAAAAGTGTCTAATTATTCTTCAGAGAAAATCTTTACTCCTTTGGGATAGTCTTATGAATCTACATTGGAAGAACTTCTTGAGAATGACCTCATCACATTGCCTAAAATCACGTTACTTGGATCCACATTTTTCAGTAACTACTGTGCATATCATCGACATAATAAGCATGAAACCTCATCTTGCATGGATTTGAAACATAAAATCCAAGATCTCATAGATGATGGAATAATTGAAGTGAAAAATCCTAATGAATCACCCAGTGAAGATACTAATCTCAAGAAGGATCAATATCAGGAACCTATGTCTAGCAATGGTTCCCATCTCACGTCTACTTCTTCCATCATTCCTCCATCTCCTAAAGATTCATCCTCTCTGTCAAAAACTGAACCTAATGATGACTATGTCTACCCTCAAGGACTACCTCTAAAAGAGATCCAAGCTAACCCACATACGACTGCAAGTCCTTCTCAGGCTTCAAAGATCATAGACCCTGAGCTTCCATGTGCTTCAACGCCTATCATGCCTATTCCCAATGACTGTCCATCAACGTGTCAAGAATCCCATATGCAAATTAAAACTCCTACCTCGTCCTTAGAAGTGGCTTCATTTCAAGAGGAGAATCCACAATGTGAGAAAACAAATATCAGTTATGATCAAGATCAAGGCACCCTCCATCTTAATCCAATGGTTGACTAGTGTCGCATATCTCAAGAATCCCATGATAATTTTATCAACCTCTTCCATCACTTCCAAGAACATCCTCCATCTCCCAAGAGAGATCAAGATATCATTTCTACCATCTATAATGAACCTATTGAAAATCAAGAGAAAGGTACCCTTTGTACACCATCTAAAGATCCTTGTCAAGATCAGAGCATCCCTTCATCTCTTTGTCATGCTCTTCCATATCCACATCTAGAAAACATTGTTCCTCCAAATCCCTTGCAAAAAAAAAATCCTCTAAAGCTTCAGCTACTCCTATCGAAATTGCTCCTATCAAAGTTACTCATGCACCTATTGAAATAAAGGTGAATTCAAAAGATAAGATCCTTGGTCATGCAACTCACTCTAAAGATGTTGATATCTCTTCCACACATTATATCCCTCCATTCAAATGTAAACATCAGTCTTCTCCATCCTCCAAATCTATCCTTGGTCCTTATATCCCAAAGCTTAGACCGTCCAACCTTCCATCTATATTGGGTCCTTATGTCCCCCCATCTACCATGCCTATCACTACTAGCTTTTCATCCACTTACCCTATCCCCTATCAAGATCAACAAAGACATACCTCTTTGAAGGCTCCCTATCAACCCCTCCATATGAACCAGTCATATCGGCCCTATTCATCCACAATTCCTAAGTCTTTTGGAAGCAATTTGGATGTCAAACAAAAAAATTAGAAATATAAGAATCCACTTACACATGAAGATCACTATGTCCCATCCAATCGACATGTGACTACAAATAAAAAGGAAATATTCAAGAGACCACAAAGGTCCACTGAGCAAAGAACCCAATCAAAGAAAATATGGGTTCCTAAATCCATTATGAAAGAATTGTGTTCTAAATCATCTGATGCAAATAGAAAATCAGATGCTATATGGATTCCCAAATCTCTTCTCAAGGACTTGGATACAAAAAGAAAAGAAAAAGTTATGTGGATTCCCAAGTCTCTCTTAAAAGACTTTCACCAAAAGGAACAATTAGAGTTGGCATCCAAGCTTCCAAAGTCTTCCACTTCATCTCCATCTAAACATCTCCCATCTTCTGACTCCATATTGGGTCCTCATGTACCAAGATCCATATCCACTCATCCATCAACGTCTCAAGCTATTCCATCCACTTTTCCTCCATTCGTCCACTGCCCTTCAAAGGGTGTGTCAATGTTGATCTTGTCACCTACTATTCTTCCATATTGGGTCCTTACATTCCTTCTTTTTCTCTCATCCAATCCATGGCATAAAATCTTGGCCTCCATCTTCCTTATCTTCCATTTCATCACCCTATCAACATCTTTGAGCATACTTTCAGCGACTGTGGCCTATTATAGCATATCTTTCAGAGGAGTGCTATCTAAAGAGCAAGAAGCTTAAAGTTCCTACATAAATTCAAAAATACAAAAAAAATATAAAAATATAAAAATGAAAAAAGTGCCTTGGTGAAAACCTGGTAAACAGGTGCGTTGGTAGCAAAAGTAAAGATAAATCAATTCGTCTTATGGTGAAAACCACTTTTTTTGGCACCTTGGATAAGTACCGTGATGAAAACTTGGCAAACTGGCGTCATGCATAATTCCTCCTACTTGCACTCTTCACTTGGGGGCAAGTTTCTTCCATCTTCTCCCGTCATATCTTACATCCAGCTAGCTTGTGAACATCCATGTTCCTTCTGCTGATCTTGACAAGGTTGAGCCTATCCATGAGCATCATGTATCCTGACATTCATGATTCCTTCCATCAGCCTATTTACTTTCTCTCATGCATGCTACCCTATCGTGATCTTGCTTATCCCAAGCCTATCCTTCCTATCTCTGAGCATTCATGCCATAATCCAAAACATGTGCTTATACCTCCATCAACCCTTATCCTAATTAAACTTTCATAGCTATGTCCTATCCAAAGTTGACCCCTTGGTCTTGATCAAAATTGAAAAAATTGTTTCTCCAAAGTCTCTTGACATGTCCACTCTTTTGGACCACATGCTTTCATGACATCAGGTCATTATCCTATATGCTCTCCAGCACCGCCCCATGAGCCTACATTGGTATATTCTTTTTTCCCTAGCTTGGGTAATCTTGAAGAGACTGTCCTTGAGGGTCGCATTCACCCTCTTCATCCATCATTGGCTATCCATCTTATACATCAGCTTTCTAATCCATCTGCAATGTCCTACACCTTGCTAGACATTGGGGGCACACCAATGTGATCTTGCTTGAGATCGAGTAGTCTTTAAAATTTCTAAAAATTGTAAAATCTTTAAAATTCTAAAAATCTCCCACTTTCCTGCTTGGGTTTTCTCACTCGTGCTTCTGCTCTCAGTCATCTTCAAGATTTTTCTCGACTTCACATGGATTGAAACTAGTTACACTCGGGGGCATGTTCCTATGGTATTGTGGGAATTGTCCTATCTTATGGAGTTCCTTCTCCTCTTGCATCAATCACTAGTGGATCTCACTGTGTCTGCCTGTCGATGCTTCGTAGCACTTTGTCTCTTCTTGAGACTCTCTTTTTGCATCACTCACCAATGGTTCTCACTACGTCTTCCTGTTGATGCTTCGATCTCGTTATCGATCTTTATGCTTGAGAATCTCTTGCGACAGTCACCAGTGGTTCTCACTAAGTCTGCCTACTACCGCTATATTGCTGAGGTTTCTCCCTTTGTCTCACTATCTGTTTGTTCAGCTTTGATCCATTCGTTACTTGGGGGCATGGCTCCCCATTTCAATCGCTCTTCAATTTACACTTGAGTCAGTAATCTTGTCAAAGGATAACTCTCAACACCTTAATCAAACAGTGTTTCTCAACACTCTCTTTGGACACATCTATGTTTTTCAACACACATCAGATATCTCGTGACGCAAACATCTCTTGATAGTGATCAAACACATTGCACTCACAAGCACAATGGTGTTTTTCAACACCCTAAACATAGACACACTCGTAAACTTTAAAACATACTAAGATATGATTGATTCTTTCTTTGTATGATGTATGTTCTCATGAATTTCATTGATATTTTCTTTGTCTACTGCTTGTTGGTGTGGTTTTGATGATCTGGAAACGTCAAATAAACAGGGTGTATGTGATAAGAGCTTTTACATTAAGGTGGAAAAGCCTCACATCCCTCGGTCTTGTTTATTTGTACGCCAAGGGGAGGTCAGAACTATCTCCTTGACTGTTATTGCTTTGTTTGTTTACTTGTGAATTGTTACTATATCAAGCTGGAAACAATGTTCAGGTCACCTTGGCTTTTGTGCCTTGGTGCTTATGTTTGTTTCCTACACTTTATCTGATGAAATTCATATTCATATTCTTATGGTTGCAGTGGCACCAGTAAGGATTGTATTGACTCTGATCCAAAAGCACTCAATGATGATAAATATGATGAGTCCAACAACCAAAGTCCTAGGATTGCATTTAGCTTAGACTTGCATTTGCATTGTAGGCTTGCATTCGCATTTTAGGCTTGCATCGCGATAGTTTGGTGCTCTCTTCATTGTCTTCTCATTCTTCAAAGGCCCTCATCTTTCATCATGGTTTCTTCTTGACTGCACGAGTGTCCGGTCATCACTCTCGATCTTCGTGCGCGTTCTTTTGGTTAGTACCTGTTATATATTGCAATATCCTACATGAGATGATTAGTACCATTGCATCCATTGCATTACATTCATTTCCAAAAAAGTGCATTTCCATACATTCATTTGCATTTATATATCCATAAACATGTGCATCCATTATAAGCATAAATCAAATCATACATAGCATTTATCCATTTAACATCTATCATAGCATTTTCATACATCAATAAAACATGTGCATAAACATTTGCATATTCATCCATTCATGGTATACATCTCTAATCCATACATCTAAATCATATAAGAAATCATCTCATAAAATATACACATCTAAAGCAATATATAAACATGTACAATGATCCCAAAAATCGAGCTCATATATATATTGATCGGTCAAAATGTACAAGGGTGCTACTCGAGCACAATATGTCAAAATGGTGATACAATGTATATCAAGATCTAACCACCCGGTGGAGGTGGAGGGGGTGGTATGCCCTGCTGCTAAGGAGGAGGCATGCCCTGCTACTGAGGAGGAGGCATGCCCTGCTGCTAGGGAGGAGGACCTGGTGGAGGTGGTCCCGGTGGAGCAGCTCGAGCACTAGCATACTCTGAAAAGGGTTGAATCTGATCTGCTGCCTCAGGCACCGCAATAGTATATGTAACATAATAATAAGAAGCCTGGGCAGCCTCATATCTGGTCTCTAGTTGTGATCTCTCTAGTGCCTCTCGCAACTCCTGAATCTCCTGGTCTCTGTCAGATATCCACGTATCCCGAATGATCACCTGTGTATGGAGGTCTTCACGCTCCCTCTGAGACTGTCGAGCTCTCTCTCTCTAACCCTCCAAAGTGCCTCCTGTAACTGTGCTACCTGTTCGCCTGCTAGAGGATCAGTCGGAACAGCATCAGCCATGACAGTATCGTCTACCTGCTCAGTGGCTTTTTCCTAACTGCCACTGGGCCCAGCACCTGCATCTGATCCCATGGGTCTCATAGGAATATCAGTCTGAACTGTCCTAGGTCGTACAGCTCTCTCTTGCTGCTATAGAGGTTGTTGTTGTGGCTGTTGTCCTGGTGGAGGAACCTATTGTGCCTGCTGTTGTGGTGGTGGTTGTACCACCTGAGGTATATGACCAACTAGAGTTGTAAATCTCATAAATGGATGTGCTAACAGATGGTCTCTATATGTAGGTGTCACACCTGCATTCGTCACCGCGGCCATATAATCCCACCTGGATGGTGGTACCCGGGCATCTATCATGTTGTGGCCCCCATCAAGCTGCCTCTGCCAACCCTTCTTCGTCTCATCGATGAATCGGGCATAAGTGCAGTACTCTAGAGACACATCTTGCGGCCTCCCGAACTGGCGCAATACACGCGTGAGAAAGAAGCGCTCAATAATGGTAATAGTACATCCTATCAGAGGACGTGAGAAAAACATGTATGATAGCTCATGGCAAGCATCATCCCATACCTCAGTGGCTATCCACGGCCGCCATATGACTGCAGCCATGTCATCGATATTTGCTCTCCACTACTCAGTCTTACCCAGCATGGGCTAGGTCATCGGACCTGTGTATCTATAAATATATGGCTCTAAAGGCTGTCATGTATCATGGAATATCAGCATGCATATGGGAAGGTGCTCATAGGCCCAAATCTGTAATATGACAACTCCTGCCGCCATGGTACGGGCACCTCGATACACGATCTCATGCATCTCATGGTACATTTGCATGAGCATGCACTCGCCCCATCTGAAAGTAACTGCAGGAGTAGCCAACATCTTCTGCAACATAACACCCCAGCCGTACTCTAATCTATGCTGACCACGATCGGGAACCAGATAACAACTCAGAAACAGTGCTAATACGACTGCTAGGGGATAATCTCAGCTGTAACTGCGTATCAACTCCTCCCAGGAGATGGCCCGGCCCATCACCAAATCATCCTAAAATATGGCTCTCAAAGCCACTGTACCTACTCTCGACTGTGTGTCATACTCCACACGAACTCCATGGAAAGGCACTCTCAAAATCTGGTATACATCCTCTAGAGTCACCGTCATCTCTCCCTGCGGCAAGTGAAAAGTGTTCGTCTCTGAATGGAAACGCTCAACCAAGGCAGCAAGTAATCCATGATTCACCCAAATATTAGGTGCATCACGTAGGTAATTCAATCCTAGCCTGTCAATGTGGGCCCCATCAGCATCTGACAACCTGTACAATAGCTCACCCATAATAGGATGATGAGATCAGAAACCGATGTCTGGGAAGTTGACCTGCAAAGCAAGTGACAAAATTGGATCAGTACCTCAACAACGATGATTTTTCAAAACAAAAGACAAGAAATGCAGCTATGAACCTATTCTACACACAGTTTAAGATATGGCAACTAGCTGACTCTGTGACGCAAGAAAATGATAACTTTTGAACTTTGGCCAGCTTCCCATGCAAGAAAACTCTTTTCCCGTGCGAGGAAACTCTTTTCCCGCGCGAGCTTTCTGGCTCACGCGAGGTGGGATGTGTTCTCATGTGATATTTTAGAAATCTCACGCGGCACGAGCACGCTCTTCATGCGAGTGCCGGGGAGGGGCCCAGGCGCAGAACCCCTAACCCGTGCGAGGATTCAAATTCCTCGCGCGAAAGGCGACTGAGGCCGGTGCTATGAAACTATTTCCTCGCACGAAATTGGGTGTGACAATTTTAAAATAGCCTAAAAACATGCTAAATGACATAAATTGATAAAAAAAGTTCTGAAATACAGGATCAGGTTATGATTACTCACAGGTGCGTCATACTCCGGTGCTCGGTTGTGTCTTTGGGAGCGCTCAAAACAGTGTGAATGCACGGGAATGCTCTCAATATCAGCTAGAGCACTCGCCATCGCTAAAGTCAAAAGGTGAATAATGATTTAAAAATGACACCTCCGGGCCTTATATAGCCTTTGACCTAATTTTTCAAAGTGCTCTGTTTTCCACAAAAATTGCACCCTTGGCTAAATGGACTGTTCTGAATCCATTTTCATGATCGAAATTGAGATTTGACACTCCTAAGTAGCTCGAAATCATGTTTTAAAATTTTGGGACCGACGCGATCGGACGCTTGTGCAGTCAATTTTCTGACGTTGCTTGCTTGTCAGGATTATCTCTCGTTATCATTTTCTCAATTTATGCAATATTTTCATCAAAGTCAACTCTAGTCAATTCTAGTCAACTGTGGTCAAAGCTAATCAATAGGACCTCTCGATCGCTCTAAATCGATTCAGCTCTCTTCGATCTTATTTCTCTGTGATTTCTCGCTCTCATCATTATGATGTGTCATCTTTCGATTTCACTCTCGAGGGGGCAAGATGATTGCATCATTGAATCTTTTCGCATCATTCTTGAATCAGTCTGATCTGAATCAAATCCCTGTCGCTAGGGGCATCTCATCACTTGGGGCATATTTAGTTTTTCGTACCTTATGGTCAAAATTGGATATTCCATGATCTTGAATCTCTAGGGGCATCTTGATGTCTCACATCTTGTCATCTATCTTTCT
>MU223642.1:4012818-4058730 GCA_018584345.1 Thuja plicata
TAGCTAATATACATAAAAGGAATTGAAAGGTTATTTAATTATTGGATGAATTATCCTCAAAAAGGAATTTCATAATTCCATGTGAAAGGACACTCATGTGGCAATAATCCATCCTTTTAATTAAATATTTTTTGCATTTTTGTCTCAAATGAGAATGAAGAGGCAACCGTTTCTTTTCAAGAAACTCTTCACCCTCTTTCCATGGTTTTCTATAAATTGGACCTCATTTTCTTCACTTAGGAGGATGATTTTTGAGAGCATCAAACTTATAATCAAATTTGCATTAATTCTTTCATGCTTTCGAGTTTAAAATTGCATAATTAGGCTAGTTTCAATTTGAATTGAAGATACGTTGATTTCATTTATGATTCATTTACATATCTAACATATCAATTTAATTCTTTCAAGCTCTTTAGTTAAAAGAAATTTCAATTATAGTTTAAATGCAATTCCTTTTCTAGTTTAAATGCATTTTATTTCTAGATTAAGAGTATTTGCTTTCTTAGATTAATTGCAATTTTCTTCCATAGAGTAGTTGCAATTTCAGTTCTAGACTAGTTGCAATTCACTTTCATAGATTAAGAGCAATTTGCTTTCATAGATTAATTTCATTTCAATTCATAGAGTAATGGCAATTTCATCTTTTCTCATGCTTTAGAAATACTCCATGTTAGCAATGGTCAGGTTGTTGGCTCTTGTTCTGAGGGTAAATTCAACATCCACAACTAATTAGGAGGCAGCAAGTCGTTTCAATTGAGTTTGTAGGATGAACAATTCATGTTTGTCTTTGTGAATTGAACAATTGAGTAAAGACTATGTTGAGTTTGTGCTTGATTTAGAGGTCACATTCAAGCACACACAGTTGTAACAGTCATTTTTTAGATTAAAGCTTTAAACCCAAGAATTTTTTATCATTCAACTCATTTTTATATGTATACCCTGATAGAGTTTGTAGTAGACTCATTTTCATATGTAACTTGTTTCCTTATGAAATATAAGATAACTCTTGTGTTATACATTATCTTCTTCACATGGATCATGGACTATTTTAATTATTTTCAATGCATTCAAAGGGGTTTTAGAAGGACGACTATCCACTTTTGATAAGCATTTGGGTAATTTTTTATTTATTTATATAGATAACTACCAAATGGGGTATCTCCCTTACAAGCTTACCATCTAGTACATCCTTTTGGCTAAGGTAAGGTAGCAATCAGCCAGTACATAGATCCTCTCAAGCTAAGAGGAAAAAAAAAGAATACCATTGTTTGCCACAAATTTGACAAAAGGAGTAATGTCCAAATCACCATTGTTCACGAAATAGAGTTAAAGCTTGAGCAACTTTCTTCTTCTTAGCCACAACTTCGGCATCAAAAAGTCCAGTAATAAAACCCTTTTTGCGGTCTATTTCCATTTGCATCAGAGCCACTAAACAACATGTTTATACTCATCATGCATCAATCCATCCACCATCCTTGAATCCTTGTAACATGCTCCAAAGGCTTCATTCATCGTGGTAAGGAATATCCCCTGTAAGACTCCATTGTGTTAGTGACTAGATGAAATTGGCCCAATGACCTGCTTGATCATAGGCAATAGGGATTCATCTTGGAGATTGAACATTATTCTCACCTAATTATCAACATTGTTCTCCCCATAGTTGTAATATATACCGAAGTGAACTTGTCCTACCAAACTTCTTCCTTAATAAACTCATAATAAACGGTTGTTATTCGATATAAAACTATGCATTCGCTGCTCCTTTTATAGACAAAAACCCTCTCTTATCTCCTCTCTAATCAAGGAAATTTGAATCTCCTCCTTCCCAGAAATATAGGAAACAAATCTTAGCATAATTTATTTTTTGTCCACTTGTAACAGGAATATATGTATTATAAATTGTATCTTAGGCTGAAAACATATTTGAATCTATCCAGTTCAGATATCTATGCTTTTCATTTCTAGAGCACGGTCTAGATATGTAGAGGGGCACCCACTGTAGCATATGGGAGCTTTCCCAATTTTTAAGAGAATAGTATTGTTTCCCTTCCCCAAATATTCATTTCTATCATTCTTTAACCAAAGCCCTCATGTTCTTTGTATGGGAGTACTTCTTTGTCTTCCTCAATTATCTTCACTGGTTTAGGCCATACTTTAGGATTATCACTGATCACTTCTTTGTCATCTTTATATATTCTTGATATGATCTGAATGTGTACATATATTTTTTTTCTTTGTATTGGACCTAAATGTGTAAATTTGAGAAATGAATCTGATAGGTACATGTGCTTTGAATTTGTTTATTATATTTTTATCCATTGCATAGCCAACTGATACGTACATGTGAATTGAAATGCAGATGGATCCAATGGTGAATATTGAATATGTAATTATCACCGGTGAAGAAAATTTTGTTGTTGGTACAGTCATTTGTCAAAAATGTTGTACACTTGCTGACATCTGTCTTGAAATTGTGGTTGATGAAATCATTGAATAACCATTCAATTTTATCAATGGCCTTGGGAATCCTTTAAATATAAAGCAAGAATAAAAAAGGAAAGGTAGAATACAACTTATATGCATTAAGAGGAAACATGACATAGTGGATATTGGAACACTGAAGTCAAATATGGTAGAAAGTACACCAAACCAACAAGACAATAGAGAGATTTTGTAGGAAGGTATGCATATATAGCCAAGAGTTGGAGATGGATCTGAGTCATGGAACAAAGCATAGTTGTTGATCCTAATGTATTGGCATCTTTGAATCAGAGAGTGAATAGTTTAATGGAAGAATTTGTGGAGGATAAACTTACTCTCAAAGTATATTTAGAAAATGGAGAAGCTAAAATAAGTATCCATTGTGAAAGTTGTGGCATTGATTATGGAAAAATGGAAGTATCCATGGCAGTGCGAACAATTTGTAACTTCAAAAAAAATCATATGAAAATAATGTCCCATCAAAGTCACATTTTAAGGGAGGAAAATGGTGAAGATCATTCAAGTAGCATAGAAAAGTAGACAACAGTGATTGGAGATCAATTTGAGGTTGATCAAACAATTAAACTTCTAAATGATTTCAACAAGACACAAGGGCCTAATTTTTTCAAGGTGGTGGAAGAAACACTTGCAGGCTATGAGGATAAGAAAAAAGTAAGAGTGGAATGTACACAATACAATAAATGGTTTTGTTCGGTGCCAGCAAGTGCTAATATTGTCAGGTCTCTAAATGAACACATGAAATCAAAGAATCATACCACTACTACAAATGAGGCTTCACATGATACAATTTATTTAAGGAGTGTCACTATTGGGAGAATGAAGAAGCCTACCAATGACAAGGCCCAACAAAGTTTCACAAGGTTCTTGGCCCTGTCATCACCGTTTGTACTACATAGGGGTTCTACAAGTGCAAATCCTTCTAGTTCGGGTGTGTGAACTAGACAAGTTTAAATTTATTTTGAATATAATTTGTTGGAATGTGTACATTATTTGTTTTATCATCTTATTTAAGGTCGTTCATCGCCATTGATGTTGTGGGTATTGGTATTTCAATATAAATAGAAATAGGCATATATTAGACACAAAGGCCCTAATGGATGATTAGCGGGATAGAAAATTATGGGACATAGAGAAGAATACCAAGATGATGCTATGTTATGAGGGTAATGAACATCGTATTGATGGAACATATAGGTATATTCATTGCAAGAGGGATTTTGAGATGGGGATCTTGTTTGAATCATTGACATGCAGCTTTTGTAAGATTATTCTAGAATACGATGACTTTAGGATGCATTTATATCATGAATAAAGGTGTGCCACTAAAATACATGGGAGGAATACAAGGAGAGGGAGGAAACTAGACAATTTAACTCAAAATAGACTTAGGATAGCTGCTAGGGTTTCAAATCCTAGCCAAAGATCAACAATGTGTTCTCTTTGGTGGGAAAAGACAAAGGTTTCTATACTCTCTATTAGAATGAGATCCCTAAAAGAGAAGTTGTTTGAATTGACAGAAAGGAAGGATGTCTTTAGGTTTTGCAAGGATGTGTGTGAGGCACATAGACATGGAAAATTGCAAGGTAAAGATGCAGTTTGGGATTTTGTCAAGGATGTCTTTATGCATCCAAAGGGAGGGAGAAGGTATATAATATCCACTATATCCCTTTATGATATTATCATGTTATGGGGAGGTCCTAGATTACATAGCTTTATTAGCTTTAATCTAGATGGTCCTTCAATTTCTACAACTTTGAGGCACATTAGAAAGCCATTAGCATACATCCTGTGGGAGCACGACTACATTTTTGAGGCAATAGGAAAAGTTTATGCTTCTTATAAAACCAAACATGGTATAGATGACCCAATTCTTGTGTACTTTTTTGAAGATGAAACTATTGCGAAAAAGTATGTTATGTGGGTAGAAAAAGTGATAAATTTGTTGGTTTTTGTGGTAATAAAGAATAACATCAATGTCAATCACATTTCTTGGTGACAATTGGTGAGGGAGTTGTGGGTTATGATATCATAACCAATTCTTTTGAGAAAAATGTTATTGGCCACTATACACGTGTTATTATTGCAAACCCTTTACATGAAAAGATTCCTCGTTTGGTTGTGGTTGCTCATCCAACATTCAATAGGTTTGATGCAAATTTAATTCATTGACAAGGAGAAAAAATAGTTTTTTTGTGGAAGAGACACGTGGAAAATAATTTGAGACCTAATTTTGGTCATTCCTCGGATGGGGTTAGTAGAAGAAGACAACTTATGTTGATGGACTACTATTCAACAGAAGGTACTCTATATCAAATTCTTTGCTAAGGGTGGGGTCTAAGTGGGTCATACAATGGTTTCCATGTAACGGGATTGCTTGACCAAGACTACATCCACAATGACAAAAATCTAGTTAATCCTTTATTTACCAGTCGACGAGATTTGATTTTAGGAGAAGACTTGATAATTTTTAATCATGTTAGGATGGTTTATAACACTTTTCAAGTGGATGATCACAAGCTTAAAAGTGAAGAAGTGAAGATATAGAGAGGATAGATCGACACAATTGATTTTTAGCACAACACATTGGTTCAAGACATGATCAAAGGTGTTTGAAAGAGATAAGAAGTACATATAGTGGAAGGGTATAGAGGACACTAGGCATAGAGACATATCTAACAATTGTTGTTGACTACATTGACATCTTTATGTCTCGGAGTTTGACTCTTTGGGAAAGAGAGAAAAATGGTTCACAAGCTCATCATTTCTTCACATTATGGTTATGTTGGCTGAGAAAAGAATCTAATAGTATGTCAACATAAATTTTATCAGTAGAGAGGCATATCAAGATGTCAATATTTCTTGCCACTTTGTAGTTTTGTTGTTGAGATTGTTTCGAGATCAATACTCTCACTTACCATGTGTTGTGCACCTGAGTGGGTTGAATGTATGTGAGAAGTTATTGAGAAAAGTTGGTGGGATGGTTGGAGCAGAGAGGTCCTATGATTTACCTAACTTGCTTCACCCTATTGGAACCCTTAATAGAGTTGCAGAAGAAGAATCAAATGCCCAAGGGCTTAATTTTAGTAAATCTCATAAGAAGCAAGAAAGTATCTAGAATAGATTGCAGCAAGAAAGGATTAAAAAATGTTAACATATTATCAGCATATGATTCAGTATCTACAGATGATAAAATTATAGAAGCCCTCAAAATAGGATTGAAGGATGCACAAGACATTTTATCGACTCTTTACATGTGACCAGAGAATTCCACACAATCTTCTTGGTGGGTTAAACCATGGACAGAGGACCAAAATTATCCAACATTCCAAGTTGTGGATGAATTAGTTGATGACTCTCCACAAACTCATTCCAACTCTATATTCTAATGTATGTCTTTAGTAGTACACAATCATGGTGAATTGCAAATAATGGAAAGTGAGTGGAGGCATATTGGATGAAATTTTACATTTTGTTGATAAAAATGTAAATAAAACTATAAAACCAGTGGTAGACCTTGATGGTAAGGATATGTTCAAATCTTTTTTGGTTAGTCAATTGAATGTAAATCCAACATTGCCCAAAGATAGGTTGACTAAAGTGAGGAATGGGGTCTACTTTAGGAAAGATGAGAGGGGCACACAAAAGGGTGTTTCAATTGACTTTGGTATTGGATCAAATTGTGGGGTGTTGTTTGAGAGAAATTCAAAACCTCCCACTAAACGTACTACAAAAAAAGGGTCTTTGTCGAAGTACAAGACAAGGTGTTTCTTGTGGAAACTGGTACATTGGAAGGGTTCGAAGAATACGAAGGAAGGATGGTAATAGGGTGTTTGATTATCATAATGGCATTGACCTTTTAGATAGGCTAGAAGGAATCGAGATTCAATTATGTTGGTACAATATAATAAAGGGGCAATGCATGTACAAGTATTATTTGACAAATCATTCTTTTGTAGAACTTGAATCTTTCATAGAAACAACTAACTTATCTTACAATGCTAGTAATGATACATACAAATTAGAAGAAAGAGAAAACAAAAAAAATTCAGATTTTGTTAAAAATTTGAACAAGGTGTATTTTCAAAATAGTCTACTTCCATCTTCCTTAAGTATTCTCATATGTTGCATTGTCCAAAAATATTTTTTATCAAATCTAATATTGGTTTTATACTTTTAAACATCAGGTGCAATGAATAGTCTGCATGGTGAATGTTTGGGATAACTCAACCAATTTGTTGCTACCTACTTCATGCCTAGTTCTTAGTGTAGCTTTCTTTCTCTGAACATTCATATTTTGTACTAAAATGGAGTTGGAGAAAAGATAAAATATGTTCTAAATGAAATTTTAATACAAATTTGGGTCTCACATGGCGATTCAAATTTGCAGGTACATGGGTTGAGGAAAATTCATGTCATTGACGATGTCAACGGGGTTTTGAAACAAACTCTAAAGATGCTAGAAGGTCATCCATCGAGCATCTTAGCACCGTGGAAGATGGATAGGTTTCCCACAACTTTCCTTTATCAACACTATTGATGATGGTACACAAATTTTAATGGTGCACTCTTTTAACTTTATATTTGCATGTAATTAAAATCGGGGTAATGCCCTATATGAACTTTAATGAGACTTTATAGTTGCATGTATATAAAATCAGGGCAATACACTCTATGTATTTAAAATCAGGGAAACGTCCATTACAAGTTGATTGTTGGCTTTAAATTGTTAAAGGTAGATGAAATTAAGTTTAATAAAATGAAGGTTTATTGTGATTAGTGCCTTATCTAGGGCTACAGAGTCAAGATTTTATCTCATTTCTTGGTTTTAATTCTAGTCACTTGGCATATGAGTGTTTATATGGTATATAAACATGAAAATATGTAATATCACTTAGTTCTTTAACAATTGATGATGACATATTCAAGGTTGAAAAAGACATTTTGACAGATTTGCATAACATTGTGATTAAGGAGGAGATGTACTGGAGGCAAAGGTCTAGATCGGTATGGTTGAAAGAGGGGGATAAAAACTCCTGGTTCTTCCACCTATCTACCATGAAACACAGGATAGCTAATAGAATCAGGGCTATTAAGAAAGGGGATCAGACTTTGGAGGAAGACAAAGAGATTGCAAATGAGGCTCTCAGGTACTTTACTCAAATCCTCTCAAAAGAGCATAAACTTAGCTTGAATGATCAGGAGGCTATTCTTCAATCTCTCCCTAAGGTGATATCGGAAAGCCAGAATAAGAGCATGGTGGCGATCTGAGATCAAGATGAAATTCATAGAGCGATCTTTTCTTTACCAGTGGAGAAAGCCCTGAGCCTAGACGGGTTCCCTTCTTTCTTTTTCCATAATTATTGGGAAATTATCAAAGAAGACATCGTCAAAGCGGTCCAGGAATTTTTTGGTGCCAAAAGCCTTCTCAAGGAGATCAATGCCACTTTCATTGTCCTCATCCCAAAGATCCCAAGAGTGGATTCTTTTGATGTTTTCAGGCCTATTAGTCTGTGCAACTCTTTTTATAAGATCATCTCCAAAGTCTTAACTCTCAGACTTCTTAAGACCCTCCCGAATCTGATAGCTCCCCAACAATCAGGTTTTGTCCCCGGAAGGCAAATTTTGGACTCAATAATGGTGGTGCACAAGGTGATTCACTCTTTGGAAGAAGGCAAGAGGGAAGGCTTCCTGCTCAAACTAGATCTCTCCAAGGCTTATGATAAGGTTGACTGGACCTTCCTGAGCAACATTATGGGGGCCTTTGGTTTCAATGGCAAGGTCTTAAAAATCAATTCCCAGCTGATTACTACCCCGTCTTTAGCTGTTTTGGTGAATGGAACTCCCTCAGATTTCTTCAAATCCTCTCGAGGACTTCGAAAAGGGGACCCCCTCTCCCCTATCATTTTCGTCATCTTGGCTAATTGCTTAGGAAGGTTTATTCAAGTACATAGAACCAGGGGGCTTATTAGGGGGCTAAGACCATCTTCAGGTCCTTTCACTTTTAATCACCAGCAATTTGTTGATGACACTATTTTGGGGGGGGAGTCTTTGGTGAAAGAGGCTATAAATGTAAAGAAAATTCTCAATTCCTACTCCAGTGCTACGGGGCATCTTATTAACTGGAACAAGAGCTCGGTTTTCTTCATCAACACTCCAGAGGACAGACAGAGGAGAATGGATGGTATACTAGGCTGCAGCATTAGCTCCTTTCCTGCTTCCTATCTAGGCCTTCCGCTTGGAAGCAAACCCCCAGAGGCTTTCTGGGGAGGCCTTATAGATAGATTCAACAGGAAATTGGTGGGTTGGAAGGGAATCACCCTGAGTCAGGCTGGGAAAATCACTCTGATCCAATCCACACTCCAGAACCTCCCTACCTATGCTCTTAGCCTATTCACTATCCCTACAAAGGTGGCTGACACTCTAGAAGCCATCCAAAGAAAGTTCCTATGGGCAGATAAAGATGGAAACAAGAAATACCCACTGGTGGCCTGGGATAAGGTTTGTAAACCAAAAAAATACGGAGGCCTAGGGATCAAACAGCTGAAGCAGTTCAACAGAGCTTTGCAAGCCAAACAGATGTGGAGAATCTTCAATTCAACAAGGGAATCGAGGGACGTCATGAAAGAAAAATATGTAGCCAACCTAACCTTCAAACAATTCATTAGAAAAGACTCTGACCTAAAGGGTTCCCACATTTGGAATGGCATTCTGAGGACCAAAGGAGTAGTGACTGCAAAATTGAGATGGAAAGTGGGTAATGGCAAGAAGGTAAATTTCTGGCATGATGACTGACTTAGACAGGGACCTTTATGGAATTTGGAGCCTTTCAACAAATGGGTTGAACATTGCATTGACAGGTTTGGTAGCAGAGTCATTGACTATAGAATTAATAATAAATGGGTCAATCTCACTGAGGTGTCCCAGGATCTTAAACCCCTTATGGTATATCTGGGGCACACTCCCCTTTCTCGTAACGAGGATGTCCTGGTTTGGGGGGAGACCAAGGATGGAAACTATACTATGTAATCAGGATATGCTTCGATGTAGGGGGCTACTACGATACCTGCTTGGGGGAAGGCCTGGTTCCCTGGTATTATCCCTAAAGTTAACATATTCTTTTGGACTTTGCTTCAAAATCGGATCTTGACAGTGGAAAATCTTATTAAAAGGGGACACTACATTCCTAACAGATGTATCCTTTGCAAAACTCAAAGTGAAAACGTCGACCACCTTTTTCTCCACTGTGATTTTTCTAGGAAGATATGGCATCATTTCCTGGGTTTTTTCGAGACATCCTGGTGTTTTCCTAATACCACCCTTGATCTTCTCGAGCAATGGCAACTGGGGGGGAGTGGCCATCATCTCTGGAGTTGGGCTATGCCACACATCTGCTAGGGACTATGGAAGGAACGAAACAACAGAATCTTTAGGGAACATATCACCCCGGTAAAGGCTGTAGCCCAGAAAATTGCTAATGCACTTAAGGAAAACTACACCATTTGCAAAGGCAGCGGCACTTCTACTCACTCAAAAGGACTAAACAACATCAACAAAAGGCTTGGGTGCAGATGGTCTTTACCACCGGAAGGGTGGTTCAAAGCTAATTTCAACGGGGCAGCAAAGGGGAACCCTGGGAAGGTAGGGGCGGGAGGAATCATTAGAAACTCGCATGGCAAAGGAATTGTAGCTATTTCAGCACCCCTAGGATCACAGACCAACCACTATGCCGAGGCTAGTGCAACACATCACACTCTCAAGCTTGCCAAGGAAATGGGGATAAAGAAATTATGGGTGGAAGGGGACTCAAAAAATATAATTGACTGTCTCAAAGAAAAGACCGAAGCTTCCTGGAATATAGAGAATATAATAAAGGATTGCATTCAAATTCTGAAGTCCTTTGATAAGATTCACGTTGCACATGAATACCGTGAAGCAAGCCAGGTGGCAGACAGGCTAGCAAACTTGGGTGTCACATATGAAGAAGTAAAACATTGGAAGGATGGGAATAATTTACCACCGGAGATCGTCAACATTATGGAAAGTGACCGGGTTCCGGGCAGACTCAGAAATATTAACGACTAATTATGATAGAAGCAAAAAGCCTAATAATGGAGAGTAAAGACAGAGGCAAAAAGAATCCCCGTGGGATGTGCAAGTATGAAAGCTATGATGGGAAAGTCAGGTTAATGCCCCATCGGCACACTTGGTGGCATTTAAGCAATTATTGCATTATGAGGGTAAAGGAAGGCTCTCGAAACCCCAAAAAAATATCAAACTACAAACAGATTTCACAAGAAACAGAGGAAACAAAACAATTGAAGACATGGTAGGAGAGAGACACAGGAGAGAGCCAGAGAGAGAAACCGAGAAATGGCGCCAGAGATCAAAGGTGTGGGAAATTCTGAGAGAAGGGGAAGTAACCACTTATATCAAACGCCTTCATGGGTGAAAGCCATCCGTTACAAAGATGATGGTTAACAGCTGGAAGGAGGGAAAAGTGAAAATCGATGGGGTTACTTTCATGGTGATTGAGGAAATTGTTTCAGTGGTAATAGGCATTCCTATTATAGGAAAGAAATTCTATAGGGATAGGAAAATCTCTAGCAAATCTCTGACAGAATTTGTCAAAAATGAGGCCGAAAAAAGGGCACTGGTCAAGAAAGGCACTTTTTATCACCCGAGCTCCATCAAACCACTGTGGCATTTTGTGTTGCGGGTGATAATCAAATACCTCACTCTCGACACCAGATTCGATCACATCAGTACCCACCATTTTGTACTCCTCAACCATTTCAGGTATGGGGCTAAGGTTTCCCTCCCTTTCTACCTTTATTTGTCTATAAATGAAAACATAAATGTTCATAAGAAGAAACACTCAAATAATCCGGCCTTCCATGAGGGCTTACTTCTTTTAATCTATGAGTATTTCAAATCCCACACTCGGGGTAAGGAAATTCAAGACAAGGTGGAAGGGGTTTCTGAGGGGGATTCAGAGGAGGAATACATTCCCTCTGATACAGAGGATAGCAGATACATGCACTCTGATACAGAGGAGGAACACTCTAGTCAAAAGAAGACAATAAAACAAAGAGCTAAAAAAGAAATTTTAAAACAGCACATTGAGGTTTCTTCAGACAAGGAATACAATGAGGAAGAGGAAGGCATGGAAACAGGGAAGGAGAGTGCAGGAGAGGAATCAAATCTGAAGAAGAAAGGGAAAAAGAAAATAAAAAGAAAGATCACTATCAAGATTTTGACTCAGAATGAAGACAAAAACTCGGGGAAGAGGAAAACGAGATCCAAAAGAGTCAAAGTGGAAACAAAGGAGGAAAAGAAGGCCAAACAGAATGAGGCACAAGAAGAGAAAGATGACAAAGAGGAGTGTTAGGGAATGGACAATGAAGAGGAGAATATCAGCCAAAGCTTTGCTGAGTATGGTGGAGAACAATATACCTGTAGTATTACAAGTAAAAATAAGAAAGTGGTTTGGAGAAACTTCGACTCAGTCTCGGCCAAAAAGGGTATTAAGAGAGAATTGGTAAAAACCTTGGTAAAGGAAAATAAAGAGGGAAGAATATAGATGGAGGAACGCATTGACCCTGCTATGAGGATATTCAGTGACAGTGCAAGGGAAATACCGCAGATGGATGTGCTGAATAATGCAAAGAACAGTGCAATAGACAGCTATAGAACAACCAAATGGACCTATTATGAAATTGATGACATGAAAAAAAGGGTGGACACAATGGAGAAGGAAAATATTATCAACAACAATAAAAACACAGTGTAGGACAAAGAGTTGGACAACAGAATGATCGAACTGAAAAATAGAATTGAAAACATAGAAGCTACAATGGTTAAAATTGCATAGCAGAGTTATAATATTCTAAAAGCTTCTAATGACAATATCAAGGTCATTATTGATAAGTTCGAAGAGCAAAAAGGTAAAACAGAGGAAAGGCGGGAGCAAGGAGAGAGGAACCAACTCAATGAAGAGGAAAATGCAAAGAATAAGACAGACAAGGGAGCTGATAAGGAGTTGGCTGAAATCAGAGAAGCTGCTGGAAGAATGACAGAACTGGAGATCAGAGCAGCGGAGATTCTTAGAGATATAGCCTAAAGGATGGTCCTGGCTTTTTGGATAGATGATCCTGGCTTTTTGTCGCTGTGACTGTTATGCTTGTTTTGATAGTTTTCAGATGTTTGGTTTGTAATGCTTATTTGCTTTAGGTCTCTTTTTGCTACTGTAGGGTTTCAGGCACCCATCAAAACCTGTTTTCCATAATAAAAAACAATTCATTCATTCCCCTTTAATTACTGAGACCCACTTGTATGAATTTAATCTTGCGATGCAAGAACCATACAAATGAAACACACAAAGTAGAAAATGCTACTTGATAAAGCATAAATATTGGTGTTATTCTGATTTAAATAATTTAAAAGGAAAGAACTTGGAGACAACTAAGCAATATTTTCTGCAATAACACCAAAAAATAACTGAAAGCGGAGAAATTTGGATATCTTCTATTATCTTTGAAACAAAAATAAGTACATTATGATCATTAGTATATGTCCTTCTATTTATGGTGTAATATATGCTATATCTTATCATATCCTCTCAAACTTCGGTTTTGGTATCTCATTTCTACAAAACTAGGAGAGGCGACAAGCTTCAGACCATTACAATACATCATTTTGTAACTATAATTAATTTTAGTTATCAACTTTTAACAATATTTTGAAAAACAATAAAACATAAAACAAGGAACAATGAGGCCACATGGTATGAAAAGAGATTATGTACCTCAAGCATGTTTAGGGGCTTCCTCGTGTGCCTTTTCTTTTTCTAGGTTTTTTCCTTTGGAGGTTCAAGATACTCATGCACCCATCGTGCAATCTGGAAATGTGTAGTTCACTAATAATTGAGGATGATAGGAATGTGACTCAAGTGATCCCTCCATTTTCTGTATGCAATTTCCCACGACTCCAATGTAAATTTAGAGAATCTAGCATCGAATGCCACAATTCTATCTAGATATATGTTGAAAGTTTTGACATCAGAACTATTTTCTTCCTTTAGATGAGACATAATCTGGCGAACCATGTCCTTGTACTCAATTTTCCATTCTTCTAATGTCTTCATGTGGCCTTCTTTATCAGTGAGTTCAGGAATAGATTAGTGCTTGATTCTAAGGAAAATGGAGATCTTCTCTTGTATCATTTTTTCTTCTCTTGTAACATATTTGAGTTCCTCCATAATCATTTTGATCATTTTCTCATTTTCTCTTATTCCTGGAGGTGCATCTGGATCCCTTTGAGTGACTTTGCATAATTGAGTAAAAGAAAAGTAAGAAGGCTTCCACCTTTTCACAAGGCCCTCAAGCTTCAACCTATTATCTTGAAATAGTTTTTGCATTTCCAACAGTGTTGTAACCATTGTACACATCATCACATTTTCTAATGATAAAATCCACCCGGTGAAGTAAAATTTGCTCCATTCCATTGAATACCTATGTAGTAACTTTTTTCAATAGTCCCTCATTTGCAGTTTTTAACTTTTTAATTTCTTCTTCATATTTCCCATTGTCTTCCTTCCAATTTTCATCATCTTTGTAAACATTCACAGGCTTGGATGGAGCATCCTTGTGTAACACCATAGCTTTGTTTTGAAAATCACTTAAGTCTTTTTTTTCTTTCAAAAAAGCAATTTCAACAAACAATTCATTTACCACTTTATTCAACTCATTTTCTCATTGCACACTATGGTCAATGTGTTGTTGCATATGCTTGACCTGATCTTTTGTGAACATTGCACGGTGCATGATCTCAGTGGCTACTTCGAAGGGAGGAGTATTCTCCAAGGATTTTATTATGGCTAAGCCATCCTTTCCTTTCACCATGTCTAACATTTTGGTCTTATGAGGTCCCTTGAAACTAATCAATGTGGCTAGCACCTTTGTTTTTGGATTATATCCTGATCCACTTATCTTCTCATCAGTATCAAATTCTGCAAAAATAGTGGATCATCTTGCTTTCTCACTTGATCAAGTAGGAACAAATGTTTTAGAGACAAATCAGGAACAATTAACATATCACATTTCATAACTATTTCTCTAGCTTCTTCCAGGGTGATATTTATTTCATCCAATTTCATCTCATTAAAAGTTTGGTTAATAACTTCCTCACGTCTTCCGTCCATAACACCCATGAGGTTTACTTTTTTATCTCTTTAAATTCTTTCATCTTCATTTGAATCCAAAAATCCTTGCACTCTTGGGATTCCATAAATTTTTCATCATCACGAAATCTTATAGGGATGGTTTCTCTCTCATGAGTGAGATCAATGGGATTCTCTCCCTCATGAAGTCAAGTTATGTAACCATGAAATTATTCCTGATATTGTAAGGGAGATTGAGGCTTTTCAACTTCCTCATCATTCCTTAGTGCATTAAGCACACTTATCGCCTCCTCAGTGTTACCAATTTCATCTGAATCTTCAATGGTCACCACTTTTTCTTTCTTTTTCTTCTTTCGTGGAGGGGGCTTAGGAGTGATTTATGAATCAGAGGGAATCTTGAATGATTAGCTTCCTATGTGGTTGTGGAGGAGTGTTGATATTGTGGCAACTAATCATGTAGTAGGTTTTGATATTGTGGCGACATGTCTGGTAGTTGTCGGAGGTGAGGGGTGGTAGCCCCGAACCGGAGGCCAACCCAAAGGGCCGAAAAATTTTGGTGTTTTTTTGGGAAAGAGATTTTCTTTTTCAAGAAAAACAAGATTGACATTGTAAAACCCTAAAATGGTCGATTTTAGAGGTTGCCCTAAAACGCATGTTATAAGCATTTGAGATGTATAGTGCATTGTAAGGTTGTGTGCGTTTTTGTTGAATAATAAGAAAGGTTGGATGGCTGTGTAGGTGGACGTAGCCCAGGTTTTGGGTGAACCACGTTAAATCTCTGTGTTATCTGTGTTTATTTTCTTTCTTCTATTGTTTATGTGTATAATTGTTTATTCTTATATTGTTCCGATTCTGTCAAAACCTAACAAGGAGGCCTCAGATCTTGTGGTGTGGGATTTACATCCTATGGTTTATCACTGACATGTTTCCCATGTATTTTTAGAAATTGAGGATGCATGCTTCCATCCTCATCACCTCATTGGTCATCTTATTGAAAAATGGGGCTGACCTTTCTACTTCCTTTTCTCCTTCAATTTTTCTCAAAATATTCTATTTTTTTATCTTTGTAATATATCTTATATTGTGAGACATTTTCTAGTTATATCCTCATCCATGTTGGTTTGGTGGGACAAGTGTTTGATAAGGGGATGAAGATGACCCTCGGGATCATATAATCTTTCTTCTCCATCCTCTAAGCGATAATTTTCCTTCAAACATTTTTTTACTTTCTCAATGGTTTTTGAGCCAACCATCAAACCTGCAAATTTTGGCACTTGGGGTAAAAAGGTCCCCTTCCTCCTTTTCTCCATAAACTCCTTTTCAAACCATAACATCTGCCACGTGAATTCGAGAAACATAGTCCTCTCTACGACAAAGATTGGCAATTAATGGGGGGCTTGTTGGCATCCATAAACTCTAACAAAAGTATGGTTCCCTCTGATAAACCAATTTGTGAAATTATGTATATGGTCTTTCTCTAGATTATATTCCAATAGCCTTAATACTTTTCTTATCTTGGGGTATTCTCTCCACCTGATGGCCAAGAGCTTTGAAAATCCATACAAAAAAAGAATCACAAAATATATTGTAACTACAATCTTTACTGTCCATGTCCCATACATGACACCATTGTTGAACAGGTAATCTAATACCCTGGTAATCTGTGGTAGTCAATTGTAATTTGTTTCTAAAAACATTGTAATTCTGGAACAAGAACAAATGACACAATAAAGAATAGAGTTTGAACTCCCTTGTCTTATTCCAATTTACCAATTGGTTATGAATTAATTGTTCAATCTCAGCAAAAATATCAAATTCCAAACTAATTTTTTGGTTCTGAATTCTAATTGACATGAACATTAAATCAATTGGCATTCTACTTCTAGCATCATCTCCCAAAACTTGACACCGTCCATGATAAATTTTCTAAAAAAAACTCATGAAACCCTGGGTAGAAAATGGCTCACTCTCTGAGATGGCCATTAGTCTAGTCTTTTCACCCCTCTTCCTCAAGTATGCTACTTCCCTTTTTCCAAATGTCTTGACTAGCATCTCATAATCTACTCTGAATTGTTCTCTGTCAATTTTAGTGAGGGCTTGTTTGTCCAGATTGAAGCATTCTATTATGCATGACTTAGTGACAACAAGTATTGGCTCCCCACTTATTCTCCTCATTGTTCTAGTTTCCGGTTTGCAATGCATGGCTAACATAGAAATCAATTCGACATCAACAAAAATATTTGGGACTATGCATTTGGCTAAGTCAAGATTCCAGGGGTTTGAGAACACAATTTTCTCATTCTTATTATTATAGAAATACCAAAATAGAGCTCTACCAATATGCAGAATTTGTGCATCTCTACACCCTCCCCATGCATCAAGAAAAGCTATTTTAGCATTTGTATCTTCCAACTTAGGCAATGCATCTAACAAATATTTTTTAAGGGTCTTTTAACTAGTTCATTTTTTACCCCCGAGCTCTCACCAATTTCTTTTTTCTTAGGCATTTTGTAACATGGAAATTTATCTCAAGGAATAAATTTTTAACTTACCGGTAGCTCTTTCTGCAAATCTTGAGCTCTTCTTGATGTCGTTCAAGCCTTTGCACATAGCTTATGCAAACCCAGCTTCTACTCTAGCTCTCTTTTCTGCCTCAATGAATTAATTATAATATTTATCACATCTATATAAGGCATGATTTCACTGCATTTAATTATTTCCTTATGGTCTATTTGAAATTAAAACTTACCTTAATCGTCATCTTATGCTATATGTACATTCAATACAAGTCATCTTCATACATGTGCTTTGCCAGCTCTTTAATTGTCTTAATTGGAGCTTTTTTCTATCTCACTAGGCCTTAATTTGCCTCTGAAAAATAGTAAATTTTTTCCATTTCGCCTCAATAAATCTCCACTCGCAAAATAGAGATCATTTCTCTATTTCGCTACTTTAAAGATGTCTCCCGAGAAATAGCAAAATTTTGCTATTTCTCTTCAATGGTCCTGCCTCCTGCGAAATAGATAAATTTTCCTATTTCTCTTCAATGGTACCTATCTCCTACGAAATAGTAAAATTTTGCCATTTACTGTTTGGAACTCAACAAAATAGTGATGACTTTGTTGTTTCGTTGCTTACTATTCAAGGGTCAGAGAAATAGTGAAATGTGGTGAAAGGGTGTGTTACAATGATGATCACGACCCAATATGTTATGGTTTGGAGGATACAATATGTTAAGACTAGTAGAATTTCCCACCCAATGGTCTGAAGAATCTAAATTCTCAATAAAAGAATAATAGCCATAGGAAAATATCTAAAGTGTTGTCTTTTTTGCACCCCAAATCCTCGCGAAGATGTCTATATAGGCATCAAAAAGTCTTTGATAATATAATTTGTTTAAATTTAATAATTAAATTAAATTTCAAAACACAACTACATTGTTACATTTATTTTAATTATTAAATGCAAACAAATTATCTTGTCACGGGCTATTTGGTGCTTATATAGACATCTCCCATCCCCATTGGCTTATCATTAGATTCCCCTATCCATGCATAGTAGAACGTGGGGACGTAGGTGTGCAATGTAGAGGGTCTTTTTTGACCAATTGGTATACTTGTGATTCGGAGTTTGTTAGCGGAGGCACGCGATATTCTATAGCAGAGTGAAAAGTGCAATCCATAGATCATCAAGCCAGTAATCTACTACCATGTTGCACCACATAAGCATGATACTATTTTCAAGTGTGCAGTATATGGTTGTGTATATGTTGTCATTGCTGGAAACACATACCTCTGGTAAGGTTGCTTGGAATGGAATAAGTTTTGGATAATCATTTAAGTGACAAATGCCTAAGTACAAAGTCACTTCGCAGTGTACAGTGAAGCCGTTTTGATTAGTGAGCACATGATACTAATCATGATGACATGCAAGATTAGGTATGTGATATATGGGATGTATTACAGCTTTTGTTATGGTCACTTGAATTTTGGTTACATCTGAAGAGAGTTACGGGTTGGCGAAGACATGCAATTGCAGTAAACAGTAGAAACAGGGTATATGAGTGCGCGTGATGTTTGGGGATATAACATAAGTTATTTTGTTAATATAATTTGTGGTAAATGATAGGTCCTCACCTATCTTGGTGGATGAATTATCGTGTGGGCTAATATTGGAGACACGTTTTGTGAAGATATAGTAAGCCGACTGAGAAATAGAATTTATCAAGTATATATATCTTGGGCTGCAAAAGAATGAGGTGCGAGGAATGAAAGTATGATGGGTGAATGAGAAGAGATTTTGTGATTATTTTTTTGAGCTTCAACTGGAATTGATTTGGCATAGCAGATGCTACTAAAAATTATTTTTCTATTACAAAACTTTTTCTTTTTAATCTGGACAGTGAGTCCTTGTAGAGCAGTGAGCTTCGTTGTATCACCCCTAACAGGGTTATATACTCCTAACAGGGTTATATACTCCTAACAGGGTCTATCTCTTAACAGGGATATGTACTAAATGTAATATTCAGCTCCTAATTAATGAAGGGGACTCCCCTTAGTACCACAAGTACACAATAGAAACAGAGAGAAACAATAGAAATTTGCAAGAACAGAAAATTGGCTTCTTATTGGCTCCACAAATGTGGAATTACAAACTTCAGAATTACAATATCAAAAGCCACATGGGCATCCCTTGCAATAATATGTAGGACAAAGCCTCAAATAACCACCCAGAACTGCCCTAGATAACACTACGAGCCTTCCTTAAATAGACAATTTTCCACCGCCCGAGAAGGTTCCAGAATTCTAGCCATTAAGGCCGACTATCCTTAGCATTTAATTATTTTTCACTTTTATGACAAAAAGGGTCGGCTTTAAATATTTACAAAATATGAGATTAGGTAGCCCAACTTTTGGAAGCCATAACTTTTGAACCGTAGCTCCAATTGGCTATTATAACCACTTTCTGGAAAGGGGATATCACGATCTACAGTGCTTAAAGTGCGAAGCACCTGTCAGCCGGGGATTCGACCTCGATCCAGAGCCTCTAAGGTCCTGAAAATTGAGCTCAAAGTTTCGCACCCTAAAATCTCAACAGTAAATCCTTAATAACTTCGCCAATACAGATGATCTGGAAATGAAATTCAACTAGCATGCTTATATGACTAAGATGAACCTTCACCAAAAAAATTAGAACATTCCGAGTTCAAACAGCCAACTTACTAAAAATAGCAAGTTTCCAAAAATAGCAGCTTTGTACAAAATAGCCCTTATTGAATAGAAAAACACATATTTTTGGGTGATGCAAGATTGCCCTTACACCCAGGATGCTCCTGCATCACTAATAGAGATATCTCTCCTAATATGGATATTATACTCTTAGTACATATATTGTAGGTACCATCCCCACCGGGGTTTTCCCTTGGCCAGGGTTTCCTCGACAACAAATCATGGTGTTATGAGTTATGTGTTTTATGTATATGCTTTTATTATTTCAGTTATTGCATGGTCAAGTTTTAAATGGATTAGATTTAATAAAAGTGTTGCAACACTAATTCACTCACCCTCTTAGTGTTGTTTAATAGAGACAACCAGGTATCCTGAGTCAAAGTGTTTCGATAATGCATTTTGAGATAGAGATTAACTTTGAGATAACAGAGGAGGAAGTGACAACTGAAATCGAGTCTGTAAGGGATGGATTATCAGTTCAGATAGTATAATAATCGTGCTACCTATTAAAATAATTTTAGTGACCAAATGTATTTTTTGTAACCGAGAATCAATATATCTAGGCACTTCCAGAGCCGTAAAGACAAGACAAAATTGCTAGGCCCGACCGACATGTTGTCACCATGCTTGCAAGTTGACTGTTGGGATTTGTTGAGTTGCACAGAGAAGAGATAATTATGCCCCCTGGGTTGATTTTTTGCATTTAGAAGAAGTGTGCTCTTGTGCCAAAGAAGGGCTCATAATGGTTTGTTTGGAAAGAGTGTTTAGAATTGGGTGTGAGAGCAAATTATTGTTGCAGATGGTGCTTCAGGAAGACTTTAAGGATTGTGATGATATGTTAGTAGATGCTTTAGCCTAAGCGTGTGGAGGTATTAAAAGGTCCTTTGACGGGAATGAAGGTATTTAAATGCTCAAGTGTAAGGATGGGATTTGTCTGCTTCTTGCAAATTATTCCAATCTCCACATGTGTCACTTTGATTCTCCATGAGTGGGAGGGTTAAGAAGATGATCCAAAAAAAATATCAAGAGATGATGCCACGATGACATCTTGTACCCCTTGAGGATCACTTTTGAAATCTTCTCTCAAGAGAGAGGGGTTTGGGTATCTTGCATCCCATAGTCCTCTATGACATTGGTTGTCCACGTGGGATAGTGGCGAGGCTCACAAGTTTCGCAGGCTTGCTAGAGCACTCTAGCCTTGGGATTACTAGTGAAACCAATCCAACAACCATACAAGAAGACAAAATAGAAGAACAAGCATTCCAATTGGAAAACAATTATTTGCAACAAATTTGTGGCGGCTCTGGATGTTTTATGTATGTTGTCATTATGTAGCTTGTAGCATCTCTTGCATTATAAAAGAGATTTCAAGGTTGGTCACCAGAGGCTAGAAAATTTGAGGGAAAAAGGGTGTAATTAGATAGTTTTAGGTCTTGTAGTGTGCAGAGAGAACTACAAGGTTGCTTGTGTTTAATTTCATAAGTAGGGGTGTTACATTTTCTGCATTAATGGTGTAACAGTCGTGGGATTGTCTCCATGGAGTGTATTCAGAATCAATGAATCCAATAAAAGAAGGGTTTTCTACATTCATCTTCGCGGATCTTAATTGCAGAATGTGTTATTTATTCAATGGCTCTCTTTCAAGGATAGGGTTAAAATGATTTGAATGGATAACAATTATTTGAATATAACAATGGTTAAAATTCTTTGAATGGATTAAAAAATATGAATTATTACATGAGCCATGTGTGTTTTACATGAGTTGTATGGGACTCACCCATTCCTCAAAATTTAACTTTGCTCTTGAAAGTGACCCATGCATAAAGAACTTTAGTTTGATGGTTATACCTTGTTCCACTCACCCCTTCCTCAGAATTAAACTCTTCTACCATCATGGGATCTTCTTGTTTCCTTACTTGATTAAGTAAAAACATTTTTTTTAATGTCAACCCGGGAATAAATAACATGTTTTTCAAGACATTTTCTTTGGCCTCTGCATGAGTAATGTTTATCTCATCAAAGTTTATCTCTTTGAAAGTTTGATTGATGACCTCTGATCACCCAAAGATTTAGCAGTCCTAACACACCTTTTGCAAGCTCTATATTTTTTCTTAAAACCTAGCCAACTTTTTATCATAAGATAGGATATAAATATAAAGGGGTATAAAAAATGCTAAAGAAAAAATTGAAACATATAATAACTGGTCATAAATAGGGGTTTTATAATTTGAGTTGTGTGTTGGGAGGGGGTGACAAGAAAGGAGTATAGGGCGATATTTTTCAAAATAGGGGGATTCTTTAGTATGCCACGAACGCACGTGCTATATCCCAAGTTCACTAAGTGAAGTCCTCATGCTCCACCCCTTTTTTTTCACTGGCGCCCTCTACCTATGGGATCCTTCTTATTATGCTACTCCTAATCTTCTCCAACCTTTGTTTGACAATGTGAAACCCTGTCATCACTTTTCCCCTAGTGTTTACATTCTATCAAAGTGGGTTTCACCAATTTCTCCCCCTTGTGGTGAAGTTTATAGTGATTGTGTCACCTAGACAGTGGTTTGATGGTGTAGAAAAAATTTTCCATCAATCTCTCATTCTCCTCCCCACACTGT
Organism: Thuja plicata; assembly: GCA_018584345.1. NCBI lineage: Eukaryota > Viridiplantae > Streptophyta > Pinopsida > Cupressales > Cupressaceae > Thuja > Thuja plicata. The sequence continues at coordinate 4,035,339 of MU223642.1, forward strand.
GGGTGAGATGTATACCAACCCCTAACATGGATGACTAGCTATTCAGCTAGTGTGTCATTAATGGTCTATTGTTGACCTTGTTATAATCAACCTTTTTGGCTTGTCTTTGTGAGGGGTATCACCCTTTTTTCTTATTTTGACTAAAAACAAAGTATCCACATATTTGGTCTTCATAGAAGTACTAATACAGTCAATAGTGTATGTGTCCAACTTTTACAATGTGCCTATTCTAACACCTCTAGCAATCACCATAACACCTGTCACCATTTTCATCTTGAATCATAAAAGAATATTTGCATACCCAAATCTATTGGTTATCATTAATAACAAATTTCAATTTATTCTAGGGCGATGCAACACAATATTAATCCATCTTATTCCACTATCAAGAAACTTGATTCCAAATTTACCTCAACCAACAATATTTAAATGAAAATCATCACCCAAGTACACCTTACCTCTATCAAATTCTTCATATTTAGAAAACCAATATTTATAGAGATCATGTGAAAGATACACCTAATTCAATTACCCATGCATAATTATTTATATGAATGAATAAAGCTACAATGAATGCATCGGCATCTTCCTTTTTGAACTCAAAATCATAATCAAATTTCTTCTTTTTCTTCTTCTTTTCTTATTTGTGGTTCTTATAGATGTTTCCAAGCTTTTGGCAATTCTAGAAAATGACTTTGAAATTTCTAATAGATTTGGATCTCACCTTGGGTTTGGATTTATTTCTCTTCTCATTCTTCTTGCCTTTTTTCTTAGGTCTTCCATGAACAATTAGGGCCTCCTTGGTATTGATGGATGCCTTCCTCCTCGTCTCTTTAGAAAGAAAAGAACCCACCACATCTTTGATCTTCAAAATATTAGAAGTATCATTGATGGTCGTAACAAGAGAATCCCACAAATTAGGCAAAGAACAAAGTAAGATCTAATATTTTTCCTCTTCATTCAACTTGACACCAACATTTGCTAGTTGAGCCATCAATATATTGAATGCTTCTATTTGGTCTATAATTCATCCACCCTCTTCCATCCTTAAGGAATACAATTTCTTCCTCAAGAAAACATTGTTCACTAAGGATTATTAGGGTTTAGGCAGATATGAGCAATAAACAATATTAAGATAATGCATAAATAAGAGAAGATAGAAATACAATAACATAGAGATTCAACATGGTTCACCCAATATGGGCTACATCCACTAGAGAAATAGTTGTCCACTTATTTTATTATCTAGCAAAGAGAAAATTACAATCTGATGATTTCACATCACACAACCGCTTATTTATCAAGCCTTTTGAGGTAGTTTACAAGGTTGACTAACGAAACAAACCCTAACCCTAAAAAAATTTTCCTTGAGGGCTACCGCCCCTGAACCCCAGCAAGGATACATGACAAGTGTACAATACTTTCTTGATCAATCACCACATACCAACAAGGATCTGGCTTGATACATCTCGCCAAGATTCTTCCATAGTTTACTTGCAGAGGTCTTTTTATGGACATTGATCAAAACAAAATCTGCTAAGCACAATCTAATTAAGCCCTTGATTTTACGTTCCATAACATCATTTAGCACTCTCAATCAAATCTAGAGGTCCCAAGAAATTATCATCAACAACATTCCACAGATCTCGGTCTATTAACAAATCCTCCATCTTTAGCTTCCACATCTAAAAATTATTTCCAAAAATCTTCTCCACCTCTATTCTCCCTAATGAACTTTCCATCCAAAAATTCATGAAACAAGATCACAAAGTATCTTCTACACAAGCTCTCATTCGAATCTAGATTAGTTCATAAAACCCAACTCACAACTGAAATGAAATTTGATCAGGCTTTGATACCCCTTGTTGCTTTCATGTCACCTCCTTTTTCACAACGACCAACAATAGTTCCTACTTTCATGCAACCTCCTACTTCATCGATTGAGCCTTCCCATCTTCTAGTAATGATTCAAGTGGCTCCACCTGTGACATAGGATGTTGAAGGTCTTCTCAAGCTTCTTCTCTTGGAGCTCATCTACATCAAAACTAGCTTGCGCGCGAGTGTAAGTGTCATCAACGAGCAATGGCTTATATGTGTGAGATTACCTTGAAGACGGGGGTGAGTCTTTGATGTTCTCTTCTACTCCTACATTCATGCCTGCATTTGATCCCTATCACTCTCATTCTCTCTACATATGTTTCTACTCCATCTTTCATGCTTCTCTTGGCTACTTTGGGGATTTTCAATGAGCCTCGCCTTAATTGGGTGCAAATGTCCTTCCCTCCCTCCTTCGGTCGCCTCGTATCACTACCCTTCCAAAACTATGTCCATTTTTGCAGCCTATAGACATGCTACATATACACGTGATGTCTAGTGCGCCCTTGTCTACTCCAGTTTCCTCTCTACATCTCCATCATAGCCTCCCTAGGGTCCTCAAACATACCACCATTGATGTGAAGCCCTCATTATAGCTGCCTAAATGTAAGTTTGAGAAGGCCCTAAGTCTGAGTCTTGTCGTATATAGGAAATAAGTTATTGCAACCTATTCATATGCATATGTGCTTGTTGTTGAGGAGGCTCTGGCTTTTTCAAAAAAAAAATCATGTCCCCTCTTCCAAAGTTTGACGATGCAGATCTCATTTCGCAACCTCTATTTAAGTCACCTTGTTCCTTTGTGAAGTGTATGTTCAACTATCTAGGAGATATTCCTACATTATCAACTATCTTCACATATCATTGACTCTTGCCTATAGGAGTTGTTGGATAAGCATGTTGAGGCAGCCTCGTCCTTGGCTCTTGTCGGTAGTGAAGCGCTTAGTGTTGCCTTAGCAATTGTTCCCCCTCAGGCTTGCCCTCCCTCTACTTATGATCTAGATTGAGAGGACAAGGACCTTCTTGTTGATGACTACTAAAGTAGTGCTTCTATTAGCTTTAGTTTAGAGCATATTTTTTGTGTCCCTTGTACTTGTCTTTATATGTTTGTGCTCCCTTGAAGAACCCAAGCTACTCCATAGGTACTTGGAAATAGGGGATAATATATATATGTGGTGCACTTCCTCTCTTTGTTCCATCATTCTTATTTTTGTCATATCTTGACTTTTGGTATTCAAAGACGATACAAAGTGTTGTGGGCATTTAGACCCTCTTCCATGTCGATCCAAACGTTTATTGTGTATTTTTCTTCATGTTATCTTCTTCATATGGTTTGGACACCTCCGCGATATGATGGGCGATTCATGCACACCTAATATATGTCTTGGTGTCACTATCATGAATTCTACTAACCCCAAATAATCATATCCCCCTATCTCTTCTCCTTAATATGGTGTGTGTCCCTCTTTGTGTAATGCATCCCATTCTAAGTGGAGGGCTACCATATCTACATTATCATCACTTTTATGTTAAAACTTTTGTCACATATTTCTTTTCAAAATGTGCCTGCATCCATCATCTTAGTTATTGACTTGCATGTGCGTCAAACCATGCATGTTTATCTAAATTAGTCTTTGTATATATAATGTGCTTGTCTTACAATGCAATTTGTAGTGGTGACATGTCGCCTGATAATATGGCTATCTAGCATAAGTCCTATCTAATTTAATTTAATTGATCTACACTATTTTTGCTATGTTGAAGTTAAAATTACTATTGACCTTAGACATAGTCATGTTAGTTGTTTATTTTAACCTTTTTTAAAGGAGAAGATTTGCAATGTAAATCAAACAAGTGTCATTTAATGGCAAGTGCTTATCTTTGTAATAACAGTATTTGTTGATAGTCCATAGATGATCCATGGCAATACCAATTTAAGGGCAAACAGATAAAAGACAAATTTGTTGAACTAATTAATATAATAATATATTTGGCATAATATTTATAGTACTATATTAATTTTAAAAGTATAAGACTTAGATTGATGTTCACAATAAACATGACAAATAAGCCCATGTCATTTTTGCTACATGAGATTGGAATTCTTTACAAATAATTGTATAACTAAGACTTAGGTTGATGTGTGCAATAAATGTGATAAATTAAGCCCAAACCTCTTTGTCACAGTTGTTTTTTGTCGTCAATTCATCCTCACATGGCTCCACAAATGAACATTACCTCATAAACCACCCTCGTTTTCTTTAGCTAAATAAGAAATAAATGTTAATAGCGAATTAGATGGATGAAAAATTATTTTAAAAATATTTATATTTACAAAAATTTATATAGTTTTAATCAGTAACACAAGAATTTTTTTTAGCTTGGTCCGATTCAAACAAGGCTACAAACAAGAAACTTATATCTCCAATATGAAACAGATAGTCCAAATCTACAAGCATAGTGGTCCAATAGAAACATAATGCTCACAAGCACACTAACTCAACAGAGTTTGGAATACAAAGTTATCAACATAAATGCTGAATAGCATAAATGTGAAGGTTCAAACCAATGATAGAGAAGGAAATGACGTGGCTGATCAATTAATAAATCGAGCAATCAAGACCGGGAGATTAGAGATAATGAAAGTGTAGCATGAGCTATCTGGGGAATGCACAGAGCCAGCAGAGTGAAGAATCATAATTACACCTAAGATAATTTCAAAAAGGCTTCAATGCAAAATGAATAATTGTACGAACTGATAAATAATTATCCTATTTTATTGAAAAAAATCAATCTCATCAATTAAAAAAAAAAAATCAATCCACACAAAAATAACAAACAATTATCTCATTTTTATTAATTAAACCATTGAATATTAAAAAAAAAACCTGTAATTTTACAATTATCAACATATGGAATTTTACAATTATCAACATATGAAATCTTGATAATTTATAAAATAAAATAAAAATTTATTGATAATTTATAAAATAAAATAAAAATTTACGGAAACAACTGTATATGTATATAATCTTGTGATCAAGATTTAGATGAGACTTTACATTCTAACATTTGGATCAGACTGTATATTCAATCATCATGCTATCATCCAAATAATCATACAAAACTGTGCTTACTGAATCAAAGTTGGAGATTGTGGCAATGGTGGAAGGTGTGACGTTTCGGACAGTTTGAGCTTCAACATCGCCTCCATTTTCAACCAGAATCCTGACGACCTCAGAGTGGCCACCATAAGCTGCACAGTGCAATGGAGTGTTTCCTTCGCTGTCTTTCGCCTCAACGTCGGCACCCAGTTCTAATAACTTCTTCACCACTTCCTCCTGCCCTTTCAACGCTGCACAGTGCAATGCAGTCCACCCATGTTGATCTCTCCAATTCAGTTGCACTCCTTTTTTCTCTACCCAATACACCACCTTCTCCACATCTCCACACCTCGCAGAGTCCAGCAATTTATTACCATAATCCAAAATATGGACCACTTTCATCTGCACCAATGCACAACAAATTCATGAGAACCAGTATACAGTTCACCCACAACCATTTTTTTTTTAATGTTTCAGTGATTATCTTTTAACTGGAGTTTTGTTGGACTGTGGGCCTCAATCTGAAAATTTATCTGAGTTAAAGAGTTTTTAAGAATTTGGATGGTTGTTGAATTAACAATTTATTGTTTTTTAATCAATTGTATATTTTTTGCATTGATGTTTTAAATTACATTTTCTTCAGTAATGGATTGTTGGGTGTGATGGAAAATATTAATAAAAAACATACATAATTGATTCTACAAGTAATCTTTTAAATACTACATGAATAGTAGAAAACTTAAACCCACTTTAGCACTACATTTTAACCATCACAATGTATTTTCAACTTTTCATATATATGTGGAAACTCAATTACATATTAATTTTAAATTTTATAGATTTAATAGATACCACTTCAAAGATTTACAAGTCTAAAATTGATTTCAAGACTAATAAGTCAAGTTGAACCATTAAGTATTAATTTGTTTTACTATTACTGTTTCCTACAACTAAAATGTAAAATTAGTATACCCGTTTCACCATTGAAACATCTAATATTTAAGTTAAGTTATCATAATATTACAATCAAAATCTTTTCTTCTCTACTAAATGTAGATGATAACTTAAAATATAAGCCAATCTACTAAATGTAAATGGTATTTTAATGCATAAGTCAATATACTCAATGTAAACTATTGCTTAACATAAGGCAATCTTTTTCTGATTTATATAATATGGCATTATAAACAGTAATTTATTATTATAAATAATCTATTTAACATAACTATTCTTTAATTGAAAGTAAATATTTGAATACTATAGTTAATGAATTTATTTTTTATCTAAATAAATAATTGATACATTTATTAAAGCATATCATATAAACAACTGATATATTCCTGAAAAGGCATCAATTATTTTATTATATAAACAATCAATATATTGATTGAAGTATTTTTAGATTCAACTATATATATACATTACTTTTAGATTCAAACCTACAAATTTTTAATATCAATAATCTACAATTGTCTCCTCATCTTAATAATAGATTATTAAATATTATCCCAATATAATAAATTATACAAAATTATATCTTACCTAAAACACTTGCAATAAAATATCCAAAACTCATACCAACCCATACACTAATTACAATATGTTAACTATTTCTCTATATGAACAACTCATTAATCATAGTAAATTTCTTATCCAGAATACTCTTTGCTGTTTTGTTCAAGGTTGCACAGGTTTTGGTTTAACTGTTCCAGAGTGTCGATTGTGATTTTGTATTGTTTTGTACTGTATTGATCCAACATTGTTTCTTATTATTGACTGTAATCTTTATTAACTATAATGTACAACGTTTTCTGGCTGTTGTTAAAGGTAACTTATATAAAATAGATTCTGAAAAAATACAATATATTATTAGATGCATGAAATTTTCTTAGCCCATCATAATTAGCAGTTTATAGCTTCTGGATTTTGACTGTGTAGCATTCTTTTTCATCAACCGATCACACTCCATGATCTATCATGAAGATGATAAGTAGAAAAGAAAATGAGGAAAAAGTGCTACACAGCCAAAATCAAAAAGACATAAACTACTAATTACAATATACTAACTGTTTGACTACATAATTATATTTAAAAAAACAAATTGTGTAAACCATTCTTGAACTTCTGCTAAAATTGCCATCCAAATACTGATCAACTCAGACAAATTTTTCCTCCTCAAATTTCCCCCCGACCCCAGCCACATTAGGATTATGTTAATACTCACATGACCATTCTGAAAAGCCGCATCTGAAGCTGCCTGGCCAACCAGATTCCGAATGTCTTTGTTTGCAGAGGAATCCAATAAACCCTCAACAACATCCACATGACCTCCAGAAGCAGCACAGATCATCGCAGTAGATCCATTAAAACTTATAGCATCAACATCGGCACCACCTCCAAGCAAAACCTCAACACACCGACCGTGCCCTTGCCCCGCCGCAATATGCAGGGGCGTCCGCCCTTCATTATCCCTACCCTCCGCATCCATTCCCCTTTCCAGCATTAATTCCACAGCACCGCAAAAATCAAGAGACGCAGCCAAATGCAAGGGATTCCACCCGCGGGAATCCTTCATCGCTCCCCAATCAGCAAAACCCTCTTCAATTCCCTCCATCAAAGCCTCCACAACACTGAAATTTCCAGAGCAAATTGCCTCATGAAGAGGAGTTTGCCCTGTAAATCCCTTCGCAACCCTATCTGCTCCGGCATCCAAAAGAACCCTCACAATTTCCAGATCCCCTTTTCCTGCCGCGATGTGCAAAGCCGTTTTCCCGCTCTCTCTGTCCCCCTCATTAACAAACTTCTCCAGACCTCCAATCTTCACCATATTCAACACCTTTTCATGATCCAAATCCTCCACCGCCTGTTTCAGCAGAAATGCCCCTGTATAAACAACCCTGAGCTTCTCACTCCAAGTGCCCTGTTCTTGGCGAGCCGCAAACCAATCTTTGGGCACGCGCAGGGAGGGCGTTGGACTGATTGCAGGTAGGGCATGGATGAGAATCACATGTTTGCTTATGGGGAAATGCTTCGGAAGATCGCTGGTGGGCTTAACGATGAAATCGAGAGAGTATTCAGCCTGCGGAGCAATAAATCCGTTGGGCGGATTCACTGCGAATTTCTCAGGACCTGTTGTCTGTACTTTGAATGCAATGTGAGATGTGTGCATCAGATTTCTCAGGTGAATTGTGGTTTTGCATTTTCTCTTCAGGTCGAATTCCACCCTTACCTCTTTCTCTTCTACTTCGATCAATTTATCCATAATTCATGAAAAAATATATTAACTCCCTGCAATCAATGAATTTTGCAGAATATAGATAATGAAATTCATTATTCAGAGCAGAACAGAGAAGACAATCTGCCGCTCAGAGACGAACAAGCCAAGAAAATAAGAACAAAATTATATCTGGTTACAGTTGGATTATTGTTTTTCACTCTTTTTCGTCGTCGTTTTTTTGTCTCTAACTTTGTATTTTCATGTTTTTTTTTTTTGAGTATTTATGTTCGTTAAAAATAAATTAATATTTTTATTATACAAGAATATGAAATGGCCCATTTTGTTTAAGGAGAAAAGAAATTGCATTTTTTAAATATTCCTAGATCTTTTGTTTCTAAGCTAAGCATCAATGTAACATCACTTACCTCGAAATATTCACCCAAGTCCTAATCATTCTATGTATAAGTCTTTAACTTTAAGCTTCAATACAAGGTTAAGTGAATATTTTAAGTTCATAATCAAGACAAAGAAGTGTTAAGGGATTATGGACTATGCTTTTGGTTTATTGAGAATTACTTGTAATTGTGTATTTATTTTTTATGGAGTGAGAAAGGGGATATTAATGAGTCAACTTTCAATTGAATTATTTATAAACAATAATATAATTGGTTCAATTTCTAAGCATTGGAAGAACATCATAACAAGAGCAAAATGGTAATATATAGAATCAAATGTGAGAAGTATGTGTGATGAAGTAATCTAAAAATGAGATAGGTTTTGCACTTTTTGGCATGTTTTGGGATAGAGGATAACTATTTGTTTATTTTTCATGTATGTGAAGATTTTGAATTAGACATTTTTTATTTGATTTGGTGAAATCGCTAGTTTTTACAACAACATTTATGTAAATCATTATGTTAAACATTAAGATCAAAGAACAAATGAGAAAACACTTTAGTCACTTCTTCAAGGGATTCACCTCTAAATCAATATTTTATCAGTGAGTGCAGTCTTTATTTTTAAATAATCAAATTTTGATTGAATATATCACTTAGTGTTAGGTTGAAAGGGGTTTTAATTTAAATTTAATATGATATAGGTAGGTATCGGGAGTTAGAAAGTGTGCATAAAAGGGGATGAGGCTTTTAGTAATCGTGTTTTAGATCCTCTATATATCATTTTACATAGCTCAATGACATTCACTAGGTTGTCTTGTCAAGGTCATGAAACTGTCTTTCTAAATACCACATGATCTCGTATTGTGTGAAAGCCCCCTACCCAAGTTTCCTAATTCCAGTTATTCAACATATTTTGGTAATATCATGACCCCACCCAAAAGAATCACCATCTATCTCTAATACCACTCCACTATTATTTAGATTACTATGCATATTATAATCGAGATATATATTATTAAGGTAATTCACCATTAGAGTTGATTTGACAAGGGTTTGAGGATTTACTAGTAATTTTAAATCAAAGCTTTATGCAGAATGACATATTTTTATAGCTCATCTAGGACTTTGGTGATCCCATAATAGTGTGTTCCTTTTTTTTGGCCAAACTGGGACATCGAATCAAGTTTTCACTTTTTTACCATTGATAATAACTAAAGTGTTAAGAACTTGAAGACTGTGTGATCTAGTGATATTTAATTTTTTCATGTGTATATTCTTTTTTTCAATTTTGAAAATTAATTTGTATTTTTTTTACATAAACTTTAATTTATTTATTTTAGAGTTTGTATTAGATAACCATGGCAGAGGCCTAGACCCATTACATGTCATCAATCAAGGAAAAAGGGGTGAATCTCGAGAGAGGTAAGATTGGAAAATCAAGAAGAGAGAAATATTTTGACCAGAGTTGGGAACCAACACGAGACAAGGGTCCTAACCCTAAACAACACAATTTTCTTTCACCACACTTGAAAGAGTAAGGAAAGAAGGAGAAGGGTCTTTTTACCTTTGATGAACTACAATCTACGCAATATTATCATCTACAACCCAATTTCAATGGGGAACAAGACATAACCCCCCACTAGGGGAACAACAACAGCTGAGGGGGGAATATTATAGGGTGCAAGAAAATTGTTGACCACAAGAAGGTGCAAAAGTTGTGAAGAATCACTTGAAGTGGGTTGAGATGGACACGAAATAGGAGGAACCACACTAGGAACTTCTAGGCTTAACAAAGCCTCATCAGGAGTTTATTGTGTCCCATTGACCTTGTTCTAGTTGCATTTAATAGATAGAAGAGTCACGAAACACTTTGAGGGGCTTTGAGAAGGTTCAGAATTATTTTGGATAGTGTTTATAGAATTTGAGTGTAAGTCAGTACTTGATAGAGCCCATTTGTAACGCCTCTAGGAGAAAAGGTCATATTTTTTTAGTTAAGTTCTGAAACTTCAAGGAGGGTCTTCAATGACTCAAAGAACCCCATATATAGTTTTAATGTATTATGAGACCTTTCCACTTGCTTGGTTGAGTTTTGTGGCATTTAGTCTTTCACTTGTGCAGTGTTGCCTAGTGACGATTTGATCTAGTCTTGAGGTTTTAGTTTTAAAACTTCACATATTGCATCTAATTGACCTAAATGTTTCAAAAAAAATCCATGCTATTACAAAACTAAATAGGAAACAATGTGGAAGTTGAATGGTTTTTAGTTATTTCAACCCTTCTTCAAATTGAAATGCCTTCTTTTTCTTATAATAAATAATATTAATTTGAATTATTGGATATTTTTTATTAAGTTCAGCAGTCAAGCAAGGGGGTTGATCAATAACACATTAACAAAAGTGTTGGCTATTACAAGTGAAGGATTTACAATAGCGTCAATAATAGACCATTAACAACACATAAGTAGAACAATTAGTAACCCACATCAATAGTGAGAAGCCAACTCACTCACAGTGGGGGGAGGAGAATGAGAGATAGAGTGATTCTTCATTTGCTACTACAGAAACATCCAAGCAATACTATCACTAGGGTCCCCCCACATAGTAGTGGAATCCCCATTGTGGGGCAGTCAGCACCAGGAACAAAGTACTGGCAATATTGTACATCATCTGCCAAAGGCTGGAGCATATCAAGAGAAGCAGTTGAAGGAGGGTTCGCGCGGAAAAAAAAGATCGCACTACCAGTGAGATGTGAATTCAAGTCCACCATATCAAAGGAGGCTATTTTAGCATGAGCATAACCCTAGGGGGGTCATCCTCATCCTGTGAGGAGTCTTCAGAGGTAGAATCAAAATCTCAAATGGTCAAATGATCATCATTTGCATCCTTCCACCAAGTAAAATCACCTTTACAATGTAAAAGAGAACATTCTATAGCTATATGGCCAATAGAGAAGCATCACTGACATTGGAAGGGGAGGCCCTCATAATCCATTGATTGAGTCCAAGGCTTGTCCCCAACCATGAGAACCACATCCCCCAGAAATGGTTTGGAGATATCCATATGCATACCGAAATGAGAGAAAAAGTAGAGAGGCCCGATGGAGTTGTAGTCTCATCCACCTTCAAGAAATGGCCAATAGAGTTTCTGATGGCCTCAAAGTAAGAAATATCCCAAAAATGGAGTGCAATATTGTTAGAGTAATAAGTTATTTCACTTATTAATTAAATCATTATTGATTTAATTATTAAGTCACTTATTATCTCTAGTTCACTTAAGCTAAACTTCAGGCATATAATAATTAATTCTTTTATTAATTATTATCATCCAACCTAGACTTTTCCCATTTAGGTTTTTGATCTCATTTTATAAGGATTGATCTCTTTGTATTTTATTATTACCTCATTAAGTTGATTAATCTGAGGATGCTAATGTATTGAGTGTTTTTTCTCCATTGTTTGCTCAATATGTTTCCTATTTCATCGATATGTTATTTCTGGCCTTCATAGCTTTTGCTTCTCTCTTTTTGTGACAGGTTTGCATGCAGGTGATTCTTGGGAGCTGTAGGGTTGAGTTTTCATCAACTCCAATATGATATTAGAGCTCCAAATCTTCATGCACATGTTCTCTTCATGAGAGATTTGGCCTTGTTCTTCAGATCTGTGTTTTTCAAGAGGCTTTCTCTTTAATTTTTTTGTGGATCTGGGGGGAGTTTGTTTTTGGAGCACTTTGGGCTCAAACGAACCTCATGATTGCACTCAAAAGACCCAAAAACCCTTATTTTCATACAAGGCACATCCAATTTGGACACGGTTAAATTCTGAGGAAAAAAAATTGTATATAAGAACTTATTTTTGGCATGCATATCGAGACAGAGAAAACAAGAAAAAAAATTATTATTATTTTCATGGTACCTCCACCAATTTTGGCCAAAATTTTGGCAGTCCCGCTATATTTAGTGACATCGCCAGATTTAGTGGAGCTCTGCCAGATTTAGTAGAGATCACTTGGAGTTCTTGTTTTGGAGCAGTCTTCAATTGTTTGCTCTTATCTTGAGAAAACAGAGGCATTTTTTTCCAAACAAGATATTGTCGAAAAGCTGGTTCTGAGCCCGATATGATTTTGCGGGTTTGGTTTTCTAATTTTTTCATCTTGCAAGGTTTTTTGTCAGTCAAATTCAGGGTTCCAATTTGCACTTCGAGAACCATATCTTGCTCATCTGGGCTCTATTTTCTGACGTCTGCACATCGTTGGAAAGATGGTTCTGTGATCTTTCTTTTGGTATGGGTTTCATTTCCAAAATCTAATCCAGGTATATTTTGTTCAATTTTTTTCTTTATTGCAATATGGTGGATATCTTGGATGTTTCAGGTCCTGGGATCATTTTCCTTGCATGGGATGACTCCTTTTTAGCAGTTACTTATGTACCTACAGATTTCTATCACTCCTGAGCATTGTAGACATCCATTTTTGTAGCATTTCTTTTTTCGCAGGCGCACTGAGATAAAGTGCCATCTGTTTTGTACTTGGGATCTTGCACATTTTGTGCATGTTTGTACTCACACTACATTATAAAGTGTCATGGGGGGTTTGATGTTTGCCTTTGTTTTCCATCTACCTTTTTCAGAGAGTTTTCCATGACATTAGCCTCATGATGTGTGTCAAGAGAGTGATCCTTCCACGACACCATCATTTATATGTGTTTGTACTCTCTTTAGCACTTTCTATGTTCTTGGTTCTTCGTCCTGTAGTTGTTCTTGGTAGTCTAGTTTAGTGTACTTGTCACCTATCTCTTCTTAGCATTATGGGGGGTATCTCGTGTTGGTTATAATGCTTCCTTGGTTTGATGGAGTGAGCTATGTATTCATTATTTGTTCATATGTACTAGGCGGATGCAGTGGTTGGGTACCTATGCATTTCGGTGAGATGGATCATTTACCATATGGGCACTCTTTCATTCCTATTTTGGAGGCAACCTTTCACCTTTGATTGATCATATCTTCAAACTTTGATTATAGTCTTCTCTACCTAATCATGTTTTATTACACTGGAGGTTCCAACAGTTATTCTTTGACAGTGTTTGCAGCTTCATGCTTCAGAGGTGTTCTACATGTTCTTCCTTTGTTCCTATTTTTCTGGGACATTCTCTAGGTTGGAGGCTTCTTCAGTCCTTCACTAGGCTTCATCTTTTTTTGAAGAGGGGTTTTTCCCACTGGGTTTTGTCCTTTTCTCCTCTTTACAGAGATTTTTGTACTTGGGTTCCTGATCAGGCCTTGTTGTCGGGACCCAATTTTCCTTCTTTCAGTAGTTGTTTCAAGGTTTTTAGTTTCTCCCTAAGTTTATCTTAAGGGGGGGTGTTAGAGTAATAAGTTATTTCACTTATTAATTAAATCATTATTGATTTAATTGTTAAGGCGCTTATTATCTCTAGTTCACTTAAGCTAAACTTTAGGAATATAATAATTAATTCTTTTATTAAGTATTATCATGCAACCTAGACTTTTCTCTTTTAGGGTTTTGATCTCCTTTTATAAGGATTGATCTCTTTGTATTTTATTATTACCTCATTAATTTGATTAATCTGAGGATGCTATTGTATTGAGGGTTTTCTCCTCCATTGTTTTCACAATATGTTTCCTCTTTTGTCGATCTATTATTTCTGGCCTCCATAGCTTTTACTTCTCTCTTTCTATGACAGGTTTGCATGTCGGTGATTCTTGGGAGCTGTAGGGTTGAGTTTTCATCAACTCCAATATTCAAGTCCACTAGATCAAAGGATTTTATTTTAGCAGGAGTGTCACCCTAGGGGGCTCATCATCATCCTGTGAGAAGTCTTCAGAGGTAGAATCAGAGGGATAATCAAAATCTCAAATGATCAAATGATCATCATTTTCATCCTTCCATTAAGTAGAAGCACCTTTACAATGTAAAAGAGAACATTTTATAGCTATATGGCCAATAGAGAAGCATCACTGACATTGGAAGGGGATGTTAGAGTAATTATATGTCTTCACTTATTAATTACATCACTTTGATTTAATTAATTAAGTTGTTTATTACTCTATTTTACTTAAGCAGTCTCTTAGGTGCATCATAATTAATATTTATATTAATTATTATGCGCAACCTATCTTTTTACCTTTTTACGGTTTCATTCACCTTATAGGTTGAACTTTGTAATTATTTGTTAATTATCTTGAAATGCAATTTCTCTCACACCGCTTGAGATTTTCCAAGCTTTGCTTTTTGTCTCTTCAGCTTCCTTCCTGTAGCAGGTCATTTGCATGCAGGTGTTCTTGGTGAACTATGAATTTTTCTGTCTCAAATCCTACATGGTATTAGAGCTTCCCTGTTGCTGCCTGGTCTGGAGGTCTTGAATTCATGATTCAAGGACGAAAACCACAGCTTCTCTACGGTTTCTTCCTCAATCTGGAAGAGACATTTTTCTGGAGCACTTTGAGACAAAAAAGACACCGCCATTGCACTCAGAAGGCCTGGGAGATTGACTTTTCATATAAATTTGGCCATATTTGGCCACAGTAGCATCTGGGAAATTTTTTCGCCTCTCAAGGTCGTACGACACGCTTCCTGAGGTGAAAAATATTTTTTTAAAAACCCCCTTTTAGGGGATTTTTTGGGGCGCAGTCGGTCGCACCACCAGCGCGCCACCCCGATGCCACCCAGGCCCGGCCTGCGCCGGCCCCCACTAGCGTGCCACCAGCCAGGTGCTCGACAGCACCACCTGGGAGCCGCCGAAGTGCCACCCAGGTGCCACCGCCGGTCAACCCCCATGATGTCATCATTTCAGGGGTAACATCAGCATCCGATGACCGAAATATTTTTCCCAACACCAGAATATTCCCTACGGGCGATGGTCTTCTAACGGCCATACGGCTGTCAATTTTTTTTCTTAGATGGGCGACAGTCGTTTGACCATCAAATTTTTTGTCATCTCTGTGTTTTTCCAGAGAGCTCATTTTTGGAGGTGCAATTGGTTTTTTGGCCATAACTTTTGCATATGATGTCATTTTTCAAAAAATGAAATATTGCCAGAAAGCTCTTTCTGAGACGGAGATGATGATGTTGGTTTTGTTTTCTGATTCGGTTGTTTGAGTTCCTACTTGTGGCATCAAAGTAGAGGCTTCATTTTCCTCCATCTCTGCATTTGGCATCCAGGTTTTCTCCTTGTTTTTCATGTTTTCTTTAGTTATTTCTTTGGTATACGGCGGATAGAATTATATATTGTGGGGGGTGCATTTTCCTTTCTATAATCTACTTCAGAAAAGACCCTTCTACTTTCATCTTCTTCTCTCAATGTCAGACCCCTATGTGGCCCGGCTGACACCACATAACTATCACACCTGGAAAGCACACATGACCAAGTTGTTTATGTCACATGGCTTATGGTCATGTCTAAATGAGCACCAACTTGTCCTGTAGTGCCCTTTTGAGGTTCTTCAACACAAAAACAAAATGGATGAAGCCATGGGCTTGATTGCACTGAACATCTCTGACAGTCTCCTATTTCACCTGGATGTTTTGACCACTCCTCGGGCTATTTGGGGCAAGTTTTCAGATTTTTTTGGCACAGTGAATGAGTTATGGGCACTACAGCTTGATGCAAAGTTGACCACTTTGACTCCTACCAGCTTTCCCACTATGGAGGACTTCTTGATGAAGTTTGAATCTCTGTATTCATTTTTGCAGGGATGTGGGAAGAACAAGACAAATGATGAGTGTATCTTCCTGATACTCTCAAAGTTGAGAGGATAGTATCAGATCTTTTCTTCCACTTTCTACTCCACTATTCCTTGGGTTCCAGACACACCATGCCTTCCTTTGAGACATTACGCGATCGGTTGACACGGTAATAGGCAAAGATCCAACATATGGATGCTTCTGGCTCTTCAAGCCAAGCATTGGTTGCTCAGTCTTCACAGGGGAAACCAAAAAAGAAATTCAAACCGAAGAAAGATTCAACAGGCAGTGAGTATTCCTCCAAATTTGCACAGAAAACTGATTCAAAACCTCTAGCTAACCCTTCCAAGGGTAAATCTTCTTCGAAGTCTATTGAGTCTACCTCCAAGACTAAGAAGAAATCAGTTGAAACCTGTAGTTTTTGTGGCAAGGATGGACATCTTGTTTCTAGGTGTTGGAAACGTTTGGAGGCTTTAGAGGAATCCATGCAGGAGAATCACATTTCTTCTCCTCAATCCACATCCTCCCCTGCAGGGAAAGGTCATGCTCTTACTGCACAAGAAATGACTTATGGGCCCACCTGGATTTTAGATTCTGGTGCCTCTCACCATATGACTCACACTTAGCAGTTGGTCACCTCACTTTCTCCTTGTGCTACTTCACATATTGATATTGGTAACTCATCACATCTTTTAGTTTTGGGTTCTAAATTTGTTGCATTAGCTGGGGGTTCTCTTTGGGATGTTCTTTTTTTCCTTGACATCTCGACGAACCTACTATCCATATATCAGATTTGTCAATCTGGCTCTGGTAAGACATTTGAGTTCTCACCACATGATGTGGTTATTCAAGACTTACATGATTCTGATTTGATTGTGGCAACTGGGAGTGTTGACTCTACATTTGGCCTATATAGATTTGATGGATTTGATCCTTCTGATGGTACAAGTTCCTGTCTTATAGCACATGCAGATTCAGTGAGCATACTTTGGCATGAGCATTTGGGCCATGTCAATTACAAATATCTTCAGCAGATGAGCACACAGGCACTTGTTCTTGGGCTTCCTCAGATTTCCTGCACTGGTGGTGTTTTTCAGGGTTGTGTTCTTGGTAAACAACATAGGGATCCTTTTCCTCAAGGATGAGCTACTCGTGTTTTGACACCATTGGAGTTGATTCATAGTGACCTCATGTCATTTCCTACTCCTTTCTTTTATGGTGCCAGATTTGTGCTTACTTTCATTGATGACTTCTCCAGGCGCACATGGGTGTACTTTTTGAAGTACAAGTCTAATGTGTTTGATTCATTTCGAGTCTTTAAGACATTTGTGGAGAAGCATTATGGTCTTTCTATTCGGTAGATACGCACAGATAATGGGGGGGAGTATGTGAACCAAGCTTTCAGGGATTTTTGCTCTGAACATGGTCTTCAGCATCAATTTTTAGTTCCCTACACCCCTTAATAGAATGGTGTGGCAGAGAGAAAGAACAGAACACTTTGGGAGATGGCTAATTGTATGATTCAGTCCACATCCATAGATTCATATTTTTGGGCAGAGGCAGTCAATTATGCCGACTATATTCAGAATCGGATGCCTTACAAGGCAGTTCGACATATGACTCATGAGGAGGCTTGGTCTCATGTCAAGCCTGATGTATCTTCATTCTAAGTTTTTGGTAGTGAAGCATGGGCATTTGTGCCTGATGCTCAGAGGAGAGCAATGGAGCGGAAGAGATGACACCTCATTTTGTTTGGCTACTGCGAAGATGTTAAGGCGTACAGGTTGTTTGATCCTGATTCCAAAGAGGTCTTATTTCATGGGATGTCCAATTTGATGAGCGCCTTCCTGCAGTAGATACCCTACTTCTAGAGTCTACTTCACTTACCAGTACTCCCTCATCCCTTATAGATTCTTTTCAAGATGATGAGGATGATGATCTTGGTAATCCCCATTTACCTCCACCACAGGATCCTCCACAGATGCCTAGATGGGCTCGTGTTATAGTTGAGGCTACAGGAGCTTTGGCTGGTGACCCTTATCTTCCTGTCACACTCAGTCTCATATTGTGGGTTCTAGCCTTCTGAGTCATGCCATTTGTGGTGATCCTCAAACATTTTCAACAGCGACGAGACATCCTCAATGGGACAGTGCTATGGAGGAGGATTATTCTTCTTTGATTAAGAATCATACTTGGGATCTTTGTTCTCTTCCTAAGGGAAGAAAATTAGTACGATGCAAGTGGTTGTATCGTACTAAGTTTGATGTTGATGGTTCTATTGATAAGTACAAGGCACATCTTTTTGTGAAGGGTTTTTCACAGGTTGAGGGTATTGATTACACTGAGACATTTTCCCCTGTCACCAAGATGAACTCTATTCACCTTGTCTTACCCCTCGCAGCTTCTCAGGGATGGCCCATTTTTCAGATGGATGTGAAGAGTGCATTCTTGCACGGTGATCTTACTGAGGAGATTTACATGGAGCAGCCTCAGGGATTTGTGCAGGATTCCTTCGTGGTTTGCATACTTCGGCGTTCTTTGTATGGTCTCAAACAGGCCCCTCAGACTTGGTATGAGAAGATGGACTCTTTTCTGCTTTCCATAGGCTTCACACGCTGCCATTCCAATCCTACAGTCTACATTCAGCGTCTTGAGGATGAGGATTTGATCCTTGTGCTATATGTTGATGATCTTCTCATCAAAGGTAGCTCATCTTCTATGATTAAGGATGTTCAGCGCGCATTGATGGAGCAATTTGAGATGACTGATCTTGGTCCATTACACTACTTTCTTGGTCTGTAGATTGTTCAGTCCTCTACTGGGACCTTTATTTACCAGCAGAATTATGCTCTTGACATGCTTTGGCACTTTGATATGATTGCTTAAAAGCATGCTCCCACACCTTTTCATTCAGGTGTTACCTTGTATACCTCTTGCACTTTGCCTTCATTAGATCCTACATTGTATCAACAGTTGGTTAGCAGTTTGTTGTACCTGACACACACATCCTGATCTCTCCTTTGCAGTTGGTCTTGTCTCTCGATTTTCACATGAGCCTCATGAGAGTCATTGGCAAGCTGCCAAGTGTATTTTGAGATACATTCAGGGCACTATTATGTATGGCATTCATTACACATTAGGGGCTCCGCACATTTTTGGCTTCACTGGCTCGGATTGGGCTGGTGATCTTGATGATCGGAAGTCTACTTCTGGCTTTGTATTTTGTCTTGGCTCTGGTCATATCACATGGTCGTGCAAGAAGCAGAATGCTCATGCACTTTCATCTACAAAGGCTGAGTACAGAGCTGCAGTGCATGCTAGTCAGGAGAATTTATGGCTTCGGCAGTTGATGACTGAGTTTGGTTTCCCTCCTGATCGTCCCACTGTTCAGTGGTGCGATAATCAGAGTGCTATTCACATTCCCCGCAACTTGGTGGAGCATCAGCGCACTAAATACATTGAGCTTCATATGCATTTCATCCGTCAGCAGATTCAGGATGGTGTTCTCACTTTGGAGTACAATCCCACTGACACACAGGTTGCTGACATCTTCACTAAACCTTTTGCATCTTCACGCTATCTTCAGTTGCGTTCTATGCTCTAGGTGATGGAAGTTATCCTTGGGGGGTCTTCTTGAGGCCTTCCTTCCTTCATGTTTTTTTTTCTGCATGTTTGTTCTATCTCTTTTTGGAGAGGGGTTTTTTCCACTGGGTTTTCTCCTTTGTCTCCGGTTTATAGAGATTTCCTTGTATTGGGTACCTGATCAAGCCTTGTTGCCGTGACCCATTTCCTGCTTTCATAGTTGTGCTAGGTTAGCTTACCTCCTGAGATTCACTTAAGGGGGGGTGTTAAAGTAATTATATGTCTTCACTTATTAATTAGATCACTTTGTTTCAATTAATTAAGTTGTTTATTACTCTATTTTACTTAAGTTGTCTCTTAGGTGCATCATAATTAATATTTATATTAATTATTATGCGCAACCTAGCTTTTTACCTTTGTAGGGTTTCATTCACCTTATAGGTTGAACTTTGTAATTATTTTTTAATTATCTTGGAATACAATTTCTCTCACATCGCTTGAGATTTTCCAAGCTTTGCTTTTTGTCTCTTCGGCTTCCTTCCTGTAACAAGTCATTTGCATGCAGGTGTTCTTAGTGAACTATGGATTTGTTTGTCTCAAATCCTACAGGGGATGCCCTCATAATCCATTTATTGATTCCAAGGCTTGTCCCCAACCATTAGAACCAAATCTCCCAGAAGTGGTTTGGAGATATCCATGCCAACCAAAATGCGAGAAAAAGTAGAGAGGCTCAATGGAGTTTTAGCCTCATCCACCTTCAAGAAATGGCCAATAGAGTTTCTGATGGCCTCTAAAGTAATAAATATCCCAAAAAATGGAGTGCATTATTTGGGAGATGAAACCACACTGAGTGCACACTGAGAAATTTAGTAAGAGGGTTGAAGGAGATTGCTCAAGGTTTGGCCGAAAGAGAGTGATTCCCCCAAACCCACAACTTGCTTAGAACCAAATCATAGTCTTTACAAAAAGAAAATGCAGAAATAAAAACCCCCTTTACATAAGGAAAAAGCTCAATTTTACTAGAGACAAAGGATTGCCAAGAACTTGTAACCAAGCTTTGCAAATCTAGAAGAGAAGGTTAGAAACCAATGAATCTATAGACCCACCCATGATGTTGTTAGAAATCCACATCCAAGCCACACACCACCATAGGGGAGGTCTTGACATGTGAAATGGGTTGAGATTTCACCTTTGGAGGAATAGTAGCAGCAAATTTAGCAGCATGGAAAAAGCTCTATCCACTAGCAACAATAGATTTTATGGGGCGAGAACCCCGCCCTTCACAACTCTAGAAGCAAAAACTCCAAATCTAGCTCCAGGAATGATAGTCTCTGCACCCACATTTAGCATTAGGGAAGTACACACCATTTCAAGAAAGGAAGAGGGCCTAACCCTGACCAAAGCATCCAGCACAGTTTGGAAGGAAGAGCAGTCAAAGACATTTTCAATACACTAGGTCTTCTAAAAATGTTAATGAAGATACTACATGTGTGATCTAAAAAAATTTGAACCTTGGTTGTAAGCTCTACAAGCAAGAAGACCCACTATTTCCATGTTTTACAAGGCCTTGAACCATTGATGTTTGGAAAACTTGTAAAATATATCATCATTATGGAAATCCATAGAAGAAAATATGCCTTTATGAACCAAAACTCTCATATTCTTCTTTTTGAACAAAAATGGACCTGCATTCTGAACATCTTTCGATATTCATGCTGGTTTGTACTCATTAAGACCTGTGACCAAATAGAGTATTTAATTGGGCCAAAATTATGACTTGAAATTTCTCCTAAAGAAAACCACTAAAACTAATTGAAAGACATACCAAGACTATAATATACCTAAACTGTAAGGAAAATTGAGCGTACAAATTTTTTGGTTAAGGTTGATTGCTCGTGCACTCAAATGCTCCTGCATCACAAGTCATCTTTAGATGATTGTGTAATGTAAATCAAGTTTCAAAAACCTAACATGTGTATAAAACGCATGTCATGTATTAAAAGTTAAACATAAAAAAATATTTGGAAAAATTAGTAAAATTACCTTCAACAACTCTGACTTGGAGAATATAATGAAGATTCCTCGTGACATTATGATTAGTCACAAACATTTGGGTCTCCTCATCCTTCATGTATACTTTTATTAATCCACTTAATGTGTGTGCCAATATTTTGTGGTGTCCAAAAAATATGACCATATGTACCCTCCACCATAGACCCAACTACCCTACAATTTATTAGCATTGTCCATTATGATTTGGACAACATTTTTAGGGTCATCAATTTAAATAGATTTAATGAGGATATTGTCAATGAAAGTTGCATCTTTCACTTGCCTCTCACAATCCACTACCTTCAAAAGCATCACCCATTTACAGGACACTACTATAATATTTATCAATGGTCTATTTTTGCAATTTTTCCATCAATTATAATTGGACACAAAAAAAGAACTAGTTCAATAGGCTCTACCATCTTTGAATTGAATCTTTAAGAATTAGTGCTTTCAACTTCTATATTAGGTGAAAATGTCATAATATTGTCAATTTTTTAATTTATCTATAAATTTTGACCTACTTAGATGGTATATCTAAATTGCACTTGCTTTATCAATAAGGTCCATCTATTAGTATAATTTAAAATGAGTCACTTAAGCAAGTCAAAGCTTAGAGTGTGGTCTTTAATCTTGAATTGATACATGTCATCCATGAACTTTGAGGCTTTATACTTGCTCTTCTAGATAAAAGGTTGCGCATACCTTTGATGTTATTTTGATTAAGATCAATGGCTAGTAGAAATAGAAAATGCAAGATAGTAAAAAGGCAACAACATTTTATTTGTGAATCATAAATGCAAGTTACAACAACCTTAAAGGAAAAGAGTGTTCTTTAACACTATTTTTTTGTAAGGGATATGCCCTTATTGCACTAGCTAGTTTCACTCTTCTTTTTTAATTTGGTATCATATCATTATTGGTCTATGTTGTCTCGTAAAGAATCCCAACTGTAATTGATCTTACTTTGTTTGGAATGTAATTATTGAATGATGCTTGTTAACGATGCTCACATATGATACTCGTTCAAAATATTAAACATGAATTACACAATTTGCTACTTATTGCAATTACTATCAACACAATAGAATGCTTTGCAAATAACTAATCTAATTCATTCATTTAGTATTTGCACAATACAAAGCTAGGAAATAACAACATTAGTATAATCCAAATTGGGAATGAAATACCAAGTATTCATATTATCTTACTGCAGTCATTGACCCATAAGTTAACTCAGTTTAGCACACAAATAAGCTTTGTGTAGCCTTGTTTTAGGCTCAATAATGATTTTTTATATTTAATAGTGTTAAGTTTTTAGGATAGCTGCAAATGTAATAACACTTTATGTTGTATGTGTTTTCCAAATGCAACAATCTCTCTTTCATTTATACTGGGAATGAGGATAGGAGAGACATGTCCCTTCATGGGACATGTCTATTCATTATTATTTATAAGAAAGGACATACCTCT
>MU223642.1:4064587-4082145 GCA_018584345.1 Thuja plicata
TCACCATAACTCAAAAATATCCTATAGGTAATGTGCACTTACCATAAGAACATTCACATCATCTATTATGATCTGTTTCAGCCATCACAAGATGTCTATCACAATAGAAGATGTCATCTATCATGATATGTTTAAGCCATCACAAGATGTCTATCACAATAGAAGTTGCCATCTAAAGATACAAACATTAACAAATAGCATTGATTTGTCTCCTCTTATGTTAGGAACCAAGCCTCTTACTATGATGGCTTCAAAGACACCTCTGATCAAATTAAATGACCTTTGAGATCACTCAAATCAGATAAAACATTCTCTGCAACTAATATTCAGTCACTTGAAAATAAGAAACATCATTAATATGTCTACTGTAGCAATCTGTGCAACCCAAACAAGGCAACCAAGTCTCTAAACTTCACCGGCACATAGCACCCAAGATTGACTCCATGAAACTTTCCAATTGAATATTCAAACCCCTTTAAGTGATGTTGATACCTATAGTAGAACTATATATTAGATATTATCCTCCAAACTGCAAATGTAATCTCCAAACCCCCAGACACAATGCCCAATGCCCAGTAGAAACATAAAAGGTACCTTACAATAGAAGTATCTTATTTTCATAAATTTGAAACACAAGTGAGATACCTAGATAATATCTCCAACTGACAATGGGTTTTTTTCCACTTGCTCCAAGCTCAAAGGTTTTCGTCTTCAAACTTGCTAAAAGTCGAAGCTCCCGAATTCTCCAAGAGAAAATAATAAACCAAGCATGCTAAAAGAGATCCTTGAATCTCTTTTATAATGCTCTCATAAGAGCTCATTCACTAACCTTGCCTATGTGAGATAAAAAAAAATCACTTCTTGTCTTTTCTTTTTTTTTCATGATTTTTCTTTTTTCCCTTATTTTCTCGCAATTCCTATTTTTTCGTGATTGCTTTTTCCCCTTATTTTATCGTGATTCCTATTTTTTCATGATGCATTTTCCTTTAATCTTAAGTCTCCAAACATTTTATATCTCCAATGTATTATTATATAAAGGAGAACTATTTTAATTAGATATTTCTCACAACTATAGACTTAACATTAATAAAGTTAAATATTTAAATTTAACTTTATAAACTAACTTTATTAATGCACAATAAATTTTATCAATGGTAAATAAGTCCTTTGACGATATTAAAATTTTACCATTGACACGTCATTACCACTAGAGGTCCCCAATCATGTCAAAATGATTTACTATAAATAGTAAATATGCCTAAAACTGCCTCTAAACACCTTGAACTGATCTACAACTAAAACTGCCTAGGCCAAATAGCCTCTAAGTCCCCTAAATGTCTAGGTTAACCTACAGGAACAACGGTAAATAGGCTAACGATGTCATCATGCTATACATGTGTGAAAGGGGACATTACTGTCTACCCTTCCTAAAATTGTTTTTCCTCAAGAAATTCTAATTCTGCCCCAATATCACTATGTTGAACCAAAGTGAAATTGAGTATGATCCTAGGGTCCCAAGCCAACCTAGGAGATCTATAGCACCAACCACTGAAATCACATTTGCTCCAAATTTCCCACGGGAATTTAAACAAACAATTTGTATGCAACTGATTTCTATTCATCCAACAGATTATTTTGAAAATTATATAATTTTAGACTGAAATAGAGGTATGAATACTGTCATCAAAACTATAAATCATTATAACTTTATTTCCAACGAATATGAAATAACTCTATTAATGCCAGAATTGTCTTCAGATAAAGACTTCACAAATTTTCTTAGTTTTGAACTCCATCATGAATCCACCTGCAAAGATGAATTGAGTTTCCGTTCAATCCACCAAGAAATCCCAAAGGTTTCGGTCGTTAGGTTTTCAAAACTAAAAGCCAAAGCTTCCTGAAATTCTCCAAGAGAAAATAATAACCAAGCATAAACCAAGCATGTTGAAAGAGAGCCCTTACATCTCTTTTATAATTCTCTCATTAGAGCTCATTCACCTTGCCTATATGGGATAAACAAAATCATTTTTTTATTTTTAGTATTTTTTTTAGATTTTTCTTTTACCCCTATTTTCTCGTGATTCCTATTTTTCTACAATTACTTTTTCCCCTATTTTATCGTGATTCCTCTTTTTTGTGATGTGTTTTCCTTCAATCTTAAGTCCCCAAATATTTTATATCTCCAATGTGTTATTATATAAAGGGGGGTTATTTTAATAAAATATTTTCCACAACTATAGACTTAACATTAATAAAGTTAAATATTAAAATTTAACTTTACAAACTAACTTTATTAATGCACAATAAATCATATCAATGATTAAATCCTCTGTCTATATTAAATATTTATCATTAACATGTCTCTACCACTAGAGTTCCAAATCATGTTTAGAATTACTTACTATAAATAGTAAGTATATCTGAAACTGCCTCCAAACACCTCAGAATGATCTGCAACTAAACATACCTAGCCAAAATGGCCTCTTGTAGACGCTCAAAAATGGTTCGTGCCTATGAGCCTATGTGTTAACATTTTTGTATTGTGATTGAAACATTGTGTTTGCATTCTAATTATTCCTCTATGTTGTGCATATGGCCTTTATCGTATGTCAATATTGTTTCTTTCATCATTGATTGAACATTGAAAATTGTTCAATCGATTATTAACATTTCTCTTGATTTTGCATCATAACCCTAATCAATTGGTCGATTTGATAATATTTAAAATCAATGTCAATGCTTTCAAAATCATTTCAACACTTATCAAATCCTTTCAAAACCTTCAAAATTGATTCAAAGTCATTTCAAGCCTTTAAAAATCATTTTATCACCTTATCAATGTCATCAAAATCGGTTTACAGACATCAAATCAGTTTTATCTTTATCAAACCCTTTTTTCAAAATCATTTTCAAAACCATCAAAATCGATTTAATATTGTTTTAATATTATATTTTTGGTCAAATTTGCTAATTCACCTTCTTTAGGGGTAAATAACCCATATTTTATCTCTAATCCTAAGTCTAGATGAATAAATAATAATTTATTTACTCTCTTTCCTAAGTTCTCACAATTAATTAATTCGTATTAATTAAATGGTCAATTCATGATTTTGAAATTTTAATCCTAAATCCTAATTTGATGGGAATAAATGGGTTTGAGAATTCCAAATTCCCTCATTTTCCACATAGGATCCATCTCCTACTAATTAGTTTCCACTTTACTCTTTTGCACTTGTCATAGTTGTCATAGTTTTATGACAATCTTCCTTTATCAATTGTCATAATTTGTCATACTTTATGATAAATTTCCCTTCTCCACTCCACACTAATTTCCCAATTTGATCTCTTACAATTTGTCATAATGTTTCATAATATGACACTTTTTGAACTCTTTCATTATGACATTCTTCCATTTCTACATCAAATTGTCAATTTTGCAATTTGACCTTCAATCCCTATAAATTGAGATCATTTATCCTCATTTGCTAACCATATTCCAAGTATTCTCATGATCGTTATGTCCATTTTCTTTCAATTTTGAGTGAATTTTATCAAATTCAAGAGCTACAATTTAAATGGAGAAGAAAGGAAAACATTGGAGCTACATTGAGGGAGTGCTAGATTGAATAGTTTCATGTTTTTATGCATTTTCCTTTGATGGCTTTAATGGTAAATTAGGGATTTGATTTTTCATAAAGTCTTTAGGTTTTTGGTTATCCTTTTTCATTCATATGAAGATGATGCCTAATTTTCTAGTCTATATGGTGAACCCGACGAGAAACATGTTATCTGACTGGTTTTGTGTGTTTTTATATGGTTTTCAGGTCTTGCAGAAAATTTGCGCAGTTGGTGTGTTCTGCGCATTTTGTAGTGCAATATACACAATTGGGACTCTGATCTGCATAGTTGGGCCTTTGATTTATGCACTTGGGGCCTAGATTTGTGCAGTTGGTTCATCCTGTTGTGCAACTCGTTAGGAGAATTGCACAGTTTGGGTGTTGTTTGCAGTGTTAGGGTTTAGGACTTGTTTTTCAATTTGCATCTTTTATGTTTTGATTACAATTGTTACAAGGGCTTAAAATGAACCTCACATTTTGATTTGGGCATCTAAAAAGAACCTCATGTCTAATTTGGGCTTTCAAATTGATCACTCACGTTGTTTAGGGTTCAATTCCAATCTACTCAATAAAGTTTATTTCACCTAATTAGAGGTCCAAATAGATCAAAATATTTCAAATTAAGATGTTAAAATGGTTTAATGAAGCCTAATTATTCCAATTCATATGGAAATTAATTCAAATTTGTACATGGTTTCTCAAACTATGTCCTACGCAATTGGTTGTTTGTTCTATGCAATTGGTTCTTTGTATTACATAGTTGGTTCTCTATATTGTGTATTCGGTTCTCTATCTTGCGCAGTTGGCCATAGGTATTATGCAGTTGGTTAATCTACACATTTTGATGATCAATTTCAATTTGGTCACTCTTAATTCTGCTTTCTAACCTAAGGATAAGGATTTTTTGGTTGCTGATGATTCTGTGCAGCACTTAGGCACTTGTTTGGTGAAGATTTCATGCTGAGACTACTAAAAAATTTCATGCAGGATGTTTAACGAAGACTTTGTGTGTTAGTCAAACTTTTTGTGTTTGATTTTACTAGTTACTAAACATTTCAATTTTTTGCTTTAAAACGAATCACTTTATTTTGAGTGTTTGATTAGTTTGTTAATCCCAAAAAGTTTGAATGGATGTATCCTCTCCCCTCACCTTCATAGATCTTGGGTGCAAGAGAAATCCATTCTTTATTTTTAGAGGGGTTTCCTCTTGAGAAGCCCATAAGGTCAGGTGAGAGGGAACAACCCAAGCGATAAGAGGACAAATTCATGTCTCTATCAAAACTACTATATAAATGCATGATTGTGACCAAAAGTCTAATCAACTGTGTGGTTGGGTGATAGCTTTCCTCTAGTACCCTTTGAGGTGCATAAAACCTTGGCTCTCAAGGCTAGGAAACCTCTTGTGGGATTTTATCACACCACCCACTGCACTGTATGTATCGTACTAGAAACCTTTGTTATAGTGGCCAAAATCCTTCTACTTGTTGGTGCACAAGGTTAGATACAAACTAAGACACCCCACACTCTTGTGGTTATTAGTAGATATATATAATTCCTTGGGAGGTGATGACCCTTGGAATTCAAAGTTTGGTATGCCCCAGAACTGAGTGTTATGGAGGGGAGCCAGTGCTACCAAACTTCTAGGCTATCCGCTTTGAATAAGTGCAACTAGATTTTATCCAAGTGGGGATTTATCAAGTATTTTCCTTCAATCCTAGGTTGTGGAGCTTTTGTGCATCAAAATTATTAATAAATAGTTTTTTCTTGATGTGTTTTGAGTGAGTGTTATAAATAACTTTGCATAAACCTCACTAAATCATTTCAAAACCTTTCAAAAGAACTTTAAAGTACTTCAAGACATTTAAAAAAAATTCCAAGTCATTTAAAAGCATTTCAAAACCATTTCCTTGTCATAGACCCTTTTCATAACATGGAATTTAAAATATGCATTGAGATCTTGTTGCAATCTTAGGGTATCCTTTTGCATTTAGGTCTTGCATTTAGCCTTCATATCAAGTCATTTTATTCTTGCATTATCCTTATCATATTGCATCCTCATAACTTTCCCTTATCATTTGCATCTATCCTTTTCATTTCATTCGAAAATCATATTTGCACTTTCATTATCAATCCCCTTATCATATCAAGCCTTCATCATAATTACATTACCTTGTCATATATACTTGTCATTTTAATTTTTTCATATTGTCCTTGTCACATTGCCTTTTCATATCATTATTCATTTTTCCATTTAGAGCCTTTTCAAAAGCTTTGATAAAATCCAAAAAAATCACAGGTTAGGGTTATAGCTTGTGTTATTGGAAGAGCATCTTGAATTTGGTTCAAACTTGTCCTTTTGTCATTTTATAATTAAGTCAATACCTAATATTTGTCATGATAGTTTTTACCATGTCATTTATACTTTAATTTTTTCATTTTGATCCTCAAAAATTCAAGATCCTAATTCAATTTCCTAAGGTCCTACTCTTAGGTTTGCATTTATAAGATTTATTTTCCAAACCCCAAAAATTTTAAAAACATAGTTGCATTATCATACCCTAAGATGCATTTTCAAAGTCCAAAGTCCAAATCCAATTTTGCATAATAATTCAAAAGCTTTCAAAACCTTAAAAATCTAAGATCAAATTGAATTTTGCATATCCTAAGTTGCATTCATTTCAAAAGCTTTCAAAATCCAAAAAAAAAAGTGCATACTCCATATTCCTCTCATATACTTAGTTACATTTAGACATCATGTCGATTGTAACAATATCTAAAAGGCAACAAGCTTCATATCAACCCATGTACATTTCAAGCTTTATATTAATATAAATATGGTGGATACCCCACTTTGTCTTTAAAAAAAAAACAAGCTTCATATCAACCCATGTACATTTAAAGTCAAGTGATACAAACACCCTTTGATCCAAGACAAGGTATACATTTGGAATTGTAATTTTTTTACCCAAACATGATTTCTCCCTCAAGTGAAGAGACCCAAACATTATTTAACCCAAGACAAATGGAATTCTCACATTCGCACAAACAACACATCAATCCCACTCACATTTGACCCAAAAGTTGGAAGAGAAATTGGCTAAAGAAGTGAAAACCTTGAAAGATAAAGTGGAAAACATTGAATAGATTAGAATTGAAATGTCCAAAGTTCTTAAGTGTCCAAATGAAATTTTTGGTGAAGCTAACATAGATGCTCTCATTTCAAAATCAGACATACCAAAACTCCTCTCACAAATAAACAAGGAAAACAAATTGCAAGAGACAAAAAAAATTTTTGATCAAATCTCAAATCAAATTCAATTCAACCCAATCCCACAACAATCATTTGACAAATTTCCAAATCAAAATTTCAATCAGAGTGTGGCATAACTCAACTTGGGCCACCACCAAATTATGAACCAATTTTCATTTCAATGCAATCATGTGTCCCTCAAGTAATCATGCAACCCCTTGTGCCTATCATAAAAACAAATCATAATTTACCAAGGTCACAAGAAAATTTTCATCCAATTGCATCACATGTAGATGAGCATCCTTTTATGCCCTCAAATTCACCACCAAGGTTTTACCAAGAAAACGTATGTTCAAATATGTGATATTTTGACCATCGATTAAGAATAATTAAAGAGACACCTATTGTGCCACATGTTCAATCAAAAAATTATTTCCAACAAGTAAACATTGATGAGGTATCACCAACGAACTACCCAAGAATCACAAATCTAACTTTATGAAGGGTTCTCTTTAAAAAAGAGCTCGCATAGGTGAATTGATTCAAGATTGAGAAAATAAAAATAATGCACCCAAGTCTTGCGATGGACCATTCCAAAGTAAACACATGGATGATACACTCATTCCCTATCAATACATTCGCATTAAAGAAACATCCATGTCTCCCACCATTCCATCATCTCCTCAAGCCTCACAAGATAAATTTTCACCATCCCCATAAAGTGACACTTCCAATGATACAACTTCCCAAGGACTATCCAAAGAAAAAATCCAAGCTAGTCTTATTCATAACCCAAGTCCATTGCATGTTGTAGAAACCATGATCCAATTCCATCATGTCCTCCATTTTCAAACAAGCACGTTCAAGAGAGTCTTATGCAAATTCTAAATCACTCATGCCAAAGCTATGATCCCTTTCAAAAATCCCCCATGAATATTCAAAACCATCCCCATGTCAAGAGGACGCTACAAATCAAAAATAAATGAGCCCTAAAATTAATCAAGATCAAGATCCCATGAATGACCAATCCCCTCCAATTGTTGACCAAAATTACATTTCCCTTGAAGCTCATGATGATCTCATTATCCCTATCTCTCCTATCCAAGATGATCCCCTTCCATCTCAAGAACAAAATCTCCTTCCAAGTCCCACTGAACTTCCTAAGAAAGATCATGAACTCTCTTCTATTCTTCCTAATGATTCCATCCAAAATCAAGAGCAAACCACATTTCAAATGAGGTCCCATGATCTCCTTCTAAGTCAAGATCAAGGTTTCCCTTCACCTTCATCTTCACCAAAAGATCTCACCACCCCTTCAGATCCTTCTCATTGATACAGATCCAAGTGGTTAACCAATCCAATGTCCTAATCAATAAGGACAAGTACCTTTCATGGTACAACTTCTCCCATTAACTAGATCCATCTCCGAGGATGAATAAAAACCTTAGGTTCCTGCAAGACCCCCCATGGTATGAACCCAACTCAAAAACTATCTCACAACCACTGAATCCACATGCCAAACAATTCCTCTAATCACAAACACCTGATCTTCAACTTGTCATTTTCTGCCCTCATACCTTGACACCAATTTCTCATCATTCCCAATGCATCAAACTCACTCCTAAGGGCTCTCAAGCCCTAAATAAAACTCCAACACCTTAAGGGGTTTCAATGTACCCTAACGACCCAACATAACCTTCTATACTAACCTTTTTATTGGTTCAACACCCAAATGATCAAAACCCAACCAAGGCTAGTGTCCCTCCAACCAGGACAGTTTTTTGAACTTGATCAATTTGACCCTTAATATGATATTTGAATTTTTTTGGAAAAAATGAAACTTGTAGGTAACTCTAATTTATACCATAAACCAAAAATTGAGAATCCTATGACTTCATTTGATCCCCCTACTTTTAATATTTCAGACTGGTAATTATGGAACATTTACAGAGACACTCATACTTCCTATAGGACAGCAATCCCAAACCCTTGAAAATGACTCGAAGTGATTAAAAATTATCAAATTTTATTGGTAGACATCCCTTCTACCTTACCTAACCATTTGATCCTCTCCAAACAACCACAATTTAATGAAATGGAAAATTCTCTCCAAACTGCTATCTTGTTGCCCTCTCTTAGTCATAACAGCACTTTGTTTGTTGCCATCTCTTAGTCATAACATCACTTTGTCACTTTCTCCTCCAAACACGTGCATACTTCTACATGGAATCCTGAAAGAATCATGGTAATAAAATAATTTGGATTATCCTTCATCTCCCCTATGGTGAAGGTCCCATGCATCAAAACAAATGATAATTACATCCAAGTACAAACCTTGATACCCTAGAAGAGGGTTTGGACCAATCTGCATAGAATTGGTGATAACTTTACCAAAACACAACGAAAAACAATGAGACAAGAATAATTAGAAATATGTTTCAATTATCTTTCATATAAAAATGCTACCCTTTAAAACTACGCATTAAAACAATGCTGAAAATTGACTATTATCATACTGTTCTAGTCTTGCAAAATGAGGAAATTTGTAGAATTTTGAACTTTTATTGATTTCTTCTTCAATATCTCTCCTTTACCCACTATTTTTGATATTTAAAGTGTTTTTGAAGACACAAACCAACACCAACTCCCACAACTACCCAAAACTACCCTTTGTTAAGGTTTACACAAGCGAATGCCAACTAACCATTGATTTTTGAATTTAAATTGTAAACTTTTCCCTCCAAAACTTGTTTAAGCCCTTTTAATAGCTTCTAAGGCACTAAAAATCCTTGATAATTATTTAAATGATGTAAAATAACTATCCCAAGCTTCCTAAACATTAAACTCACATATTTCCATCATTTACTCTATTTGATCCTTATTACAATATTGAAGACCATTTAGGTCCATTGACCAATTTAAGATCTGTATAAATTTAACGCCTCCAAAGGATTTATTACATCAATTTTAGGTCTATTATACCATTATTCATATTTATTAGTCCAATTTGTCTCCTTGGTCCACTTTTCTTCCTTCCAAGGGCCTGTTAATGACCCTGTAGGCAATGGTGCTCCTGCACCATACTCCCAAGTTGAAAATCTTCCAAGTCCTCTTGGAAACACCCGCAATAAAACTTTTAAAAAAAAAAATTCTTCAACTTGACCCTTGGTTTGAATAGGGCCTCTTCAATTATTTGTACTTGCACTTGTTTGTATGCTTGCTTTACTACTTCATTATCTTCCTTCTTCATCTCCACCATAGAGTTGTCATGCCTTGGCAAGGTGATGTCCTCATACTGATGTTTCTTATCAGTCCTCTTCATCTCCATCATTACTATTTCAAGTAGCTTCAAATTTATTTCAAGTGCCTCTGAGAGACACACCTTCAAGGTTACCCATGCAACCTCCATACTCATCATCTTCATAACCTATAATATCTCCATATTTGGAGAAAATATTACCAGTATTTGAACCTCATCTTGGCCCACCACTATAATCAACTCACCCTTATTCCCTTCTTCTGAGACCACTGCTGATTTCAAAGAAGCTTCATATCATTCTCATTGGAATTCATCCACTTTGTCATCACCTTTAAGGTTTCTTCTTCTGGAACCTCACAATCCAGTGTCAAGGTAGTACCCTGCATGGTACCCTCCAAAGGACATAGCATTGTCCCAATCATAAAACTACCATCACACCCAAGCCCTTCAAGACTTGGCTCTTTGGTGTCTTAACAGCATCTTTAACTGCCACCACAAGTTCAACATCTAGAACCTTTTCTTTATTAGGTTCTTCATATTCTTCTTTTTCTAGGAAAGATGAAATTCACTCCAACCTTGATTCCTTTTCCTCTAATGATCTCTCCAAGCTTCTTAACCTTTATTCTTCTTTCTTCCTTCTCTACTTCCTTATCTTCATTCATGAATTCTTTCAGCAACTTGATCAACTCATTCTCTGATCTTGTGTACACCATCTTAGGTCTCTCCTCCTAGACCTTTTTCTCTCTATCATACCACTTTATGCATATTCAAGTGGCTAACCAATCCAATGTCCTAATAAGTAAGGACAAGTACCTTTCATGGTACAACTTCTCCCATTAACTAGATCCATCTCTGAGGATCAATACAAACCTTAGCTTCCTCCAAGACCCCTCATGGTCTGAACCTAACTCAAAAAATATCTCACAACCACTGAATCCACTTTCCAAACAATTCCTCTGATCACAAACACCTGATCTTCAATTTGTCATTTTTTGCCCTCATACCTTGACACCAATTTCTCATCATCCTCAATGCATCAAACTCACTCCTAAGGGTTCCCAAGTCCTAAATACAATTCCAAAACCTTAAGGGGTTTCAATCTACCCTAAATGACCCAACATAACTTTATATGCTCACTCTTTTATTGTTTCACCACCCAAATGATCAAAACCCAACCAAGGCTAGTGTCCCTCCAACCAGGACAGTTTGTTGAACTTGATCAATTTGACCCTTAATATTGATAGATGAATTTTTATGAAAAAAATTAAAGTTGTAGGTAACTCTAAGATATACCATCAACCAAACATTGAGGATCTTATGACTTCATGTGAACCCTCAACTATTAATATTTCAGACTGGTAATTCTAGAACATTTACCGAGACACTCATACTTCCTATAGGACAGTCAATCCCAAACCCTTTCAAATTACTCCAAGTGATCAACACTTACCAAATTTTCATGGTAGACATCCCTTATACCTTACCAAACCCTTGGATCCTCTCCAAACAACCACAATGTCATGAAATAGAAACTTCTCTCCAAACTACTATCTTATTGCTCTCTCTTAGTCATAACAACACTTTGTCGCTTTCTCCTCCAAACACATGCATACTTCTACATGGAATCCTAAAAGAATTAAGGGAATAAAATAAAATGTATTATCCTTCATCTCCCCTATGGTGAAGGTCCCATACATTATAACAAATGAGAACTGCATCAGAGTACAACCCTTGATACTTTAGAAGATGGTTTAGACCAGTCTACATAGAATTGGTGATAACTTTACCAAAACACAACGAAAAATAATGAGACTAGAACCATTAGAAATCTATTTCAATTCTATTTCATATAAAAATGTTTTTATTAAGTAAAATATTTTTTACAGGGAACCTAAAACCCATTGCAGAGCTTAAGATAGGAAAATAAGCTCAGAAAAAAAAAAAAAAAAACAATACCAAAAAGAGACAGGTCACTACTAGGGCCACGACATAAAATAGAACAGAAACTAACTTTTAAAAAATAAAATTGCACATAGGGACAGCCAAAGGAGCCAGGGAACACAATCAGGAGATATTCCTAAGCAGGCTAGCCACAATAGACTCGAGGATCTCCATCTTTGCTGCAGCTTCCTTTATTTTTTGGAGATTTGTCAGAGTATCATTCCCTTTCTTCTTCCTTGCACTAGCCCTAGTCCTCTTTACAGGTCCCTCTTCGGGCTTCTGCTCTTTTTCCTCGCTAGTTTTGGCCACATCTACTCCCTAAGGTTTTTCTTCCATGTTTTCATATACAAATGTTATCCTTTCAAAATAAGTATTAAAACAATGCATGAAATTGACTATCATCAAATTGTTACAGTCTGGCAAAACAAGGAAATTTGTAGAATTTTGAACTTTTTATTGATTTCTTCTTCAATATCTTTCCTCTACCCCCTATTTTCAATATTTACAATGATATTTAAAGTTTTTTTGAAGACACAAACCAACACCAACTACCCAAAACTACCCTTTGTTAAGGTTTGCTGAGGCATATATCAACTAACCGTTGGTTTTTGAATTTAAATTGTAAACTTTTCCCTCCAAAACTTGTTTAAGCCTTTTTAATGGCTTCTAAGGCACTAAAAGGCCTTGATAATTATTGAAATTATGTGAACAACTATCCCAACCCTCCTAAACATTAAACTCACATGTTTCCATCATTTACTCTATTTGATCCTTATTACAATATTGAAGACCATTTTGGTCCATTGACCAATTTCAAATCCCTATTAAATGTAATGTCTCCAAAGGATTTATTACATCAATTTTAGGTTTATTAGACAATTATTTAACTTCATTAGACCAATTTTCTCCTTGGTCCACTTTTCTTCCTTCCAAGGGCCTGTCAGTGACCCTGTGTACCCTACTAGCAATGGTACTCCTGCACCACTCATGGTCCCTTCATCCTTTCATTTCCTTGTCCAAATCCTCCAGATCCTATCCTATAAAATGATCATGTTACTTCTCCTATTCTATCACAAGATCCTATTATTCCTCTTAATCCCCCTCATGATTCAAGCATATTTATGCAAGTTGTTAATGAACCCCATACAAGTGAAATGAGTTCCTCTACTTCCATTCACTTTGGTTCACTTCATGATCCTATAAGTCCTTCCATATCATATACACCTCAAAATTATGGACTTGTGTCTTGTAACAAGTATCCTACTAGTCAAATCATGCATAATCAAGTCAACGGGTTGGACCTCCATGCAAAAGGTATATTAGAACCCTCTTATGTTAAAGAAAAGTATAATGGTCATGACCACCATAACAAATATCATTCTCAAAATTTTGGTATCCCCTCCAAATTAAAACCCAAACATATGCCTCCCCCTTCATCCCTTCCATCCATCCTAGGTCCATATATTCCTTCATCCATTAGTTTAGAATCCACATACTCTTTCCCAAGTGCAAGTCAGCAAAGGCACACATCTTTGAGAACCTTCTACCCATCTAAAAGGCCTCCATATCACTCATGTTCATCCATGAATCCCATTTTCTTCTCAATCAATTTGGATTCCAAGTATAAAGTCCATAAGTTAAGCAATCCACATGTTGTCAAGGATCAACATGTCCAGTATAATCGACATGTAAAAAAAAGCAAAATATGATCCGAAAAGAAAAGGAAATTTCCAAAAGGCCCATTAAGAAAAAAGGAAAGTCAAAATCTATATGGGTACCTAAATCTCTTGTGTAAAGAATGCACTCCAAGAACCCACAAAATAATGAAAAATCAAATTCCATGTGGATTCCCAAGAATATTTTTAAAGCACAATGTCATAAATAAAAAATCTAAGTTGCCATCCAAAATTTATATCCCTCCATCTAAGTGCCTTCCACTTTCCAAATCCATTTTGGGTCCTTGTGTCCCAAAATCCATATCCATTCCTCCATTAAGCCTTCAAAATCCAAAATCTCCTTTTCCTCTATCACTCCATCACCCATAAAGGTGTGTGCCAATGTTGTTCTTGCCCACATTTCCATCCATTCAAAAGAAAGCCTTCCCACACTCCCTTCATTATTCAAAATCTATTTTCCAACCTTTCATCCATCCTATCCAATCCTTTGTCTAAACTTTTATCCTATTCCATCCAATCACCCCTTTAATATCCCTTTTTCATTACCCTGTCAACGTCTTTGAACATACTATCATAGTCATAATCCATTATTACATGTCCTTCAAAGAGAAAGGTGCTTGAGTCCTCCCTCCATTTCATGTCATGCATACATTATTCCAAAAGGTCAAAATTTCCAAAAAGAAAAAAGAAAAAAAAAAGTGAAAAAAAAGGTTGCCTTGATGAAAACCTAGCAAACAGGCGTCTTGGTAATAGAAAAAAAATTTAAAAAATAAAGAGAAATAATTTCGTCCAATAGCGAAAATTTGGTAAGCAGGTGCTTTAGGCAAGTACCATGATGAAAACCTAGCAAACAAGAATCATGCATAACTTATGAACTTCTTGCATTCCATACTTTGGGGCAGGTTTCATTCATATTTTCCTATCATATCATACCCCTATCATTATCCTCCATTATACCTATGTCATTTACTCCATTATCCTATGTCTATTGCATATCCCTTATCCTATCTGCAATCATGTTTCCCTTTACCCTACTTTGATCTTGACAAGGTTATGGATCTCCCTAGAAGCAACACATGTCTTATATGTTTTACATTGTCCACATCCCTTTGGTCCATATCGCATATCTTACCACAACCTTTTTCCATATCGCCTATTTTATCACAACCTTTAGTTCATAGCTTATCATTGTCTTATCCATATCCTATTATTATCCTCTCCATATCCTATCATTTTCTTATCCAAATCCCTATCTTGGTCTTGACGTAAAAAAGGGATTAAAATGCAAAACATGTTTGTAGAAAAAACCTCTTGACATGTCCATTCCTATGCATCATATGTCATCTAGTGCAAACAGTATCATTTCCCTATCAATGTCATGTCCAATTCCTCAGCTTCACAAAAACATGTTATTTCATTGCTTGGATAGTCCTTGGCAACCCAAACAACAACAATGCCATAATAAGAGAGTCTTGGTCTTCATCCATCTACCAGTCAACTTGCCCTTCCATAATTTCCTTGCCTTGCTAGAAACTGGGGGAATTCAATACATCTTGCTCATGTAAATGGTAATGTCCTAAAAAAAATTAAAAAAATTAAATTTGATCGTGAAAAACCCCCTAAACATTTTCTAAAAATTGTAAAAAGTCCTAAAAAAAAAAAAGCATAAAAAATCAAATATGTTAAAAACCCTAAAAAATTTACAATAATTTTTTACATATTTTTCTTGTTTTCAATAAGACGATTCCTGTTGTGCAAGACAAATATCGATGCAAACACAAATTGAAGGTTGGTAAACATGGCACATTAATGAAATCATGTGTTTACGGACAATTTACCCAATTGGTTCAACATTCAGAATGGTTGGAAAAACATTATTTTTTTGCAAGGTGTTGTATGCTCGAAATGAGATGTCATTAGTCTTAGATGGGGTACTTCATGCCTAAAAACCACACACTATCATAATCACTCTATCAAATGCACACAAAGCGCTAAACAGTGAAAATAAGACCAGAATGATTGTTGATTAATTGGTTAGTCAGTCTCATCTTTTTATTGATTTATTTTTCTCGATTATGTTCCTATGCTACTCGATGATATTACTAATCTATGAGAGTGGTCAGGATGGTTTATGATCCTTCTTTTTTTCGTTTATAAGATATTCTCCTGAAGTTTTGGGGCACATATGCCATATGCTCCAAATTAATGAGGTCATTACTTTGTTTAATGTATGTCTATGTTTTATGCAAAAGGGTTGCATTGTCGCTTTGGCCTATTATGCCATGATGTGTCGCATTTCTGCAATATCAAAATAAAGTTCTATTTGACATAAGATGCATTCAAGAAGGCAAGTTTTTACCATTACTGACATTTCTTCATCTGATTTTTGCCTTTGCTAGCACTTCTTTAGTCATTCCATGCAGTCATCTTGGTCTAGTACTCTGGTATGCAAAAAACAAGTGCATCCTACATTCATATCATAATTACATATACATGGAATCTACAAAGAAAAAAATACAAAAGACATATTGCATCCATTTTAATACATTGCACTCATCACATTGCAAAAAATGAATTAATCTTTGTAGACAATAAAAAATGGTTCACGCCTCTCGTCCCCCTTTTTTAACATGTCTTCTATATTGTGTGTTTGATTACCAATATTGTGTCATTCTTCTATTAATTAAATAATGAAAACTATTTAATTAATTACTAATTTGTGTCCCTAATTATCATCATATTCTCATCGATTTGATCTTTTGATCATGTCTAATAATGTCATTTTTCATCATTGATAATTTTAATCCTGTCAATCAATTAATTCATCTTCTATAGTGGTAAATAATCATTAATTTATTCCCTATTTTTAAGTCCTAAACTATGATAAATAAATAAACTTTATTTATCCCAATGTTTCCTCTTTTTCCCACAATTAATTATTATATTAATTGATTGTCTAGTTTCAAATTTGGGAATTATTATGAATTTCCTAATTTCTAATTTTCTAATTTTTCATATTTCCTAATTCCTAATTTACTAACATGAGTGGAATTAATTTAAAAATTAATTATCCACTCATCCCTCTTTTCTAGCCTCCACCTTCCCGTTTCTTTTTGTCATAAATTGTCATAGTTATGACAATTTTCCTTTTTCTCTTTTTTCATAATTGTCATAGTTTATGACAATTTCCCTTTTTTGCTTTTGTCATATTTGTCATAGTTTATGACAAATTTCCTTTATTTTACTCACTAATTTCTAATTGTGCATTCAATTTGTCATAAGTTGTCATATTTAATGACAAATTTCCTCTTTCAAATTTGTCAATTGTCATAGTTTATGACAATTTCTCTTTTGTACATCTAATTACTAATTTTACAATTTGAGCTCTCATCTTATATAAATTGAGCTCATTTTGTCTTCTTTTGGTTAACCTTATTCCTAGTATTCTCATGATCACTATATTGCTTTCAACTTGTAAGTGCATTTTGTCAAGGCAAAGAGAAACATTAATTCACTTTCAATGGAGAAGAAAGGAGAATGTGGAAGCTACATTTGAAGGGGGTTTTGAGTTTTATGCTTTATTTTATGCTCTCATTTCAAATGGCTTTAATGGTAGATTAGATTGGTTTGCATATTCTTTTGGGTTTTATGGTTTCCTTAATATGCATTCTTACGCCTTGTTCTGGTCTTACAATCTCATATAGGCATCATCATGTAAATAGTAAAGAGCACGCATAGTAAAGCAAACACATGTATATATGCATACTCATTTCATGTCAAAGCAAGTACCTAGATGCATCTCATATATATATATA
>MU223642.1:4083464-4098458 GCA_018584345.1 Thuja plicata
TATATATATATATATATATATATATATCGCAAAAGAGTATTGGAGTACAAAATCAAGGTGTATGTATACACTACGCTCTACATGATCAGTATGATCTATCAAGTATGTCTATCAAAAATGTCCCTCTATCTGTGAGAGAGTCTTCTATCAACCTATGCTCTCTCATTCCTCCTGGTCTTTGCCTTTTCTAGAGGGTGAATCTCCTCATGTTTGTTTTCCTACTTTCCCTAACCTATGTGGCCCTCTCGGTCCCAACACTCCTTTGTTGCTTTGTGTCCTCTATGAGTGTATCATGCTAGAATAATCCATGTATCTCAGTGCCCACTACTCTCATGGTACATCTCCCTTGTACAAACACCGCCAGTATCTCTTCTCCTCCTGAGAATTTTCCAACATCTCTATTATCATGTGCATGCTGACATCTGTGATGCTACTGATAAATGTCCATGACTCATCCTCTGATCTTTGTGCTCAAGAAAAACTTGTATCTCAAGATTTTGTCATCGCATCCCTCTCTACTGTCAACCTGTCCATCTCGCTCATGAGCATTGTCCGCTCTATGTCCCAAGTTGCCTGCTCTACGTACCAGGTTGTCCTCTCTATATCCCAAGTTGTCCTCTTTGCCTAGTGTCTCTCTATATGCCCCATCATATCTGCAATATGTTTCCTATGGTATCTATTTATCCCCCTCATTGTGTTGTCGTGTGGAATGTCCTCCACAGCATCGCCTACAGCTATATCCTGCATAGGAATATCCTCAACAACCTGAATATCATGATCATCTTTGTCCTCCTCAACCTACACAGGCATGGAATCCTGATTGTCATCATCAACATCCTCGTCCTCACTGCTAGAATCAATGCTCTCCCCCTCAACATCCTCATCCTCCTCATCTGTGTCATCCTCCTCTAAAATCAATGTCAATAATTTCAAATTCATTTCAATGCCTATCAAATCCTTTCAAAACCTTATCAAAACCTTCAAAAATGATTCAAAACTATTTCAAGCCTTTCAAAATCATTTTATCGCCTTATCAATATCATCAAAATTGGTTTACAAACTTCCAGAATCAGTTCAAATCTTTTTTATCATTAGCAAACCGTTTTTCAAAATTATTTTCAAAACCATCAAAACGCTTTCAAATCCTCATCAAAATTGTTTTAATATCGTTTCAATATCATTATTTTGGTCAAAATGGCTAATTCACCTTCTCTAGGGGTAAATAACCCATACTTTATCTCTAATCCCAAGTCTTGATGAATAAATAATGCTTTATTTATCCCCTTTCCTAAGTCCTCACAATTAAGTAATTCCTATTAATTAATTGGTTAATTCATGATTTTGGAACTTTATTCCTAAATCCTAATTTGATGGGAACAAATGGGTTTTAAAATTCAAAATTCTCTCCTTTTCCACATAGGATCCATATCCTACAAATTATCTTCCACTTTCCTCTTTTGCACTTGTCATAGTTGTCAAAGTTTTATGACAATCTTCATTTTTCAATTGTCACAGTTTGTCATACTTTATGACAAATTTCCTTCTCCACTCCACACTAATTTCCCAATTTTATCTCTTACAATTTGTCATAATGTGTCATAATATGACACTTTTTGAACTCTTTCATTATGGCATTCTTCCATTTGTGCATCAAATTGCCAATTTTGCAATTTGGCCTTCAATCCTTATAAATTGAGATTATTTCTCCTTATTTTTTAACCACATTCTAATTAATCTCAAAATCATTATGTCCATTTTCTTTCACTTTTGAGCGCATTTTTCCGAATTCAAGAGCTACAATTTTAATGGAGAAGAAAGGAAAATATTGGAGCTACATTGAGGGAGTGTTAGTTTGAATAGTTTCATATTTTTATGCATTTTCC
This sequence comes from Thuja plicata, assembly GCA_018584345.1. NCBI lineage: Eukaryota > Viridiplantae > Streptophyta > Pinopsida > Cupressales > Cupressaceae > Thuja > Thuja plicata. The sequence goes on from MU223642.1 coordinate 4,085,348, forward strand.
TTTGATGGATTTAATGGTAGATTAGGGATTTTATTTTGCATGAAGTTTTTAGGTTTTGTGATTATCATTTTTCATGCTTATAAGGGTGATGCCTATTTTCTAATCTACACCTCTAAGTTCCTTAAATGTACTAGTTAGCCAACATGACTAAGGGGAAATAGGCTAATGACATCATCATGCTATAAATGTTAGAAAGGGGACATTACATGTTCCAATAAAGAAGATTGAGAACCACATATGGGTCTAGGTTACGATTGTTAAAATTTAAGAGCAAGAGCAATGAAGATGAATGATTAACTCTACTTATTGTTGATAATTTGTGCATATAGGACCAAACCAATCTAGTGGCCATATAAATTTGAGTTCATTTAAGCATAATAATGTAGAATATGCTCTAACATGATTAATTGTCATGGGAACAATGTATATTAATATGATTTATGGAAATATTGATAACCATGAGCTCTTGATTACTCACCACTTACTTTGTCAAGTTTTGATCAAAATTTAGATTTAAAATTAAAAATCTTTAGATCTTAAATCTATTTTTTTGATAGGTAATAGGTCTTAGCCAAATAATTTTTAATTCATATTCAAGCTATTTAATATTGGTTTGTGGTGAATGATTAGGAAAGTACTGTACACTTTTCTTCAATTTGTGGGGTGACCGATCCAGCAAGTATTGTACCTTTTCCTCGGGGTTGACTCGTCAAGCATTTCCCTAGGAATATCTCCGTCACAAGGATTTATGGCGGCCATTGGCAGGATAAGAAATAAATTTGCAACTATGTCTTAGGAGCATTGAGATACTTTGGATATAAAGGCACTTGGGAGTATTTATTTATGCCTGCCACAATCGGTGGCATTTAATATTACAAAATAGAAAACAATGAAGAGTTGATGGAAACCCTAGAGAAGTTATATGAAAAGCCTTCTGCTTCAAATAAGGTATTTCTTATGAAGCATTTATTTAATATGAAAATGGTAGAAGGTGGGCCATTTTTTGATAACTTAAATGAGTTTAATACAATTACCAGTCAATTATCTTTTGTTAATGTCAATTTTGATGAATAAATTAGCGCCCTTATGATTCTATTTTCTTTTCTTGAAAGTTGGAATGGCTTGGTAATGGTTGTTAGTAACTTTGTTTCTGGTTCAAATACCCTAAATTTTATGATGTTGTTGGTGTTATTCTGAGTGAGGAAATTCGTAGGAAAATCTCAAGTGGATCCACATCAGGTAGTGTTTCTAATGTAGAAAGTAGAGGCAGGTCAAAGTAGAGAGGAAACAATTCCGGAAGTCATGGGAAATCGTGAGGAAAATAAAGGGGAAAGAGGTCTCAATCCAAAGGACCAAACATTTATTGGTATTGTGTGAAACCATGTCATAGGAAGAAATATTGAACATGGTCTCGGAAGAATAAAGGAGACAAACAAGAAGGCAATAAGGAGGCAAATGTGGTAAGTAATAAATCTGAAGAGGATATTTTTCTTCTTTCCCTTGAAAATGTTGATGACTCGTGGGTTCTAGATTCAGGGGCTCATTTCATGCTACACCCCATAGAATTTATTTTCTTGATTATAGCCAAGATGATTTTGGGCTAGTTTATTTGGGAGATAATGAACCCTATTAGATTTTTGGGAAGCAAAGAATTAAGATTAAGCTGCATAATAGGAATCATTATCTACTACAAGAGGTAAGGCATGTAATTCCAAGGTTGAGTAGGAATTTAATTTCAACAGGGAAGCTAGGTGATGAAGGTTGCACAGTTACTTTTGATGACAAAAATTGGAAGGTTTCAAAAGGTTCCTTAGTAGTAGAAAAAGGTGTGAAAGTAGGCACCTTGTGTCGGAAATGAGTTGAGTAACTGAGAGGGGAGGGTTGAATTAGTTACCACAAAAAAAAATCCAATTCCCTTAGATGTCTTAATCAAACTTATCAATGTTACTCGGTTAACAAAGATATTTTGTTGTTACTCGGTTAACAAAGCAATTTTAAGATATTAAGTGTGTTTTATCCTTTAGTGATTAAGTGCAGAAACATAAAGCATAAATAAAATAACATGTACACATATGACACCAAGTTTAACGTGGAAACCCAATTTGGGAAAACCACCAATTGCAACTAGTTATTATTTTTCACTCTTCTGAAGTGAGCTCTGTTAGGATCCAACCCTGTTAAAGGTTAAAAAACACATTGTAAGGTGTGACCCTGTTAGAGGATTTAATCACCCTGCTAGGAGTGGCCTTGTTAGAGGTCTTCAAACACTTTAATCTAGAAATGCCACCTTGTGAGGATTTATGAAATACTGTTAGGTCTACTCTGTAAAGAGATTTGGATCACTGCTACAATTGTTAGAGAGTAACAATGGATTGACCTGTTTGACGAAGAAACTATCTTTTTTGATTCAGATCTCTTATCTGGCTTTAAACTGGATCCTAACTGATCGAATATTCTATTGCAACCCTATCTGAATATTTTTTCCTTAATCAGAATCCCATCTTATTTCACCTTCAATCTTCATATCAAAACTCATACTCACATTCAGTCCAAACTTGACCTTGTATATATATGATAAGCCTTGTCAAGTCAGCCTGAATAACCTTCCAAATAACAATAAAACTTAAGTTTTTTGGCTGCATATAAACAATTAAACATAAAGCGTAAACTGTTGTTAGTCGGCTGACACTAAATATCTAACTCGGTTAACACTGTAATGCCCGAGTGAGATCGGTTAAAACTAAAAATCACTTTCCTTCTTCAATGCCCGAGAGATCTTGGCATACACTGACTATGCTCGGTTTAGGTATAGACATTTGTGTGACATCACTATATTTGTGTATACATCAATGACAATACACAATTGAATAATTGTCTTCAACAATCTCCCTCTTTGGCATTGATGGCAACACAACATGTCATAATACAAAGAATTTTTGAGTAACAAAAGCAAGGATAAAAAAATTTATTAATGTCCTTAGCTTCATTCAGATTCTCATCCTGAAAACTCCCTCTGTCATCAATATTCTTTCCCTTAATTATTTCTTTGGCATGAGATCAATAATATCTCCCTCTTTGACATCCAAATTCCAAAGACTCTATCAATGAAATTGTAGTGTACCTGATGTACTGATTCATATGTAATAAGCTTTGACAATCTGCATTAACTTGTTAAATCTTTACTATAGCTTGGTTGATGCATCACTAATCTATCCATTAGTGAGCCTCAGTTAGGGGAATCACCCCTATCTTTCCTCTAAGATACAAGAATGCATCCTTAGGTAAAGTTTTGGTGAATATGTCTGCAATTTGTTCTTTAGTATTCACATATTCCAACCTTATTTCCTTGTCCTAAACCAATTCTCTCAAGAAATGATATTTTATTACAATATGCTTAGTATTAGTATGAATCATAGGGTTGTTTGAAATGTTAATAGCACTAGTGTTGTCACAGTAGATAATAACTGGTTCTTTGATTTCCTCCTTCATACCTGACAATAGTTGTTTGAACCATATGATATTTGAACAATTTACTGTTGTAGCAACATACTTTGCCTCTACTATAGACTGAGAAATGCAATTATGTTTCTTACTAGTCCAGGAGACTAACCTTTTACCAATAAAGAACGCTCCACCACTGGTGCTCTTTTTGTCATCAACACTTCCTGCCCAATCAACATCAGTAAAATTCTTCAAATCAAAGTTTCCTCCTTTCTTATACCATAATCCATAATCTTTAGTACCCTAAAGATATCTCAGAATCCTTTTGATAGTCATCAAATGATTCTCTCTAGAATTAGCTAAAAACCTTGCAACAATACCAACTACTAATGCAATATCAGGTCTAGTGTGAACAACATATTGAAGTTTACCTATCATGGATCTGTAGGTAGTCTGATGTACCTCCTTTGAGTCATCATCCTTAGACAACTTATGTCCAGTAGACATAGGTGTCCCAACTAGTTTGTAATCTTCCATTCTAAATTTCTTCAGTATCTCTTTGATGCATTTAGACTGAGTAATGTAGATACCATCTTTCATCTGATGAACCTGTAAACTAACAAATAATTGTATTTCTCCATACATAGACATCTCAAATTCTTTACTCATAGGTTCGGATAATGCTTTGCATAAATCATCATATCCACTGAATAGTATATCATCAACAAATATATCTGCTAATAGTATCTTGTTCTGATGTCCTTCTTTGATGTACAAGCTACTATTGTCATTAGTTCTCTAAAATGCAATACTTATCAGCTAACCATGCAATCTTTCATACTAGGCTCTAGGAGCTTGCTTTAGTCCATACAAGGATTTGTGCAATTTGCAAACCATATTTCTTTTGTTAGGATCAAAAAAACCTTCAAGTTTCTCAATATAGACTTCCTCTTCCAGAATTCCATTCAAGAATGTAGATTTACATCCATTTGGTATACCTTGAATCCTTTATGTGTTGCATATGCTAGAAGAGTTCTGACTCCTTCAAGTCTTGCAACAGGAGAAAAAATTTCTCCACAATTAATACCCTCTTCTTGAGCATATCCTTTACACACTAATCTTTCCTTGTTTCTATAAACTTCATCTTTTTCATTCATCTTGTTTCTGAAAACCCACTTAGTACTAATAACTTTCTTGTCTTTTGGTCTAGGTACAAGAGTCCAAGTTTTGCTCTTTTCTATCTGCTCAATCTCTTCATTCGTGGCTTCTATCCAAATTTCATCATTCAATACATCTTTAATGGATCTAGGTTCAATTTCACTAAGAAAACATGTACCTTTAAGTTTGTTCCTTGTCATTATACCTTATGTCTGATCTCCAATTATTTTCTTAGGTGCATGATGCCTTCTGACATATTTGGAAAGTATAGGTTCATTCCTCTTTGATTTTGGGCTTGCTCCACTTGGTTCACCATGCTCAAACATTCTATTATGCTCTTCCAACTGATACTCGGGTTCCACTGTCTAAGACTTAGGTGCGTCTGTCTGCGACTCAGGTGCCTCTGTCTGTGACTTTGTTCCCTCTCTCTATGACTCACTTTCTTCAGTCTGAGACTTGGTTCCCTTTGTATGTGACTCAATTTCAATAGTTAGCAGCTCGTGTTGCACATTTTGCAACAAGGTTTGTGCTTATGAACTCATTGGTTGACATGGTTGTTGTCCAATCACTATTGCATGTGTCTTAGGTATAGTATCAGGTTCATAATATACAAATTTCTTGTAGTCCTCAGGCTCTTTACTGCTTTTTTCTTCACTTCGCTCTACAAACTCATCAATCTTTACATGTACACTTTCTATGACTTTATGAGTAGAAAGATTCAAACATTTATATGATTTTCTTTTACAGGAGTAGCCTAGGTATATACATTCATCACCTTTTAGATCAAATTCTCCATTTCTTTCTTCCTTCAAGATGTAACATTTACTTCCAAATACTTTGAAATAACAAACATTAGGTTTATAGCCATACCATAATTCAAAAGGTGTATGCTCGGTACCTTTCTTCAGTTGAACTCTATTCAAGATGTGAATTGCAGTGTTGATAGCTTCCTTCCAGTATTTGGTTGCAACATTATTTTCAATCATCAAGGTTCTTGCACAATCTATAATAGATCTATTTCTTCTTTCTGCTATCCCATTTTTTTGTGGTGTTCGTGGGGAAGATACTTGTCTCTTGATTCATCTTTCATTACAGAATTCATTGAACTCATTAGAAATGAATTCACCTCCTCTATCATATCTCAGGCATTTGATTTTCTTTCTTGTTTCCTTCTCTACTCTGGAAAGGTACCACTTAAACTTTCAAAAAGCTTCTGATTTTTATTTGAGAAACATAACAGTCATCATTCTAGAATGGTCATCAACAAATAGAATGAAATACTTCTCACCTGTGTAACTTGTTGTTCCAATTGGTCCACACAGATCAGTATGCACCAACTCCAAGACTTCTTCAGTATTGCAATTCTTGCTCTTGAAACTAGTTTTGCCCATCTTCCCAATTTGACATTGTTTTCACATTGCCAATTCAGGTTTCTTCAAAATAGGAATACCTCTTACTCTTTTTTTCTTGCTTATGTTGACCAAGTTATCAAAATTCACATAACACAATATTTTATGTCATAACCAGCTTTCTTCTACTTGTGCAATAAAACATGAACTTTCACTGAGATCAAGATACAATAGATTACCTTTTGTTTGCGTGCCAGTTCCAACTAGGTTTCCCTTACCATCCAGGAGCTTGGCCTTATCATTCATGAATTCTACCTTGAAACCAATATTATTCATTTGTGCCACACTTTGTAGATTATGTCTTAGTCCTCCAACCCAATAAGCATTATCATATTTGATTACTTCAGTTGGAGCAATGCAACCTTTACCTTTCACAAAGCAAGGTTCATCATTCCCAAAACTGACACTCCCACCATCATAGTGCTCAAGACATTCAAATTTAGTTTTATCACCAGTCATGTGGTGAGAACAACCATTATCAATTATCAAGGTATTATTCTTGCTAATATGAGAGAAAAGTGCAGTCTTTTCATTATCTTCATTGTCTAACTCATCCTTAATATATAGCAATGTAAACCATTTCATCTTCATCTTCATCACTATCAGAATATTTTTCAATATAACAATATTTCTTACCTTTGTCCTTGTAGCTTTTATAGCATTTGAAATCTTTATTTCCTTTGTAGTTGTTGAACTTTCTCTCACCTTTGTCTTCTTAGTTTGGATATTTAGCAACAATGTGACCAACCTCATCACATGAAAAGCAAATCAATGGTATTCTTCCTTTGTACTGTCCTTTTCCTTTGGCATCTCTCTTTGCAAGTAATGCTTCAATGATTTCAAGATCTTCACCATTAGAATCATCATCACTATCATTGTCAATCTGTTTTCCTTTTGAGTTTCTATCCATCTTACCAAGGTTTAATTTAGCTTTAAATGCAAACTCCAAATTGCTAGGATTAGGAGAATAATTGTCAAAATTGTCCAACTCAAAAGTTGTAAGCCTTCCAACCAATGCATCTAGAGTTATATCATTACTGCACCTCTTCTCTTGAATAGCTGAAACTCTAATTGCATATATAGGAAGTAAAGTTCTCAATACGTTACTAACCATTGTTTTGTCTTTAATTGTTCCAGCGGAAGCTCTGATGGCACTAACACTTTTCTTAATTATTTCACTGTATTTTGTAATGTCTTCTCCTTCTTTCATTTTCATCTAATAAAACTGACCTCTAAGACTTTCTGCTTTGGATCTTTTTATATTGTCATCTCCTCCATGGATATCATGTAGTTTCTTCCACATATCATAGACAGTAGGTCAGTCCTTGACTTCATCAAATTTTGAATAGCTGAGTGAAGAAGCCATATTAATCATCATTATGTTATGATTCTTCATGTCCACCATCTGATCCAAAGACATAGGTCTTGGTGGTTCAACATACTTGTGACCCAAGAATTGCAGACCAATATCTCCAATAGTAGATAGATGTAGCCTCATCAAATCTTGCCATGCAACAAATTTGTCTTTATTAAGCTTGGGGATCTCCCTTCTGTAAGACATCTCTAATCTTTAGCTTAGGCCTTGAAACCTTCCCTGAAAGCACCAAATGCTCTGATACCAATTATTGTAAATGAGTTGAGTAACTGAGAGGGAAGGGGTGAATCAGTTACCACAAAAACAAATTTAAGTCCCTTAGATGTCTTAATCAAACTTATCATTGTTACTCGGTTAACAAAGATATTTTGTTGTTACTCGGTTAACAAAGCAATTTTAAGATATTAAGTGTGTTTTATCCTTTAGTGATTAAGTGCAGAAACATAAAGCATAAAGAAAATAACATGTACACAAATGACACCAAGATTTAACGTGGAAACCCAATTTGGAAAAACCACCAATTGCAACTAGTTACTTTTTTCACTCTTCTGAAGTGAGACTTGCTAGGAGCCAACCCTGTTAAAGATTAAAAAACACACTATAAAGTGTGACCCTATTAGAGGATTTAATCATCCTGTTAGGAGTGGCCTTGTTAGAGGTCTTAAAACACTTCAATATAGAAATTCCACCTTGTGAGAGGATTTATGAAAGACTGTTAGGTCTACTCTGTAAAGAGATTTGGATCATTGCTAAAATTGGTAGAGAGTAACAATGGATTGGCATGTTTGATGAAGCAACTATATTTGTTGATTCAAATCTCTTCTCTGGCTTTAAACTGGATCCTCACTAATTGAATATTCTATTGCAGCTCTATCTGGATATTATGTCCTTAATCAGAATCCCATCTTAATTTTTCTTCACTCTTCACATCAAAACTCATACTCACATTCATTCCAAACTTGACCTTGTATATATATGATAAGCCTTGTCAAGTCGGCCAGAATAACCTTCCGAATAAACATTAAAACTTAAGTCTATCGGCTGCATATAACCAATTAAACATAAAGTGTAAACTGTTGTTAGTTGGCTGACACTAAATATCTAACTCGGTTAACACTGTAATCCTTCCATGCCCGACCATTACTGTAATGCCCGAGTGCACTCAATTAGAACTGAAAATCACTTTCCTTCTTCAATGCCCGAGAGAGCTTGGCATACACTGACTGTGCTCGGTTTAGGTATAGACATTTGTGTGACATCACTATAGTTGTGCATTCATCAATGACAATACACAATTGAATAATTGTCTTCAACACCTTGTATCTTTGTACATTTCGTATTGTTCCTTCTACTTTTTAATTGTTATAGAGAAAAGTCAATGTTCAGGAATAGTTGTTGTAGTTGAGCAGGTAGAGCATGAAACAGTCATTGTGGATTTTAAAAAAGCACTATCGCACAACAAATTTGGGCACGTGAGTGAAAAGGTATAAAATTGCTTCATTTAAAGAAATTATTACCAGGTCTAAAATGTAGATTTTGGTGAAAGTTGTGTGCATGAAAAATAATAGAAAGTTAGTTTTATGAAGGTTGGGAAAGAAAAGAAAGATGGTAAATTAGAGCTTGTGCATACGTTGATGATGATGGCTTGGTGGCTCTTTGTATTATGTTGCATTCATTGATGATGCAACTAGGAAATTATTGATTTATTTCCTCGTGCAGAAATCTGATGTATTTGAAACTTTAAAAAAATGGAAAAAGCTTGGTTGAGAATGAGACTGGTAAAATACTAAAATGTCTCATATCTGATAATGGTGGTGAGTATTTTAGAAAATAATTTGAATATTATTTTTCCTCTAATGATATTCATAGGAATAAAATAGTTCCAAGGACTCCACAAGAAAATGGAGTGGTTGAACTTGTTGATAGGACAATAATGGATTGTGCAAGGACTATGAGGTTGCATGTTGGGCTGCCCTTAAACATGTGGGCAGAGGTTGTAAAAAATATTTTTTATTTAATCAATAGAGGTCCCTCTATTCCTTTGGGTTGTGGTATTCCAGAGGAAGCATGGGAAGGTAAGAAGGTAGTTATTCTTTTCTCATAACCTTTGGTTGTGAAGCATTTGCACAAATAGATTCTGAAAATAGAACCAAGCTGGAAGCTAAATCAAAGAAATGTGTATTTGTTGGATATGGCATTGATGAATTAGGCTATAGACTTTGGGAATTTGGGAATCATAAAATTGTGAGAAGCGGGAATGTCATATTCAATGAGAAAGTGTTGTACAAAGATCAATTGCGAAAACATGAGAAGAAATAAAATGATTATGTAGTGTTGGATGATACTCTTAAAGATGGTGTTCCAGTGGTTCCTCATGATCTGCAAAAAAAGCAACAAAAAATACCACAAACTCCAGTGAATTTCAGATGATTTTCAAGGATAAGTAGACCTCCTTAAAGTTTTTCTCCCTCTTTGTATTCTATTTTATTGACTGATGTTAGTGAACCAGAATGTTATGATGAAGCTATGCAACTAGATACCAAGGTTCAGTGGGAGGATGGAATGATAGAAGAAATGGACTCATTGTTGAAAAATCAAACTTGGGAATTATGCAAGTTGCCTGCAGGTAAAAAGGCTTTATAGAACAAATGGGTTTATGGGCTAAAAGAGGAGGATGGAGGTAAGAAAATATTTAAAGCCAGGTTAGTTGTAAAGGGATTTGCACAGAAAAAGGGCATTGATTTTGATGAGATTTTTTCTGTAGTTGTAAAAATGACTTCTATTCCTATTGTTTTAAGTATTGTGGTTGCTGGAGATTTGCATTTGGAACAACTAGATGTGAAAACTACCTTTCTACATGGTGATTTGGAGGAGGAGATATATATGAAACAACCCCAAGGATTTCAGGTCACAGGTAAGGACAATTGTGTGTGCAGATTAAAGAAGAGCTTATATGGCTTAAAACAAGCACCTCAACAATGGCATTTAAAATTTGATACTTTTATGGCTGAGCACGACTTCAGCAGGTGTAATTTTGACCATTTTTTTTATTTTAAGAGGTTGGATAATGACAACTACATTATTTTATGTTTAAATTTTGATGACATGTTTGTAGCTGAGTCTAACATGGATCACATAAGAGAGTTAAAATAACAGTTAGAAAAATTATTTTCTATGAAGGATTTGGGTGAAACAAAACAAATCCTTGGTATAAAAATTTGCAGAGATAGGAAGAACAAAAAATTGACTCTATCTCAAGCAAATTATGTTGAAAAGGTGTTGTAGAGATTCTCCATGGAGAATGCAAAATCCGTCAGTACACCTTTGCCTAGTCATTTGAAATTAACTAAGGAGTTGTGTCCAAAGACCCAAGAGGTGAAGGAAAAAATGCCCAAAGTACTTCAGCTGTAGGTAGTTTAATGTATGTCATGGTATGCACTAGACCCAATATTGCACTTGCAGTAGAAGTTTTCCGTAGGTATATGAGTCATCCTAGATCTAAGCATTGGAATGTGGTAAATGGATTCTCAGATACTTGAGAAGTACATCCATCAAATGTTTATGTTTTGGAGGATTTAGTACTGATTTAAAAGGATACGTTGACTCATATTTGGCAGGAATCAATGATACCAGGTGGAGTACAACAAGTTATTTTTTTACTGTCGATGGGATAGCGGTGAGTTGAATCTCCAGGTTACAAAAGGTGGTTTCTAAATCCACCATAGAGGCAAAGTATGTAGCTACAATAGAGGCAAGCAAGGCGATGATATGGATGCAATCCTTCATGGAAGAATTGGGCAAAATACAAGTTAACAATTATTTTTTTTACTGACATCTAGAGTGGCATTCATCTTGCCAAGAATTATGCCTTGCATTCAAAGATAAAACACATACAATTGAGGTATCACTTCATTCAGTTGGTATTGGATGATGGATGGTTAAGGTTGGAAAAGATATGCAAATGAAAATCCAGCGGATATGTTTACAAAGGCAATGACAAGGGATAAGTTGAAATCCTCTTCAGCTTCGGTTGGTCTTCATGACTAAAACAATAAAATAGAACAACATAGTCCAGGGTGTTTCTTTCTAGTGGTAGCTATAGGGGTAGCGGTATTGCTACAAGATCAGTCTCCAAGTGGGAGATTATTTAGTATGGAACCTGATCAGTCTCTAAGTGGGAGATTGTTGGTTTGTGGTGATTGATCAGGCAACTACTATACACTTTTCTGCAATTCGTGTGGTTAACGCGTCAAGCATTTTTTGGGCTGACTCGTCAACCATTTCCCTATGTTGACTCGTCAAGCATTTCCCTAGGTTGACCCGTCAATCATTTTTTAGGGTTAGGGTTTTTTCTATAAGAAAAATGGTGTTAGGGTTATGGCTTGTTAGAGTGAAGAATTATTTTAGCATTTGCAACGGTATTGAGCTACAAGGGATCGTTGGTTGTAATCAATCAAAATTACTGAATAATAATATTGGATTCTCTGTTTGGTGGATGTAGCCCAAGATTGGGTGAACCACGTTAAATCTGTGTCTTCTTATTCTAATTATGTGTGTTTTATTCCTTTGCATTATTGGTTATATTTGCATGTAATTGTTAGATTTTTGTCTGCTAATCCTAACATTTACAACCTGACTCACTAGGGGCACTTGTAGGAAAGAGTTGGGCCAAGAAAACCTCTAGTCTTGCCCCAAAAAATATAAATTTAAAAATTTGGATACAAATTTTACACTCCTCTCGTTTATACTATATGGGGTAATGATGAGGAATTGGACAACCTCATTTATAGATTAGTGCTAAAAGCATTAAAAGGTACTTTCGATCCACACACCTGTTGTGGCCTGTCTCCCCCCTTTTACTAAGGGGTTACAATAGATTTAACAATGCTTTCCTTTTTGCCTTTGATAACTTTGATAACTTATGAAGCAACTATTGACATGTCTAGTCTTTCTTTTCCTTTCATGGATGAGAAGAAAATGAAGTGGCCTTATTCTTCTTACTTCCTTATATCTGTATCGCTGCCATCTAACCTTGAGTCTCTAAAACAACACAACTTCACAAGCGCTTGTAATTTATGTTAGTGAAAATCATACAAAATCAATATTAATGTTTATTATCCATCCTTATGATTTAATAACCTCTTATTATTATGTTTAAACTTCTTGTTTCGGTATAATTTTAGGGTTGTTATCCTCTTTCAAACATATGCAATATTAAAAACCGTGACTACTCAACTCAGCCATGATGATGCTTTCTCATAACAAAAGCCCTCGAACTACACATTATAATCTAAAAATTTGTAACCCATCTGATAATCATAGTTAGTAGTTGGGAGCTCATAATTTATTTCTATCAATAATATTTTAAGCTAATGTTAAATGCCTTTTCATCAAACCAAAATCTACTTTAACTAAACCTAAATCATGGTCCATTAATTTCTTTGCTAATCATTTTGCATAATCAATAAGACATTATTTAGAAAATGCCTACAACTTCACTTCCTTCTATCAGAACCATCAATCCACCATTGGATTCACTTTCCACCTTAGGATAATCAACTATTAATGCCACCAATGTGTCAGAATTTTAATTCACAAGAGACATTTACTTAGCTCTTAAAAACCAAATTATGTTTGTTAAGAAACATTGCGATACTTATATCCCTATGATGACTAAGCTCTAGTCATCTCCTTTAATTAATGTGGAAAAATAACCATAATTACCATT
>MU223642.1:4098793-4128819 GCA_018584345.1 Thuja plicata
ACGATTAGATGTGTTTTCCAAATGCCCATCTATTTCTTTCCAAACCATAAGCTTATCTTTATTCTGGGTTGGCCCATAAACATTAATTATTACAAATTGAAAGTTGCTCTTGATGCTTCTCACCAACCCCACTCATCCAATTTTGTTGGCCTCCAATTTAGAGGACACAACCCTGGGATCCCTTATAATAGCCACCCCTCCAGAAGCTCCAATAGCTAGAACTCCAACCATGTTCAAAACTCCCAAATTTTTATTGAAGCTATCTATTTCATCTTGGCTGAATTTAGTTTCTTGTAGCATTATGATTTCGCCTTAGTCTTAGTTATGCAGCATTTCACAATCTGCTACTTGTTAGGGGCATTCATGCCCTTAACATTCCATTTAATGACTCTCATGGCTCTATGGGAAGGACCTTCCCCTTCCCAACCTTGATCGGAGTAGTTTCTTTAGTCTGGTCTTCTACATTACCAGCCTTGGCCCTCAATTCTGACAAGGATTTCTACCCCCCTTTCTATTAATCTTAGCACAATCTGGGGTATCCTTTCCTATTTTACATATTGCTACTCCTGAGTGTACTCCCTCCTCCTCCAATCCTTTCTTCCCAACTCAATGATCTCTTCCATCATATACTCATGTATTCCCTCTTCCTTATCCAACTCCATAATCCTTGCAATGAGCTCTTGCTTTTCCTTGGCAATCTCTTCTTTATCAATAAAATCATTAATTATCTCATCCATAAGTTTTTCTATAACCCCATTACATAAGCAATCCAATCCCAATTCCACAGCTTCCATTCTTACTTCTTCCACCTTGGTTTCTACATTGTCTCCCTCCTTTTCTTGTTGTGGGCTCTCATCTTCACTCAGCATCATTTTATCATTGGAATTACTATTCCTTTCTTTAGCTCACATTCCCCCTGTGGTTTCTATCTCTATCATAGGGAACTCTGCTATCTTTGCTTCCACTATCTCTCCCTCCTCAAACTCTTTTGTTGTTTTAGGGGTGGCCCCTGTCTCACAGACTATATTATCATGTATATTCTGAAGCACTGCTACGAATTTATGGTTGCTCTTCTGTTGTAGATTCTTTGTAGTCTTTTTCTCTAAGAATAACGTAGAGTTTGATTGAGGATCTTGTATTATATTCTTCTTATGTCCTTCACCTTAAGATCTCCTTTATCCTCCTTCTGACTTTTTAAATTTTGACTCTATGACTCCACATACTCCCAATCAACCAGAGCTCATTCTATGTTAAGCTCATGCTAAGGTGATAGAATGAGATTAGTTTGACTATTTTGCTCGAGATGGCCATATGGACTATCATTCTATCCCTCCACAATAAAACACCCTTTTCATTCCACAAATCGGATGTGAACTTTATTTGTATGTTTAGGACTAATATCATTACTAGTCTTACGTCCTTGATACTCCATATCGTTTTTACTTACATTTTCTTTGTTCTGATAAGGTACCTTTGTAATTTTATTAATTACCTTATTGTAAGTAGAGCCTCGATAAATTGTTGGCTTAATGATATATGTGGCATGTTGTGTGTTTTGTTCTATTGGTTTCAGAAATTTCACATTAATATCTAGGTCAACTAAGATTTTAATATCAGAATAAGATAGAAAATTTTCTTTATACCCTACAAAGTCTCCCAATTGATTTCCTATTTCCATTAAAATTTCACTCTGCATCAATTCAACTAGGAGATTAGGTAGGCTAATCCATCTAGTAACTTTAATTGACTGCAGTTTGCTAGGATCAAAATTAGGGTGCCAATCAAAAAATTTGAAATCATATTCTTTATAACATGCATTGTTTCCAGTTAAAACTCTTTTTTTAGGACTAAACTCTACAGTCAATGAATAAAAAACCTTCAGATAGGATAGTAATACCTACTTGGCCCTCATAGGTTTCCTCCAACCACTATGCAATGTCTACCGTAGGATGCCCATATCCACACCATCATGCAAATAAACCATGAGATCTCCACTAATCCCCCATGCCATCTGTGTATTTATTTTTAATCATGGCTCTAATAACCTTTTCCTCTTTATCCAAGGGTTGAAGAATCTCCTGTCATGGCTTATCTTGCAATCGAAGTGTAGGTATAGGTTCCCCTGCGATCTGCATTGTTTGGAGCTTGGGAATATTATAGGGTTTAAGTTTCCCATTGCTATCCTACTTATTGACAATCTTTTGTTTTGTTAGGGACTTCTCACAGCCTTGATTTTTCCCAGACGATGTATTCCTCTGAGTCAGGCCCTTACTCTTCTTAGGTAGAAGGTTTTTAGATAAATGAATGCTAGAAGGAGCTAGACAACCTAACCCTGAATGCATTGGTCTTGAACCATTAAAAGAATTTTGCCCCAATTTTATTTGGTTTGGCTCAGAGGCAAAGTCTAGGGTATTAGATCATGTGATGGGAATCGCCCAGACTTGGCTTCTAAGACCTCCATTGTTTCCAATTCTTTCAATATTTTCAGTTGTTGTCCTGCCCTTAATATTTAGGGCCCTCCTCACCTTCCTGCTTCATTCAATCTGCCAATTATTGTCATTGCCAGGAAACTCCTTGTTGTTTCCTCTTTGAAATCTGGATTTAGGGTTTCTCTGCCACCACTCCAGCCCATTATCTCCAGCAGTAGAAGTGGAGATACCTATCAACCTATTTGAAGGAAGATTTGATGCTCTCTGAGCAATGGGCAAAGGGTCACCTAAAATGCTAAATTGATTCGCATTTGCAGAATACAACCTATAACGTGATGCAAGATCAAATGAGATATTGTTCGCCCTCTTCCCACGAGTTGAGTTTTTTCACATAAGCATAGCCATCCTCTATATTTTTATTAATGTTGTTAATTTTATAGATTTTGAATAATATTATTTTATAATTTTATTAATATTTTTTAAGTTTTAAAAATAATAATATTTTCTTTTATATTTTTTAATTTATTCATATTTTCTCTCTTAAAGTTATAGAATTATGGATTGTAACTACATTTCACATCAAGTAATCAAAGCACATCACCCTCCTCTATACACAGAATATTTTAATTGTGGGTGCATGGCAACACCTCAAATGAGGTTAACATTTTCTTTTTGATAACTTTGAGTATTTAAAAATTAGATTTTGGAGGTTTGTGTTTGGATCTAAATTGCAAAGCTTGTATTCTAAATCCTAATAACCAAAATTTCAATTTTATAATTCAAACCTTAAACATAATTCTGTGTAAATTTAAAAAATGGAGTATGATTAAAAATTATGAAGTTTTTTTGGTTGATTTTATATAAATTTATTGTTTATCTTAAATGTCGAATCATTGTTGAATTTTGTTGGATCAATTTGGAAAACCTCAATACAACATTTATTATTTAAGAAACTTACATTAAAAGACCAAAGAATTTCAAGTTTAGGTATATAGAGGAGAAATGTTTATCCTTGAGTGATTTCTTCATCAAATTTCTTTAAGTTATACTGTCGTCAAAGCATTCATGAGCATTAACCCATATGGGAAAAAAAACTATCATGAACTAAGGTATTGTAGTCTTCAAGTAGAGAAAACTTGATATATGTGCGTATAGAAACAACCTAGACTTCCGATATATGAGCATAAATGGTCATATCCTACAAAAATATAAAATTACTTCTTACAAGTAACAGACATTGATGTAATGAGAACAAGACTAATGACCTCTACTTTGTAAATAATGATCAAGATGAATGGTTTTTTTTAAAGTTTTACACACTTCAATTCCAAATGTTTGAATCGTAGTACATGAACTCTAAGAGTAATATTTTCCTTTGTTGGAAATAACTTTAAGCCTGCTTTCCTTAAAAAAAATCATTTCAACCTAACATACAAATGAAAAAATTTGGTTCTCCCATATTTTTATAATTTTACAATAATTTCTCAACTCTAACCTCTCACACTAGCTATTGTTTCAACTGATAATGTCACGTGAAAGGTGTTTTGCATAATCCTACATAATCGTCTTGAACTCAAACAAGCAAAAGTGTAACTTTTGTGCCACGGGCTTTCTTACACTACAAAATTTGTGACAAAAGTTTAAAAAAATTTCAATTGATAAGTGGATAAATTCCATCTTTGTCAATCGTATACATGTCATAACCATTAGCAAATTTTGTATTAGTCTTGTTAAACAAGTACCGAATAAATTGCATCTATTTTAGAGCCACTGGTCAGAGCATCAAGAATGAGGGACAACACTATCCTTAAGGTCGAGAGCAGGTTTGATGGGGCAATGTAAATTTAAATTAGAGAATAACGATAGTTAATATGAAAGATCATTGATGTGATGGGAGACAAAGAAAAGTATTTTTTTTCAAACCATCGAATATTATTTGAATTCATCATTCTCTTCATCAAAAGATTCATAACCTAGCATCAATGACAGTAGGCCTTTCAAATGCAATGCAATTCCTTTTGTTAACAGGCAAGGAATAGTGCCTCTACAACCTTGTACATCCTCCTGCTACTAGTGCAACCCTCTCTACCTATGTGGAGCCCTTCTCCGTCTGCTACTCCTGCTCTGATCCAATCGTTGGCTGACAATGTGCAACCTTCTCAGCACTTTGCCCCTTCTGCTGACAATCTTTCTATTGGGGCTTCACCACTTCCCCCTTGTGGTGGGGATCCTAGTGATAGTATCACCTGGACAATTGTCTGACAGCGTAACAGAAAAAGAAAATCTTTACCCTCTCACTTGCCTCCCCACGTTGCGGGTGAGCTGTCTATCCCAATCTTGAGGTGGGCTACTAACTTTTTTACTCTTGAGGTGGACTACTAACTTTTTTTGTGTATCATTATTAACATATTATTGTAACAACCAACACAATAAGTGTTCTTGGCTGTAGTTGTGTAAAAGTCAGTACCCTTGTTATGCTGCCAAATTTAATCATAAATAGATAAGGAACAGTAAATAGTTATATATATGTTACCAACATCCCAAACGGCAGAGAGTTTAACTTTTTAGTCTAATGCATTTGTTGTCAATTCAAGGAAGACTTGGAAACCATGGACTGAATTTTATACAAATACACTCAACACTTCGCAATTTTGTTCATTTAAATTTTGTATTTGTTTCGATAAATTTATATTTTTTAATCGTCAAGAAAACATTATGAACTCGTTAATACATTTTGGTTTTGCAAATCATAAGATGTCAAAGCAATCACAGAAATTCTTTGACAACAAAGCTAAATCATGTCGATTGATGGAAATACAGATTCAATTCTCCTTGTGAGAGAGCTCGAATGTTATTTTCACATATGCTGCAAGAAAAGGAACTACCTAAGCCAAAGCCAATGAATGATTTAGTGTTCACATGCCACAATCTCAATTAATAGATCACAACCGAGCCTTCAACTTTGAGAATTAATTTGTAACGGTGAGGATATAACAATCTCGGATAAGGGCTTGAGCAATTGTTATTGAAAGTAGATAATCAAGAATAAAGCTTCTTTCACATTTTGTAGCCTCATAGCTTAATGGTGTTTTATTTTGCATTATGAATGATTTTCATTGAGACTAATTGCAAGCCTGGTTCAAGACAATATTAACAATAATGTGTCCATGAAAATATTTATTTGTTGGATATTATGTGTAATTTGTTTCTAGGTACAATGTGAAATAACACAAACTATTTAACTTCTTCCTTAAAGAATTTCTACTCACTTTTTTGTTGCCAAGGTTTCTTCTGAATTAAACCCATGATCGAATTTCATTTACAGTTCTAGCATTCCATTGTCAACGCCATGTAAATGTAATGCCAGTATGTTAAAATAATCTCAAAAAAATTGTTTCTCAGAGTTCACTTGCCTCCCTGCTCTTAGATTCATCTGCTGCTATTTTTGAGACACAAAATACCTCCTACTGTCACCTACTCCATTATGATGAAGAACCGTTTCTAGCTTATGTAAACTTTCAAAAAAAATTTGAGAAGGCTAAACATTACAATGTATTCGTACCATTGCCAGCAATACATCGTAAATAAGGTGACACTGCAATCCCCTTACATAGAGAGACGCCTCTTGCAGTGATTCTAACAATGTAGTTATCACAGCTACAACCAGAACATGAAAGAGCCCAATTTTGAGTTCATATGTAAAATACTAAAATGCAAAAAAATGCACATGTTTTAATATTTTATGTACCCTCATACAAAGAAGAGTTTGACAAATTTAATATTTCATTCAATTGAGAAAATCCATCCCAAAGGCTTATGCAGGAGGTAACATCGTGGCAAACAAGAGACACTAGAATTCACAAGCTGCATCTTCAGCTAGTCTTGCACAACACTATATAATCTGCAAATATGTTTACAGATATTCTAGAAAGTCTTTCTCAAACACTAGTCATCGAAATCGTGGCAACAGATGGACAAAGATGATTCTTCTAACATGATATAATCATCATGTTTCCTACTCATACTTAATTGCATGAATCTGCTCAGGAATTGTGCCTATAATTGAGACAGAACTGTAAATTCGCTCACTTCAAATTTATGTTTCTGTCCAAAAGATCTAAAAATCATCCTTCACTCAGTGGATGGGAGATGTGCTTGAAATTATTCCTCAGAATGCGGCCCATCCAGAAGCGGTAGTGGTCTTTGCTGAGCCAGATGAAGTGGTTGGAGGTAGGTTCACCTGCATATCAAGGAGACTTTCAAAGTTTGTTCAAAACTCAATACTGCCTCTCAAGAGACAGAATATTATAATCAGAAGATAAACATGTACAATGGTTTTCACCCTCCTGGGATGATAAGATAAAAAATACTATACCTCCAGCTGAGAAAGATCTAAGGGATCAGCACTGTGCCTTGTCTCATCCCTTGAAAATGTTGATGCAGTGTTCGATATTGGACTGGAACTCAAGGAATTGCTGATTCTACCAATTACTGTATCATTTGGTGGGGGAGGTAAAGGGGACCTGATTCTCCCACTTGCAGGGGGAGGAGCAAGGGATATTTTTGGTTTACCTGTGGTTGATACGCTCCCAGACAAACCTGCAGCTGAAAGCATGCCTGTACCTGAAGAAACTTTATTCTTGACATTTATTCGTATAGTCTCACCTTCCTGCAATGACCAGAAAACATATCCTTGAATCTCGAAACGTTTTTCAAAGGAATGGTGTTGAAAATAAAGTAGCAATCAACTGCATACCACTATTTTTAAAATTATAGGTTCAGGAAGAGGCAATTAAATAACTTACTAAAGATAAGAGATTTTGGCATTTAGAACTTAATGCTATCAGGTTTCCACAATCCATACTGAAATTTTTGCTGGATACTCTTCTGGATTAGATTGTGTCAAATTTTACCATCGAAGTTTGAAATCACACTCCATGTTTCATCATCAGGATGAAAAAGTTCAAAGGAGATGTGATTCGATACGTTGATGGTAAAAAAATCGACACAGTCTAATCCAGAAGATTATCCAGCAAAAATTTAGAACTTCGCTCACTTGTCTTTCATATGTCAGACAAGGAAAAGTACAACTGTCTCAAACCTATGCATATATTTGCTACAATGACATGACAAAAAGCAACAAAATATGCACTGAAAAAATATTTAAAAGGTTTCCCAAACACACAAACAAACCATATATTACAGCACACAATACTCAAAATATTGGATTTTTTGTATTAAATATTCAAAAATACTATTACTTTAAACGGTGAGTAGCAAATTAAATAGTAGAAATAAAATACTTTTCTTTTCACTGTCCCAAAACATCATATTGCATCATATATTTACCTGGCTATTGAATAACAGTCGCTACCAACTTCAATATAAAAAATAACCAGTGTTCCATATGGACACTTTCCATAGGTGTGGATGGCATCCAAACATCTTGGGGACTTATATAATAATTATAATAGCGACTCTTCAAGGAAAAAAAATACTAAAATGTTGAAAACCCAGTTCCTCAGTTTCCTAATAGAGTGGCCAAGAGACTAAGTTTGGGAAGGGTGTGGTGACGGCGGGGCAGTGGCACATATACATATAGTACTTGAAAATTAGCTATAAAAAGATGTATAACGAATAAGCATAAGAATTGTAAATGAAACTTTGGCATACTACGTAAATTTTAAACTAATAAATATTAAAAACATGACAATGATTGCATTGAAATTTGAACATTAACAATGGTGGGAAGAGTTTTGAAACTTAGAGCAAACCAAGAATAACTATAAGAATGGAAATGAAACTTTGGCATACTAAGTGAAAGCTTAAACTTATGAACATAAAAAAACATGGCAATGATTGCATTAACAGTCACAATGGTGGGTGGAGATTTGGGTTCAAGAAGCAGTGCCCCCTGTAAGGATTTAAGGCAAAGCCCCCAACATAGTCAAGGGGCAAAGGCCCTAGCGGGGTCAAGGGGCGACACCCTTTGTGAGGGTCTGGGGGTAGAGCACCTCATAGACCTGTCATGAGGTCCAGAGGTAGCACACGGGGCAAGGTCGAAGGGTGGAGTCCAACCCTTTGACAGCAAGGACAAATAAGGCCTCCAAAACCTCACAAACTTCATTACAAATGTCAATTTCACAGATTTACACCTTTTTTTGTCTTAGTTGGAGTTTCTAACTGGAGAACATGAGAATCTCCTAGATATCCTCAAGATGGTTAGGGAACTCAAAATAATAAAACAAGGGAAGATTGTCACTGTAAATTCAGCACCTTCTCCAAAATTTTAAATTTATTTTGGCTTATTTATAGTTTTACAATCAGCAGACAAAAAAATAGAGCAAAATTAGACCAAACGTTTTTACTATAGGGTTAGAGTTGGGGTATTTCTTTTACTTCAAATAGATTTCTTTCATAAGCTAAATTTTAAACCACAATGATTTCTCTTTTTAGTTTATTCCATAATGAAGGTTGACTTTAAAAACACAGGGCAGCCCTTAAAGGTCATGCTTCACAATGGAACGACCAATTATTTTAGAGCTAGTCATTTGTTTTTGTTATCATAACCCTCTTAATGGAAAATAAAGTTGGACTTTAAGTCCTGTTTATTTTTTATAATTTGCATGTTTATAAGTTGTAACGTCTATTTTTATCTATGCACATTATATATTAAATGAAATAACAAATAAGGCTTTTTTGGACATCACAAATGGTGCTTTGTTTTTAAGATTCTGAGTCTTTCTCATTTCAAAACTATGTAATTGGATTCCACTCGTACTTTTATGACACTGCATCAATACTATGTAAATGGAATGTTACAGCGATATAAACCAATATAATTCTAGAATGAGGAATGTTCCAATGGCATTTAACACTACAGAATATATCACAAAGATCAAATAAAATTATCCCAATGAAAAAATGAATTAAACTCAGAACACGAAGATTTAAAGAACACAGATTTCATTTCACTTGAACAAATATAATGTCCTCCCTTCAACACCACAAAATCCAAATGACATGTTGTTAGCACCTCTCTTTAATCCTCATTTTCATAGACATGTAACAGAAGAGATGACTTGGAAATTTTTATGTACTTTCTGAGGTAGCTCAATGAATCTTACAAGAATATAGTTGCATTTGACATATCACAAGGGCTAAGCTCTAGCTACAAGACACACCTGAATGCTTCAAACAGATGGAAGACTTGGACAAGATTACCAATTCAAACATAGAAACATGATATGGAAACATGTTACAAAAAATCTAGTTTTATGAGAGACCTATTGTATAAAGATTTTAAACATTTTGAGTTGTGTCCAAAAATAAGCTGGAGCTCATAACCCATTTGCCTAATATCATTGAAGACTGTTCCTCAGAACTTCACATTCAGATGGATGTTTAGAAGCCTGTTTAAAGATTCAAGATGTAATAACTAGAAGCCCTTCTACAGTCATGCAACTAGAACTCTTTATGACAAGGTGAGGGACAAGTTAAAAATTTCCTCTAGAAAATAAAATGTGGTGAACAAAAGAATGTTAGGAATTGACATTGTTCAAGCGACAACAAATCTAGAAGACTAAAAATCAGACACATGGACACATCCCAATCCCCCATCCCCATGTCCCCTGGCCTCTAGGGAAGTTGGAGCCGCATTCCTGAAAATTAGGTATGCATCCCTCTTCTTATTTTTATTTTAAATTCGATTTTTTCAATTAAAAAGTGTGAGGGGGCCCAAATATCCTCCCACACACTTTAACAAACCTTAAACACCCTATATGTAACCTACTGACCCATTTATATTGCCACTCAAAATTTGGATTGTCAGAAAGTATTCTTCAGTTGTTTAGTTCTACAGAGAAACAAATTGAGCACATTGTGTATACTATAGCACTTTTATTGTAGTTACTGACTGTATCTACATCCTTTTGTCTCCTTAACTAATGCATTGTTGTACCCTGATATTTTTCATAAAGATTTTAAGTATCAGGGTACAACAGTGCATATTGTGTTTATAGCAAACAATTCTTCTGTCTCCTCACTTATATGCCAAAAAAACGCTGTACTTTTGCACCTTGATATTTTAAAACACTATGAAAATTTTAATTTTCATTAAGATTTAAAATATCAGGGTACAGAAGTAGTGTTCTTATAATTAAATATTAAGGAGACAGAAAACTGTATAGTGAGAGCAGTGAGTCCAAACAGAACATATCTCTCATGGACCTATAGAGTTGGAAAGGAGCACAAAAATTGAATGCCTTGATTTATGGAGCAGGAAACAACTTAATGAGCAGAAACTTTACTGAGGAGGTGAGGGGAGATGGAGGTGAATCAGTATAAGGCAATCTTTTATTAAAACTTGACAACCATATCAGCAATAACAGTAATAACTAGCAATCAATACACACACATAGAGAACACAGATTTATGGGGAAATACTTTTGAGAAAAGACCATGACGTAAGACTGCTTGGATCTATTGTTCAAATCCAGCCTCAAAAAAATTAAAAAGAGATCTTACAATACATGCAAGCACCAACCCACCCGAGAGACCAATCCCCACTTACAGAATTTGCAAGCACCAACCTACTAGAGACACCAATCCCCACAACTGAGCACCAACTTAGCAAGAGACACCAATCTCTTTCTTCAGAAGGCACCAACCTCTTCTGCTCAAAAATCACCTTCAGTATGTTGCTTCTTCAACAGGTGATGAACAACAAAATCTCATTCATAGCTCTGCTACAATTAAGATCTGCTCGACATTATCTCTACTCTGCTCTGCTTTACATAATTTTGCTCTGCTTTACAATTTCTCTTCTGTGTTCGAATAATAGAGTTGTACGCTTCCACAGATGCTTCATTTCCACATATCTTCATCCACATAATTTGCAAAAATGCTTCTCCTTTATATACCCATTTTAGGTACCAAAAATTAATGCAATAAATCCATAGATTGGTCACCCTTTTAGAAAATATGACAGTTATTAAGTTGGCCAAACATAATTCATTTTTCTTGCCTTTTTTAAAATTTGTAACTTCACAAAACCTGGTCGGCCAAGGTCGGGGTTCAACCATATGCCGAAAACAAGACATAACTTCAACCACTGACCACTGAAGATAAAGAAGGCATTTGAACACTTATATAATTTTTCATGTTCACCCATCAAGGGCTGGAGTTCGCCCTTACCACCTTCCAATTGATGACTAACAAAGCTACAGAGCCAATCACCAATAGCCTTAACAAAATTTGACTATACAGAAAACTCCATTGGGGATCGCGTTCAAATGTTCTTCCTACCTCATTCTAGACAAATTCAAACAAGTCAAGGCACATGTCCAAGCATTGATGGTCGACTACCAAATCGATGGTCGAGAGTCGAGTGTTGGACTTTGCATATGTCAACAATCTTCAAAAAGGTTAAACAACAAGCCCGACCAATGACGACTGATGACAATTTTCACATCAAAACATGCGAAATGGACACTACACTCCTGGGGACCAAAGTCAAATACTTAGAATATTGATCTCTCAACCTTTGACATAACCAAATTATACACTAGTGACCATAAAATCAACAATCTCATACTTGTAACCAAGCTTGATTAATGACAATATTAACAATCAGATATGACATTGACCTTGGTCAATGACAAACTTCATCAAAAATTCCAACAATCAATCTTTTCCATCAATATATCAATGCATCAATATGCTTTGACATCGATTACAACATATCCAACAAAGACAATATCAATCATCAATGACAAAATTTCCAAATAATTGTGGAAAATTGAGGACTTTGTTGCAATTTCTTTTGTCTAAAAGAAGAGATCTAAAAAGTCTTATTGAAGATCATTATGTTTTGCATTTAATGTTTTGAAATAAAGTTTCTGGAAGATGGTGATGACTCTTTGCATGTAGGTGTAAAAAGTGAGATGCTAGCTTTCAACAATTTATTCACAAGAATCACTTAAAGGTGTTTCCATTGGAGAATTTGATGAAATTATATAATATGTACGACTTCACTAAAAAAAATTTGGAAAAAAACCACAAAGTCCAAGGGAAAATGAAAAACTACAACACTGTTCCCTATGAAGTTATTTGCTACATGAATTCACTTCTAGCACTGGGACTCAACAAACTCCTCTACATACCAAGAAGGTTTTGGACTTTAGAGGTAATTCCAAATAACTCAAATTAAGTTATTATCTATGGGATCTTCTTTAGACTGGGAAGACCCAATAGCCTATTTATGTGAATGGGATCTACGGGATTCTAGCTATCAAGATGATAGCTTTTGTTATCCCACTGTATCACAAGTCTCTATTGTCCACACATTGTACTTCGACACTTCAGCTTAGATAAATAATATAATTATATAATAATGTGATGAACACTAAAACAAAAGCCATGTTCAGACAATCATCATCTCTAAACAATCATTGTTTTCAGTCAATCATCATTAAGCAAATCACCAAGACGGGGTAATTGCCATTCTAAGTGAAATAACTAAAGGTGATTGCCAAGCATTTAAATGTTGAAATGACATAAAACCATATCGTTATTGAGTGATTAAGAATTTAAAATTGATAGTACTAATAAATACTATGTTACCAGTCTATACCAAGGTCACATCAATGTTTACAACAGGGTCATTTTTGTTTCTTACAATCAGCATTATACAAAGCATTTGCAAAGACAACCCATCCATGAGACTCATCTTGTTAGGAACTTATACCCTGTATGGTAATAACTTACAAGATGTGTTTTCTGCACTATCTAATACATAGGACTTGTAACACACTTGTTTTCCTTGGAAGGATGCAACTACCACTGTTAATTATGCCTTGGCTAATATAGCTCTCAATCTATATATTCAATAATTTCATGTTTTAACCAACATTACCCTGCAAATCAAGCCTACTAGGTGTTTTTTTATCTAGCCCCTAATCGACCTTTCATTATCAACTACCAGTTTCTAGTTCTTGTACCACTACAGAAATTGATTAATCTTATTCCCCAGCAAATGCAGCTTGGATTTCCCAATTACCCTGTTCCTATTCCCTTCAAAATGTCATAAATAAATCAAATTCTAAACTTATTTGGAAGGAAGCTTAATATTCCTTCCCAAAATATGTAGTTCCATCAGTGTTTTCTTCTAGAGAAATGACATAATAATGAGTGAAAGGAAAACATAAATCTATCAACAATGATGTCACCAATCATCCCAATTTAGCCTTAGTCAAAAGTTCTATCACCAACTCAGGCAAAAGAAGTGTTGGATTATTTCATCTTCAAGAAATCAGCTCTGAAGTGTTCTTTACACGTCCTAATAACTTCTACCAGACTCTTTCCAAGCAACTTTAAAATGCCTAACACCAGTTATTAATCTAAATAATTCTTATGACATTCCCAGGCTGGCAATTCTTGTTTGAGAAGCTCAATGTTATTGGGGTACTCAGCCTTCTCTCGTTCACAGTATTGAGGCAGATTTACAAGACTGGTTGCTAATTATTTTCGGACAGCTTGTGACGTTCTCTACTTGTCTCTTTGTAATACATCTTTATGATTATAGAAAATTCCTCACTGTGACTCTATTTCATTTATTCTTTTGTGGATGATATGATCTGTAAGGCCTATTACAATAATAGTTAGTTTCTATTAATGGTTATCTATTTAACTGTTGTTAATCTATTGTAAATATTAGAATCTTTCTAATATTTAGTTTTCAGTTAGTTAGAATAGAATGTTTTTATTCTTTATGACTGTTTCCTAAGGAAACATCGTTCATTCTTTTTGTATATATTGATCTTTCGATCTTTGTTAATATATCAAGTATTTTACCAATTACTTCCCGTAATATGGTATCAGAGCCAAATTTCTTTTTCGAAAAAATAAATTAATAGTTTCATTTTCGAAATTATCTGCTCTTTAATTTTTTTTCAAAATCCTCTGTGAAATCCATTTTTGGGCTCTCTGCTATAACTCGTCTAGGGTTCTTGTTCAAAATTTTTTGGTTGCAAAAATTAGTTATCGCGTCAATATTGACTACTTTCCGCACAGTTTTGTGGAGAACTCGCGACCTTTTGTGATGCCTCCACGCAGAATTGGTGTTGTTGTGGCTTGCATTCACGTGCTCTCTGCACCTCACAACTCGCGATTTCTGCTACCTGCGATTTCGTCAAAGCTTTCTGAGAAAAAAACGACCACTTCCGTGGTCGTTTTTGCCTCTATAAACGCATTTTCTGCAACTCCTGCGCGAACGTCTTCTCTGCGACTTTCTGCCACTTGCAAAAATAAAATCACGTTCGTGACTTCATTTTTCGACCTCTGAATCTGCAGCAACCATTACGGTTCTTGTCTCCTTCCTTTTTCGACCTCCATCACGATCATTTCTGCTCAAAACGGCGTTTCTTTCTTCAACAATCTCTGCAAATTCGCCATTTTTTGGAGCTTGAAGTCGCAACCTAGTGTTTCATTCAAAAACCCTAAATTTTTGGCTCGAAAATTTTTTTCTATCACAAATTTTTGGTGGGTTTTTTTGAGAGCTCAACTGGGTTGTCGTACATTTTTTTGGGTGCCTCAATCTTCGTACCTCAATTTTTGAGCCAGAGAATCTAGAATCTAACAACATATTCCTTTTGGGTTTTTTGAGATCTCTTCTGGGTACCTCTTCATTTTTTCTGGGTCTTTCGACATTTTGCCTCGAAGTAGGTGTCTCCTCAGTTCTACACATTTTTCACTGAAATTCGTGTCATGGCATCACTGACAAATCTTCTACTCGAGGGAAAGCAGAAGTTCAATGGTCAGAACCATAGCACGTGGAAGCAGCAAATCTTAACCATCTTCTAATATCGTGGCAACGATCAAGTGGTTTTAGGTACTGCTACGCGTCCGACTACAGCTGGTCCTGATGAGGTTGCCTATGACCAGCAGAATCAAGAGGCAGTGATGTTTCTC
This sequence comes from Thuja plicata, assembly GCA_018584345.1. NCBI lineage: Eukaryota > Viridiplantae > Streptophyta > Pinopsida > Cupressales > Cupressaceae > Thuja > Thuja plicata. The sequence goes on from MU223642.1 coordinate 4,114,192, forward strand.
AAATTATTAGTGGCTGATGATCAGCTCCCTCAGATTCCATCCGGCAAAACAACTGCTAAGATATGGGAGCATCTCAAAACCCTACATGAGACTTCAGATAAAAGCAGGGCCTTCTTTCTCAAGAACACTTTGTTTTCTATTAGCATGGATGAGCGGAAATTGCTCCAGGATCACCTGAATCAGATTCGGGACATCTGTGATCAGTTGCTTGCCATTGGACGCAAGATGGAGGAAGAGGACATTGTGGTAATAACCCTCAAAAGTTTACCCAAGTCCAACGAGCATTTTATCGAGACTCTCAACATCACTTCTACAAGTGTTGATCTGAAGTTCACTGATCTCTGCACACTTCTGCTCAACAAGATCGATGGAAACAACAGTTCGGTAGTAGTTCCAGCTCCACCTCCACCGAGCAAGCCTTTGCTACTAAATCCTTTCAGAAGGATAAGGGCAAGTCTCATTCTCAGCAGTCTTCTCAGCAAAAGCCCTCTGCTCCAGGATCCGAAGGTTCCAAGAAAAAGAAGGTTGAATGGTCACATGACGGTTGAATGTCGGAAGCGCTTAGCTGCCCACACTAAGCAATCTGGTTCGCAGCCCAAAGCGAACAACACAGAGCACGTTGAGCAGACAAAATCTGCTTTTTACTCCTTCATGGCTAAAAGACCAACAGATCATGTCAGATCATCTGCCTGGTACATTGATTTAGATGTCTCTCGTCATTTCACCCATTGTAAAGACTAGTTCACTGACTACCAGCCTTATTCAATTTCAGTTACCTTTGGTGAAGGGGAAGAATACACTGTTGTCAGCAAAGGCAACATTCAGATTCAGTCTGCTGGGAGGAATCTCATTTTCCTTGATGTGTACCACGTTCCAAGGATGGAACTAAATCTACTCTCAATCAGTCAGATGTTGCGACACTCTCCACGGCTGGATGTCACCTTCAGTTCACATCAATGCACCATCACTGATAGGGAGACTCAATTTGTTGTTGCAATTGGTCTTGAGGATCATGGTCTTTTCAGACTTGCAGATTCTGGTACTTCTCAGGACCTCGCTATGGCTGCTCGGCAGTCTTCTGTCAGTTCACTTTGGCATCAGCGTTATGGGCACTTAAGTGTGCGCGCTCTCTCAACTTGCTCGTGACGAGCTTGTCCTCGGATTGCCAGAGATTCAGACTCGACAACTTGGAGTTTGTGATGCATGCCAAGTTGGGAAGCAACATCGAACACCTTTTCCTATTGGCAACTCGTGGCGGGCTTCTCAGGTACTTCAGCTCGTTCATGTCGATATTTGCGGCCCTATGGCCACTCCTGTTCATGGGTCCACGTATTTTTTGTTATTTGCTGATGATTTCAGTAGAAATGTGGGTTTATTTTCTTAAAAAGAAATCAGAAGCATTTACTTTGTTTCAGAAGTTTAAACCTCTAGTTGAAAAAGAGTCTGGGAAATCAATTATTGCCCTTAGGACAGATAATGGGGGGAATTTTGTTCTACTAAATTCTCTAGCTTCTGTGATCTTCATGGCATCGAGCGTCAATTAACCACACCCCACACACCACAACAGAACAGTGTAGTTGAACGTCGGAACAGAACAATCACCGAGATGGCTAGGTCTATGCTTGAGCACAGACATGTTCCGAAGAAATTTTGGGCGGAAGCAATTAACGCCCCAGTCTACCTTTTGAATCGGTCACTCACTGTGGCGGTCAAAGGCAAGACTCCGGAAGAGGCCTGGTCAAGTCGCAAGCCCAGAATCAGTCACCTGAAGGTTTTTGGCTCTCTTGCCTATGTTTGGATCCCTGATGCGTCACGCACCAAGTTGGATGCCAAGAGCAAGAAACTCATGCTTGCTGGATACAATAGTCTTCACAAAGCCTACCGCTTGATCGACATTGAGACATCTTGTCTCTTGTACAGTCATGATGTAGTCTTTGATGAGCAGCGAGGACCGTTCATGCCTGTCTCTCCTGTTCCTGATCAACAGACCAGCCTATGAAGGCTCATGATTTGGGAGTTCGGCTTCCCTTAGGTCCATCTCATGGGAGGGCTCCCGCAGCTCAAGTAGCTCTAGTAGTACCAGTGATTCCTGTACAGACACCTCCGGCCTCTCCTGTAGGATCACCTAGATATGCAAATGCTTCACCTGATTTTGATCCAAATTCTTCTGATGAGGAACCTGATCACAGAGCATCTCCTGATCATGTTGGTCCTCCTCCTCTCTGGCCTAAATGGTGAGCTAAGACACATGCTGATCTTCGGGATGATGAGCTCATCGAGCGAGAACTACTCGGAAAAAGAGCAAACCTACAGAGACTATCAATATTGCTCTCATGGCCAACATTCACAGTGTGTTTGAACCATAGTTACAAGCCTCGGACTTGGCAAGGGCGGATTGGCCTCGAACTCGGCCTCAGCGGCCAGACTTGGCAAGGACTCGGCAAATCGAAAAACCCAAGAAATTCAAAGATTTTTAAGGATTTAAAGCATTTTTCATGCATCATTTAGTCAATTAACATCAAATACACAATAATTGAGATAAATAGAAGCTACTTTGCACACATATACAAGTTTACAACTTTTACATAGATCATTGTTGTTAATAGAGGTCGTTGTTGTTTAAAGATTCAATAGTCTCCATTGTTTTTGGAAATATTGATCTTCATCTTTCTTCTGTATAGAGGGTCAATTTCAACACATTGGTTTGTTTATTCTTTTATGGACTGATATATCATGTATTTCTGCAAATTTTGTCACTTTAGAGACTTCACAAAATTGAGTACTTGATTGGTCTGATGTGCAAAAGTTGGGGAGATTACACTCTGCAAATCTTACTGTATTTCTGCATATATCAATTTCTTTGTTTGACATCAATGGCAAATCTATCTAACAGTACTTTTCTATTGTAACTGGATGTACCCACAAGCTGCCTGCACTTATTTTAATTAAATACACAACTTCTTTTCTTCTGCAAAAATCTATCTATAAGAATAGAGTGAGTTCACACTGAAAAACACCTATGTAGCTATACTGCTAAGAAAATTTGATACAGTTAACTAAAAAGCTACCAACTACAAGAGACCGTATATAACCATCACTATTCTCATGAATACACAACTTTTCTTTTGCAAAACTGTATATGTAATAGCAGAGTGAATTCACACTGAAAACGGCCTGTGTCACTATGTTACTATACTGCTAAAGAATTTTTGGAGGCAAAGAATTTCGGTACAGTTAATCAAAAAGTTCCCAAGTAAGAGAGATGATATATAGCCATCTATGGTTTTTCTCCAAATAGGTAAGTGTAGATGTTGTCCATTATAAGAAGATATTCTATAAATATGGAAACCGATAAATATTCTATAAATATGGAATCGTCCAAATAATGCATGAATTAAGTACAAGCAACATTGTCTCTCAGTAAGACAGATCAAACTTGTACAACTAAGTTTATCCAATCCACAATCCAAACATATAAACCAAAAAAACAAAACAAAAATCATTAAAAAATGTTTTTTTTGCACTTTTTATTAATGTTGACGCGGCAGAGTCCTAGGCTCAGGACTCGGCGAGTCCAAAGAGTCCACGGACTCAGCGAGTCCGTCTGGACTCTGCTGGACTCGGGCGAGTCAGAGTCCAGAGTCAGTTAGACTCTGGAGACCCGACTCGCCTCGGGACTCGCAGAGTCCAGCACGGACTCGCAAAGTCCTGTAACTCTGGTTTGAACCTCAGACATACTCAGAGGCTAAAGGAATTCCAGAGTGGGAACAGGCCATGAATTTTGAACACCAGAGCCTGCTGAAAAATCACACCTAGGTCCTTTTTGATCTTCCACCAGGGAAGAAACCCATTGGCTGCAAATGGGCCTACAAAATAAAGTATAAGTTTGATGGTACTTTGGATAAGTACAAGGCTTGTTTAGTTGTGAAGGGCTTCTCTCAACATCAGGACATTGATTATGAGGAGACTTTTGCTCCTACAACAAAGATGAGCACTATCATATTAGTGCTAGCCATGGCAGCTCAGTTTGGTTGGCAGGTCCATCAGATGGACGTCAAGAGTGCTTTCCTTAATGGTGACCTACAGGAAGAGGTCTACATGACGCAACCTCCTGGTTTCAAGGTTGTTGGTAAAGAACACCAGGTACTCAGACTGGTAAAAGCTCTCTATGGCTTGAAGCAGGCCCCCAGGGCATGGTATATGAAAATTGATAAGTACCTCAGTGATCAAGGCTGATCAAGGCTTCCAGAGGAGTTCTTTAGACTCAAATTTGTACATCAAGACTACTGACAGTGGCATCATCCTTCTGGTCATTTATGTGGATGATATGATCATCACTGGCAGTTCGGCATCTTTGATTCAAGGAATCAAACAGAATTTATGCCAGTCTTTTGATATGACTGACCTTGGCCTCATGCATTATTGCCTCGGTGTTGAGGTTTGGCAGCAGTCTTCTGGTATATTCATTTCTCAATCCAAATATGTCAGGGCTCTGTTAGACAAGTTTCGTATGCAGGATTGCAAGCCTGCATCTACACCTATGGAGAAAGGTCTGAAGTTATCAGCCATGTCTGATTCTCCTCCAGTTGATGATACTACATACAAGCAACTAGTAGGCAGTCTCATCTATCTCTTTGCTACTAGACCTGATATCAGCTTCGTCGTCAACTACATTCCACGTTTTATGACAGCTCCCAAGGCTAATCATTGGATGGCTGCCAAGCATGTGCTTCGTTATGTGAAGGGCACTCCTGATTATGGAATTCTCTACTCTCGGAGTCCTAATCCTAAACTCGGTGGATTCACCGATTCAAATTGGGTAGGCTGTGGATATGTGTTTAGTTTGGGATCTGGTGTCGTCACATGGACCAGTAAGAAGCAATAGGTCATTTCCCTCTCCTCTACAGAGGCCGAATACAAAGGGACAGTTAAGGCAGGTTTTGAAGCTGTTTGGCTTTGTCGGATGTTTGGGGATATGCAGATGTCACCAGCAGGCCCGACCACTTTGTTTGTTGATAACGAAGGCGTTATCAAGTTAGCACGGAATCTAGTCTTCCATGAAAGAACCAAGCATGTAGATGTTCACTGTCACTACATTCGGCAATTGGTTGAAGACGGGACAATACATTTGTAGTATGTTCCTACAGCGGATCAAACTGCAGACATTCTCACCAAGCCACTTGGTCCAGACAAGTTTGCCAAGTTCAGAGGACAACTTGATGTAGTGGATAGATTAACCATTAAGGGAGGGTATTACAATAAAAGTTAGTTTCAATTAGTGGTTATCTATTTAACTGTTGTTAATCTATCGTAAATATTAGAATCTTTCTAATATTTAGTTTTCAGTTAGTTAGAATAGAATGTTTCTATTCTTTACGATTGTTTCCTAAGGAAACACCGTTCATTCTTTTTGTATATATTGATCTTTTGATCTCTGTTAATATATCAAGTATTTTACCAATTATTTCCCGTAATAAGGCCCTCGTGTTAATTCTCACTTGACCTGATTTTCATTATGCTTGTGCTGGAGGATTGATCGGGCCTGTTTGACAAATGATTAAATCTTGTATCCTTTGTATTTTCTAAATAGTGTAGTAATTGAAGTATTATTATAGAAATGTGATTCATACATTGATTGGTTGATTTTAGTGTGGTTCAGCAATAGCAATGGTCAGCGAAACGCATACAATGTTTGACTAAATGTGCAGGTACAAGTAGAAGTCTGATATGGTTAATTGGAGGTGTTCACACTGTTTGATTCTATTATTCCATTGCTAGAAAAAATGGCATGTCTTTTGTGAAAGCTATTGAACCCCTATCCAAATCACGTGAGATTCTAGATTCTTGTTGTTCTAGATCCGCCTTACTCTCCTACTCTGTAATTGTGGGAGTGGGAACAGACCTAGAGGTTTCTTGTGGATGTTCCAAATGTGGGAGTCTTGTCATATGTTATAGACCAGTAAGCTGAGTAAACAATAGGAGCCACAGAGACAGGATCACAACAATCCTCTTTATCATTAATGGCCGGACTTGTTAGCTGTTTTTTTCTCATATGCTCATTAGCTATCTTAGCTACAGCCGCTTGCTAGCTGCTTGACTTGCTTCATAGGCCATTAGCCACACTGGGGAGGCTGCTTGACCTTCCAACCCATGGGCATGGGGTCTTACTCTTCTTAGCTAGATTGAGCTTGTTGAGGCTGATGCTGCTAGGCCATACTCAATTCATAGTAAGGTCTGGCAGACCCTACTTTCCATTGCTTTGGATAGCCAAATAATGGTGCAACAGTTAACAATCTCGATTAAAAGCTGATAGATGTGCTCCTATTAGTACTCAGTCAAAACAAGGTTATATTAATAGAAAGATTGTCCTAGAGGACAATAAACTTAAGGCTTTACTCTAGACGATGCACATGACAAACAGGAATTGGAACATACTACAGCCTTTAAAACAATCCTTAGTAACTGGCCTCCCACAAGTTATGCAAAATACCATGTTATTAGATGCACACGCCTCATATAGCGGATGCTTTGTCTGTACCCCATAGTATCACCAAAAACACTGCAAAACACTCAATTGCTTTATGGTACAACCTCTAAAAAGATTAGCAAAAAACCATACTTCTAAGTCTGACAGAATATAGGAAAAGATCGAAAGACGTTAAAATTGAACAGGACCTTCATTTGATCAAGCAGCCAACAAACCCACCAAAGCAGCAAAGAAAAATCCAAAGAATACACTATCACAAATATAAAGGACCTTGTCCTCTAAGACAAAATCAACAAAAAAAACCAGGTTAAAAAAAATTGAAGGCTTAAGAAAAAATTTCATGTTAAGGAAAAACAGACGAGGGGCTCATTTTCAATACAACTAAGAACCTAGGACTAATCACAAAAGGGGCACAATAACAACCATAAAATTAAGCAGTTATAGTGGTAGTAAGAGTACAGTGTCAATGGAGGTGATCCCACATCAGTTGACCCTAGATCTCTTGGTAAGTTTCAACCTACAGATTTAGTGTTTGTACAAAAGAACAATTAATGAACTTGCAACAGAGGTCAAAAACCAGGATAAATAAACTCTCTAGAATCTAGTTTCTAGGAAAAACTAGGGTTCCAATGCAAGAAGGCCCCTACTTCGAGAAGGTAGTCCACAAATTGAAAGTGATCACAAACATAGCATGCTTGTTCTACAAATATACTCACATGCAGGTACGTAATGAGAGGCAGGATATAAATGCAATTCTTTGTAGGATGGGTAACATCTCAAATTATACTAAAGGCCATCTCTAACAAAGTCATACAGGTCAAGGACCAAATTAAAAGGAAAGGAAGATGAACCAAGCATCCTCATATTATCACTATGCCAGTGAAAATTCGAAAAGAGAGGCCACTAGTGCCTTGCAACCTTAAATTAAACATTTCAAAGCTACAGCTTATTCGACAAAGGTAGAGGCAAATATTGACTCCTTACTTGAGATTGTTCATATTTGTTTACACAAGACCTCCTGCAGGAATATCTTCACTGGGTAAACTGGACATAAAACTGAACTGGAAAAAGATATAATTACTTATGAAATGAACTATAAATTAAAATTATTTAACAAGAAAGAGGTAGAAAGTTAGAGACAAAAGAAAAAGAATTTTTGAAAAGGATAGTAACTAAAGGGTAAGACAATCTTTATGGACGAGATCAATTCCGAGTTTTTGGTAATGGCAATTGGATTGCTGAATGGGCCATGTAATTTTGTAAGAATGATGATTAACATTTTTTAATAACATAGGTCATTTATGGTAGTCCTTGCAGATGATAAGTTCCTTCTGGGAAAACAGTGAGAAAGAACATGTTAATAATCCAGAAATAGGATATATCAGAAGTAGTCTTCTACAGAGAAGTTGAAGGCAAAGTTGTTCAATTGTGATTTGTGTTTAAAAGAAAATCGATATATAATAAATTGTTCAAGTGTAATCTCTAAGTGGAATACGTAGGCAGGCCATATAATCTACAAGAACTGTCTGAATATCTATTGGATATGAATCTCTTTTGGGAGCCGACTCTAATGAGTTGATGAGGTGATTGAAAGCCCATGGAATTTATCCTTGCAAAAAGATCTCTCCACCCCCTTTGGAGTGACAATTCTAGGTGTCCCATCAGAAACCCCTCTAAGCACTACCTCCTTAAGGTCTGATGTTAACTTAAGTTCCATTGATTGGTAGTTTTGAGTAAATTCAGTAAGGAAGCATAGCCAATGCACACCTAACACCATATATGTTTCTCCCAGGTTAACCATGCAAAGTCTTCATGTATTTTGTTCTCCCCTAAGCTTATACCAAGCTGTTTCACTCTCCATGTGCAAGGAATGATATATCCATCTGTAACAATGACATTAAAACCAGTTAACTTCTCTATCCGAAGGCCCCTCTTGCTCACCAATCCTTCATCAATAAAATTATGTGTGACCCCACTATCTATAAAAATGGCAATGCACCATCCTAACAAGACCCCATGAACTCTGAGAATGTGGAAATTGGGAGCTCCTGAAAGTACAACCAAGTGTTGTTGTTACTTCCTCCTCCCATTTTGTATTCAATTTCTTCTTTCACGATTACTGATTCCAGATCTTCTATTTCAGGCTCATCATTGGAAGCAACCTCGAGGTAATAATTTGTCCCTTCACTAGAAAACAATGACCAAGTGCCCATGGATCCTGACAATAGAAGCACAATGACTTCCTTCTCAAATTCATTCCTGGAGTCCACATCCATTTTAGGTGGAGGAGCTCTACCATTCCTTTCTAATATTGCCTTTTCTTTGATTGAAAGGAGCTCCACTAGGAATGAATATGTTTCTCTGTGCCAAATATTTGAGATCTAGGGCCTCTTTTAACTGCATCTTCAAAGGCTCTCACTAAGCCCTAGAGGGGTTTGGCTAACCCTTCGATGAAAAAAGCTATGATTCTACTGTTTAAAACATCCAGTACAATTACTGCTAACCTCTGAAATTCGATCACATAGTCTTCTACCAATCCACAATGTTTCAATTGGTCTAGCTCTCTAAAATGAATTTTTGGATCCTAACTTTTTAACCTATCCAATAACTTCTTCCCAAACTATTCTAAAATGGTGATAGAATCATGTCCGTAAGTGATTACCTTGTGATATCACCACTCATGAGCAACCCCTTCTAGGTGAATAGGAATATTTGAACTGAATTTGCCAATGGTTCCTGGCTATGTGTAAGTTGAGCTGCAAATTCTCTCAAAGCTTCATCAAATGATTTTTTACCTCTATCGCCCATCTTTTCTGCTTCTGTATTTGAAGTCTAAGAATTACTCCCCCTTTTCTCTTTTTAAATATCGAAGAATTCTAACACTGTATAGCATGAAATCATCCTGCAGACAAGCAAGATTACTGCTTTGATACCATTGTCATGTCCACTAAATATAGAACAATATTCTTTTTTGAATAAATTAGTTGCAAATGAATATAACAGCTTACTGAATTCTGAAAATAGCACTTTATTATGAAATTGCTACGTTTTACAAAATGGATGCTTTGCTTCAAGTTTTGAGGCACCATTAGGTTACAACTTGATTACTTAAGTAGATAGCCCAACCTCAAATCCTGCTGCTGGTCTACAAAAGAATAAACAACTAACATGAAACTAGGCTGCAAGTTTAAGATAGGCTTGCTGCTGTAGCCTGATGAAGATCTTCGTCTGACAAGGATTTTGAAGTCTGAAAATGCTGTTGTTTGGGTTGTAGACTGTAATCTCACCCTTCATGTCCTAAAAGTCCTTTTTTGCTTTAACACTGCCTGAAAGATGTGTTGACAAAAAGACATTGACTGGATTCTAAGGTTTTATATTCTGTTGTGTAGTCAACCTTGATGTGACACAATAAAAAGGGAAAATTACATATGCAGTAAGTATAAACCAAATTATAATAAATTACATACATTCATATATATATATATATATATATACACACTTTCACACTTCCTCGTTCTCACATATAATTAGTTCATATTCTTGCATTTCTTGAATAGATTTGTTAGAAATTCTTGTACTTGTAACACCGTCTTTTTTTCCATTTCCAAGACCTCCATTATTTAGCCTCGCACTTGTTACAATGGACTTAAAATTTTCTCTTATCGTATTCTTCCAATTGTCTTAACACCAACATTCCTTAAAAAGCATCCTTTGTCATTATCATCGATTCATCACAACTACCAAGACTTGTAGATTCAAAATCATCACTATCGAAATTCTTGTACTTGTAACACCGTCTTTTTTCCATTTCCAAGACCTCCATTATTTAGCCTCGCACTTGTTACAATGGGCTTAAAAATTTCTCTTATCTTATTCTTCCAATTGTCTTAAGACCAACATTCCTTAAAAAGCATCCTTTGTCATTATCATCGATTCATCACAACTACCAAGACTTGTAGATTCAAAATCATCACTATCTTCAACCTTACATTTTTTTAATTTTTATCACAAGAAGCTTCAGCTATATCATGCTTAAATTACTCATCAAATGAATAAGACTTTAGAGAATCATTTTCCTATTGGTATGCTACAAGTACAAGCGATCTTTTTTATGATTTTGTTCTTTCAAATTTCTTATTTGAGCCTTTTGTAAACTATTTTCCTTTTCTAATCTTCAATATTTCTTTTTAAGTTTCTCCAGCTCTTCTTCTAATATATTCTTTTCACACATTAAGTTTTTTTTTTTCTTCTCTTTGTCCACTCTTCCCAATGTACCAAATTTATTAAAAAGAAATTCAATATTTTCACTACTCAAATTTTGAACACAAACTTCTTTCTTTGGTATGATCTCCCTCCTTATGCAACAACAACCAAGGTGCCCGCAATAGAACCAAATGTTGACAGAAAAACCTTGACCGGAGTTTACGGTTTAATATTCTGTTAAGTGTAGTCAACCTTGATGTGATGCCATAAAAAAAACTTCTACATGCAATAAATATAATCCAAATTATACAATAGAGGAAATTAATATATCTTTTAAATACTAAAAATGGCACTAGGGACCAGCGAGGAGCGCTAAAATGCAGGCGAGGAGATCTGCAGGGCAGACAATTTGGAAGAGAAGAAATGGTGGGAGGTCGAGGAATCTGAACACTAGAACCAATCTTCAACCAATAATGGCAATAATCACATCCCTCAATGAGTATTTGAAAATGGACGTTGGGTGGATAAATGCCCGAGATTGGGCTGGCAGGTGCAGAATTCTATGGTGTCAAATCGCAAAATGACAACACTCAACTACCCTGCAAGGGATAGAACACAAGCTAGGTGCCTGTATTTCAACAATAGGAAGAGGAATTACTATCCAAGGACATTTTACAGGGGACTTACATGGTTGGAACCGCACCATATCAACCAAGTTTCTTTTCAGCAGCATCATGAGAAACTCCCTGAGAATCGCCGGAGTGGGTGGTTCAGGCAAAAGGCAATCCCTAAGGCAGATCAAAGCAACTATTGGAGCAGCTTCCGACAAAGGCACTGTTAAATCAGGTAAGAATAAATCTCAAGATCCCTCTTCCATTTCAATTCTATTAGATGAAAAGAAAACGAAAGCTGCTAGAGATAGCTTATTGGATGTTGCAATTTTAATCAAACCATGGGGAAACCCTATCGACCCTGAGGAACTGGATTAGTGGTGCCATAAACAATGGGGAGATAAGATTGTTTCCAAACCCCTTCCTAATGGATATCACTTTATTGAATTATTGGATAACAATGAGCAATGGAAAGCATTGAACAGTGGACCCTATTACATTAACAGCACCATCATCAAAGCATTTGATTGGATTCTAAACTTCAACCCCTGGAAACATGAAGTTAAGGAAGGCTCTGTATGGGTTCAGCTATACAACATGCCCGGCAGAATTCTGGGGGGAGAATATTGTGATAGAAATTGGATGGGGGCTAGGATCTTTTATATCAGCAGATGATATCATGAAAAACAGAGTTTACAGGGCTTATGCCAGAATGTGCATTAATATCAACGCTTTACAGAACCTACCTAAGGAAATTGAAATTCAAAGGAAGGGAGGAAGCTGGAGTCAAAGAGTGTAAAGGGAGGATCTCCTAGATCTTTGCGCTAGTTGCAAATCCAAGAACCATGAGGGTATATCCTGCAACAAAGGGATAGAAGTTAACAGAGCAAATGGATATGCGTCGAATAAGGGAACAAAGATTGAGGGTAACACTGCTGCATCGAAGATGAATAAGGCTTCCTTAACTATTTGTGTAACTTAGATTGCTATTGAGAGGGGGGAAGTCCCGAAAAGAATACACTCATGATCGAAGAACTGAGTGGAGCCAAATCTCCTCTGGAACTCCAAAATGAGCACATAGTGGATATGCTGGAATCCCTACCAATTATCCCTTTGGCTATTGAGAAAAAAGAAGAATAACATGGGAATATAGACATGTAGAAGAGCAGGGACGAACAGACTAATCAAGAAGGAATAGAGGAAGCTACTATTAACAAGCAGACAGATGACACAAATATGGTAGCTCAGGAACCACTCTTGCAGGAAGCAGTCATGTCAGCTAGTAGTAATGAAGAGGTTGTTCATACAATAGACCCGGAAACAGTACATCCAACTGGTAATCTTTCCCCCCAAAATGGTGCGGGAACCCAACTCTTAACCCCTATACAAGCTAGGAACATAGTCGGAAGTTTTGATGGTTAATGTGAGACAGCAGATTGGGAATCTGAATCTGAAGATAGCACTGAAGAAGATCAAGCTGGTATTTTTGCTGAATTATGCATTGAACAAACAGACTCAACGATCAAGAGGCCTCAAATAGAGACTAAGAAAAAGAGAGGACCTAAATCCAACAAAGCAAAGCTAAAGAACGGCGCAAATTGAGAAAGGGGATGGAGATTTTCCTTCCTGAGGAGCAATCAGGATCATGACATGGAATGCTAGGGGCGTCAATGCCCCTAGCAAGTGGCGCTTAATTAAGCGCCAAATAGATGAAAGCAAGAGTGATATAGTTCTTATGCAGGAAACCATATGGAGCAAGGAAGAAAGCCAGTTGAAACTTAGATCATGGAGACAGTGGGAGGGACTTCTTGTTGAAGCAGTTGGGGCTTCGAGGGGTATTGGCCTTCTTTGGAATCCTTAGTTGTTAGGTGTGAGCTGCTCGCAGCAAATCAGCATTGGTTGGGAGTCAAGTGTAGGGGACCCTTTCAGAATCGGGACTTTTGAGTGATCAACATCTATTGGCCTACTGCCACAATTGCCAAAAGAGAACTTTGGAATGACATTACTTAATGGATCAGATTGCAGGCTTGTGACAAATTCATCATTGGGGGAGACTTCAATGCCACCCTAGACAACACAGAGAACAAGGGGGACTCCTTGGTCTCTCTCGAGTCCAACAAGACTTCCGGCCATTTGTAGATGATAATAATCTGAGACACATCCCACTTAAGAATGGCAGATTCACATGGACCAACAAGAGGCAAGGATTCACTAGTATTGCAGAGAAGCTGGATAGGTTTCTTTTATATGATGAATGGGAAGATGTAGCAGATGTTTGTGAGGCTATGATTCTCCCTTATACTGGGTTTGAAAGCATGTGGCTTAGAGACCCCGCTATGTTTGAGCTAGTTAAGAAATGGAGTGAAATTAGCTTTGGTAATCAATCCAAGCTCTTTTTCTTTCACAAAAAGCTCATGTATATCAAAACTAAGCTCACAGAATGGAACAAAAATCACTTCAAAAATATTTTTGCAGAAAAAGCTAGGGTGGAGGAAAGCTAAAAGCATTAAGTGAATTGGTTGTTGCTAATAGGATGAATGCACTTGACTTTGAAAAGGAAAAAGCTTTGAAATTGGAACTATCGGGGTTGTTGGCTAGGGAAGAAGCTATTGGAGACAAAAATCCAGGGAAGTTTGGTTGAAGGTGACAAAAACACTAAATACTTCCACAAAACTGCTCTCACTAATAGAAGACTGAAAAGAATATCAAAAATTACCAAGGATGATAGCACAATTACTCAGACAACTACGGAGGCTAATGAGGAAACAGTTAGATACATTCAAGCTATATTAAAACAGGATTCGATGGTGGATCTTGAGGCTAGAAGCAACTTCTTAGACAGGATTCCACAAATCATCAATGATGAAAAAAACTCTGAACTCATGAAGGAGGTGATAATGGAAGAACCGAAAATGGTCATTTTCCAAATGGGGCCTAATAAGGCCCCTAGGCCGGATGGCTTCACGACTAAGTTTTGTCAAGCTTTCTAGGATGTAATTGGGAATGATCTCCTACGGGTTGTGGAAGAATCTAAGAAAAAGGCTACTATTTTGGGAGCACTTAACCATACCTTTCTAGCGTTGATTCCAAAAAAGAAAGAGGCATGAATGACTATAGGCCTATTATGCAATACAGCATACAAAATTATCACAAAGATAATTGCTAACATACTGAAGAAAATAATCAACAAGATCATATCAGAAGAACAGAGTAGTTTCTCCCCAAGCAGATCAATTGTTGAAGGCATCATCATAACACATGAAGCTATCCATTCTGCTAGGAAGACAACGGCGCCCAGCATGATTATCAAATTGAACATTTTGAAAG
>MU223642.1:4128891-4176011 GCA_018584345.1 Thuja plicata
TGAAGGCATCATCATAACACATGAAGCTATCCATTCTGCTAGGAAGACAACGGCGCCCAGCATGATTATCAAATTGAACATTTTGAAAGCATATGACTTAGTAGATAGACAGTTCCTTTTAGATGTGTTAAAAGAAATTTGGTTTCGGCGATAAATGGATTGATTAGATTGCCAGTTGCATCAAAACCCCTAAATTCTCAGTGTTAATTAATGGAGTTGCTCAAGGTTTCTTTAGCTCCTCTAGGGGGATAAGGCAAGGAGATCCCTTATCCCCTTTCCTTTTCATTATTATGGTTGAAGCATTGGGGAGAAGTATTAAAAAGGCATGTCAAGATGGCACATGGAAAGGGATTGAAATCACTCCTAACATGAATGTGATGACCCATCAACAATTTGTTTATGACACCATACTGTTTGGGAAATCATGCAGAGGTGAAGGAAGCTTGCAATATAAAACCCTTGCTAGATGATTATAATAAAGCCTCGGGGCAAAATATTAATTGGAGGAAATCAGAAATATTTTTTCTTAATGTTCAACCAAGTCTACAAAGAGATGTGGCTCGAATTTTGGGTCTCAGGGTTGCTAGCTTTCCTGGGATATTTTTTGGGAATGTCATTATTTGTTGGTCCAGACAAAATTGCCTATTGCGAGAATCTAGTCAACAGTTGCAGGAAAACAATGGAGTTTTGGAAGGGCAAATGGTTAACTTCTGCTAGTAAGGTCCTCATGATAAAATCTGTAGAGTGTTATTTTGATCTACTCTATGTCATGTATGAAATTGCCAACATCTGTGGAGAACATCCTCATACACATCATGCGACATTTTCTTTGGAATGGATCCAATGATATTTAGAAGTACTCTCTTCTAGCCTGGGAAAAGGTATGCAGACCTAAAGATGCAGGTGGTGCGAGAGTCAGACAACTTAGACTCGTGAACTTCACCATGGGTGCTAAAATTGTTTGGAGCATGTTTAAGGGAGATCATAAATGGGTGCAAATACTAAGAAACAAATATCTCAATTCAAATGATCCGTCAAGAATACTCACTATTTCGGATCCCCCGAGGGGATCAGCTATTTGGAATTTCTTATTAGAAAGCAGGGAAATCATAACCAAACACTTGACGTGGGAAATCAAGAATGGACAAAATGCATCCTTCTGAGAGTTCATGGGAAGGACTCCCTGCCCTCAAAAATATTCAAGGATTGGAAGAGATTAGATTTTAGACCACAAGAGTTTGGGGTCATAAGGTTGCCAACATTGGAAATGTCAGTAGGATTAGTGATTTTCTTAGATGAGAGTGGAATTCATTTACTGAGATCAATGCTCCTCAAGAGCAAAAGGATAATCTAATGGAGATTCTGAAAAACTGAGTATTTGCAATATCTGAGAAGAACGACCATATTATGTTGAGTACTTCTGCAGATGGGGAATGCAAGGTCAAACTAGGTTATAAGGTGAAAGAGGCAATACTAAGCAACAAGCAATGGCCTATAGAGCTTCTTTGGGGTAAGTCTTGCCTCCCGAAGGCTGGTGTTTTCTCCTGGCTAGCCATTCAAAACAAAATCCTCACTCAAGATAGACTAGAGAAAATTGGCCTACCTGGCCCGGGGCGATGTCCATTATGCAGATGCAGTAAAGAAAATGTTGATCATTTCCTTCTCTTATGCCCTTACGTTGAATATTGTTGGAGGCACTTTACAACCAAACTAAAGCTCTAACATTATGCAAATGCAGTGAGGAAAATGGTGATCATATCCTTCTCTTATGCCCTTATGTTGAATATTGCTGGAGGCACTTTACAACCAAACTAAAGCTCCGAGGTCCACTTCCACAAAAAATCTTAGACTGGTTTATTATGTGGCCAAAAAGGAAAAGGAAAGGGGTCTTTGGGAGTATATGGCAGATCACTCCTATTATCTACGAATTATGAAAGGAACGTAAAAGGCGTTTCTTCAAAGAACAATTTATATGTAGGCAATATCTAGTCAAGAAATTTGACGACCTGATCTCGGAATTGGTCAATTCTGCTGCCAGGAAAATAAGCCTCAAAAAAGAATCTTTAGCCAATGTTGATGAGGAATTACTCAAATCCTTCCCAAGCCTAGTAGTTCCTACAATATCAGGGGGCAATACATTTAAGTCTTCAGCTGAATTACGTAAGGAAGTCAAATGGATCCCCTTGGATGTTGGCTGAATCAAAATTAACTTTGATGGAGCGAATAAGGGAAACCCAAACCCAAGTGGGATTGGATGCGTAGCACGTAATGATGTTGGAGAAATTGTTGTTGAGGTATCTCAATGTATTGGAACTACTACAAACAATATTGCAGAATTTAGGGCAGCATTGAGAGGTCTCAAACTGGGCCAAGAGTTGGGGGCTGAAAGAATTCATCTAGAAGGGGACTCTTTAATCACCATTAATGCTATCCTCAAAAAACATGCTCCAAATAGGAAGTTAAATTGATGGTTGGATCCCATCAAGAACCTAATTGGTAAATTTCAAGAGTTCAAGATAAGTCATATATACTGTGAAGGAAATAATTTAGCTGATGATCTTGCCAGAAAGGCATCGGAGGAAAGCAGTTGAGTCTGGGTGGCACTAAGGTGGACAGCATTTCTAATCTATGTGGCGAAGGACATGAGCTCCCACCATCCACGATGATCAATGATTGTAGTATACATCATGACATCAATCAGTCTTGACATGAAGAAGAAGAAGAAGAAGAAGAAGAAGGAGCAGGAGCAGGAGCAGGAGAAGAAGAAGAAGAAGAAGAAGAGTCTGGGTGGCACTAAGGTGGACAACATTTCTAATCTATGTGGCGAAGGACATGAGCTCCCACCATCCACGATGATCAATGATTGTAGCATACATCATGACATCAATCAGTCTTGACATACACAATTTCGATGGGGTATCTCCTTAATGTGGGAATACAGCCTTGGCTTGCTTGGTGGCATGTTGCATTAGATCTAAATTGGAGGCTATATGAAGGAGTAAGGGTTGTGGGTTGAAAATGGGGAGTCTAGTGGTGAAGAGGAGCCTGTTGACCCAGTGATCAATTTGAACTGGGGGCTAGGCAAGGGAGAAGAGTGGTTTGCAAAGGATTTCAGAAATGTGGAAGAGGTCGCGGCTAGTGATGCCCACACTGACTGCAGGATGTCCAGTCATTGCAAGAGCCACTACAGTCCCCTCAATGCACCAGAATGCCAGTGATGATAGCTCAGAGAGCAAGAATGACTAGGATGTTGGACAAGCTTGGGACCCCGGCTTTGTTTCTACTGCCATTGATTTTTTGATCAACAAATGTATCTGGTTTGGTTTTTTGTTTAGGTGTCCAGTTAATTACTGTTATGTAGAAAGATCTTTAGACGGGCATTTTGTTCATAGCCCTGCTACAGTCTGTTATACTTGGTTGTCCTGTAAAAGAGATTTTGGTTCTTATAATGGTCGGATGATATTTTGGTGCGACTGCTTGTTAGGCTTTTGTTCATGGCCCTAGTATAGGGTATATACTCTGTAGTTCAGTACAAAAGGGTGGTCTGTAATGGAAGTCTGATGTTTCATATGGGCTTTTGATATCTATGCCCTGCAAGACAATGTAATCAGATTTTACAAGTTAATACAATGGGTGCTGCCCCTTAGCAGCTATTTACTTTGAAAAAAAATAGACTCCAAATTATAATAAATTACATACATTCATATATATACATCCATAACATCATATATTCATCTACCTTTATGGCTTACACATCTTATAATTCATTCATCATTCTTCATCCATATTATACATACATCACATATATATTTCAAACTTCCTTGTTCTCGCGCATTTCCTTCTTAATGCCTTGTCCATCATATCCTTTCATAATAGCACTTAATAATCTTATTCCTGTGAACTTATCTTTTCTTCTACACATTTATAGCTTATTTTGGTATATTAGGGGTGTTTTAAGGCTATTTCAATGGTATATAATGGATATATGGGTCTAAAAGTGACCCAAATAACATTTGTGGTGCCTCACAGCCCTCTATATCCTGCCAACAAGGTACTAAAATTAACTGTAACTCGACTACTGTGCTGAGGTGCTCAACCTAACTATAACTGGACTGTTGTAGTAAAACCAAGTAGTGTTGAAGTTAATTGCTGATTGGATTTGCTATGTTGAGACTAGGTAGACAACACTGAAATTGCTAAACCTGACATCTCCGAAACCTTTTAACTCTGTGGTTCCCAAACTAGAACTATCAACTAGAAGGCTGAGGGTTTTTGTCACTGGTCTCTATTTGAGTTGCCCAAGGGTGTCCATCCTTGTGTCTCAAGCAATCCTCAGAGTTTTTGCCCTTATAATTGTGTGAGCAAGTGCTCAAATGAGAGCTCACAGGCAAAAATATTCTAGAATGAAAATTTCTGCTGCCCATGCTTGTTTAGTTATGCACATATGTCCCTAGGGCAGTGGCTGCTAACCATAGGACAGCCACCTCCTTTCATTTTTTTTTTTTTAAAACAAACAAAATGTCAAAATCAGATCTTAATCTTCTTGAGGCAGCCACTTTTGGTCTTATCCATTTGAGGCTGCTATCCTTCTTTTTCTTTGTAATTTTTTTTTTCATTTTTTACTTCTATTTTTTTCTTTTTGTTGAAATATTTCTTCAATTAAATGATGATGAAATAAAAGAGCTACAACATGTAGTCTCTAAGTTCCCAAATCCAAAAGGTAAGGATAACGCAGAATCTCAATAAAAAGGAAATCACATGTATCCATTATCCCTAATCTGCCTAAGCAATTAAAAAAATATCTAAGCAAACTTAAGATAAAGGGCACTATATAAATATTACACTAACACTATAATGTGAAGGGAAGGCTTATGTTGTAACTCACAAAATACAACAGTCAATGTTATAGTTCCATTCTAAAACTTCATAAAGATAATCAAATAGGCTATAAAACAAAAGTTTCCAAAAATCAGGCTTACAGTAAATCTTTATTAAAAGTGTTTTATTAAAATGATAAGAAACTGTTTGCTAAAGCAATTATATAGTCTTTTGATTGGTATTGCGGGATTCAAATTTGTTCCTTGAAGGAAGTAACAAGCACAAAAACAGAAAAATTGATTGTATTACTTAACTAATACTAAAACAGCAATCAAATATCAAGTTCGTAGCTATGAAGATATAGCATATAATAGTAAAGAACTATTTGATCAAACTATAAGGATTTAAGCGTGATATCTCAGTGAGCCCATAAGGAATGGGATCATATGATCCCAATCCACCAAAAGAGCAAGGATGGGTAAAGAGACTTGGGAGATGAGAATTTTCAATGGTCGAGCAATCAGTATATCCACAATAAGCATCTAGATTACTACCTCACCAACTCATATCACCATGTTTATTTTGGCTCCCACTATTGCATAGCATGAAGAGCTTTTATGCCAAAGTTCACACTTAATTAGAATTATCTTTTACCATTTGAACAAGACTCTTTGAGGCTTCTTATTTTATTGCATAAAATGAAAACAAATACCCCTAATCCTTAAATGACAAGTAAGGATCAAGCAAATACACTCCAGCAAGACACGCACAAATTATGGGCAGAAAAAGCATTTACATAATACGCAAAGGATGCACTCCTAACATGTTTTGAGAACCTTAAAAAGAAGCCATGAGATCATCGGATATATGTTCAAACTTATAACAAAGCAAGCACAAATTGATAATCATTATGCAAATCCATCAACATCTTCATTTTCTTTTTGAGCGTTCACCTAATTTTTGTTAAAAATATGAACCAGAAATATGAAGATAGCTACAAAGAAAAAACACAACAAGAAATTAGACAATGCTCAGGATTATCCTGGGAAAACCCTCCTCACCGAGGGTGAAAAACCCAGCCCACCAAAATGATAGTCTTTATGAGTACAAAATTCTGAATACAAAAAAGCTTCAAAATCTGACTCTCAGCTATAGACAACAAAATGAGTACTCAGAAATTCTTGATCCTTTCGACATATTTACATATTGATGGCAGAACATGATGTGTCTAACATCATCACAATCTGAGTATACAAAATAATGATAGAAACTCTGATAATGAATATAAACTGTACTAACCATATAAAACTCAAACTATGACAACTAAATTTTTTATGACAAATATCTGAGATAGCATGATAAAAATAACAACTCCATATATCAGATGTATCCTTCGCTGAAACATCAACACACCAAAGATGAAAAACTAAAACCACGAACATCAACCCGATGATCGAATATAGACGGCAATGACAAACTGAAGAAGACCGAACAATCATCAAGAAGACAAAGAAAAACTGAAGGAGTCATGAATCGCATGACTCTTGAATGTCCATGAATGCCTCTTGAGAGACCACATGAGAGGCCCTTCCAATACCACGCAATAACCATGTGAAACGGTAAACCTCCAACCATAAAAGCCATCGTAACTTCAACATAATCTATGCAGAATACGGATACTCAGCCGCGCAAGGAGGAATTAAAGAAACATAGTAACAAAGAAAGATCGAGCTCCAATAATCAGCAAGAGTAAATGATGACAACAATATCAGCACAGTAGGTATGAAGAAAAGTCTCTCGCACCTACTCATACTTTAACAATTTTTATATGGGCCTTCTACTCACACCCATCATCGAGACGATCAGACTTACTTTGTATTTTGTACGACTACTTAAAGCTTTGCAAAATATGTTCCCACTCACTCCATGACACGAAGTTGGGCAACGAGAATGTGGAGACTTTAAACAAAAGCATAGCAGATACAAGAAGGCTTTAGGGTTATCCAGATAACCTAGAGCCCACAACATTTGAAGAAACCATTTATGTGGACAACTTTGCAACATCCAATAATTCAAACATCTTCTGCACATCCCAAAGCCATTCTATTCAGCAGAGTACATACAAATGACTTTGCAGCAAGCAAAGTCACTTCACAAGTGACATAATTTGAGCTTCAACCATCCAGCAAGGTAATTGAGATATTTATTGTTCCATCTCTTTATGGGAATTGGCATTTGTAATCTCTACAAATCAATTTCCCATTGGATTGTATAAATGAACCCTTTGAAATCATGTAATGCATAATCTAAATTGTAGAATGTATGAACAGCCAGGTATAGTAGGCAAGTTGTTTGAGCAAGTGTTCTAAACAAGTAGCATTGCAATAGCACTAAAGAAGTCCCGTGTTATTCTTGAAATCTGAATTTCAGCAACAGGCTGGTGAGTCTTGCATAATGATGATGGAAATAAGGAGACACAGTTTCTATCTACCGTAGTTTCCCACAATGAGGCTTTCAATTGTAAATTCATGCCAATTCTTGGTTTCATGTTCTACAGTCTTTTCCCTGCTTACTTTTAAATCTATTCAACTGCTGTAACCAAATGCAGCATTAAAGTCATCACAATTATAGAATAATTTTGTTCTTTTGGCAGAACTCTAAAAAGACAAATAACCAATCAATTTATTATCATAATTCTACTACATTCAGGTTCACTTTAATAAAATACTACTAAAAGTGAATCAGAGAAGTTTTTGCAGTATGATCAAATTTCAAATACATGGCCTTGACCAGATCAACAAGAGCAACAGGGAAAGGTGATTTGATTTGTTTATAGCAAGATATATCTACAAAAGGAGGAACAATTAATAAAAAGAAAGAACCATAGGCCATGAAGGTGGATGACTACCCCAAGAGCATGAGTAATCTCAAGAAACTGGAAGCCTTTTGGCAAGCTTGGGATTTCTATAGAAATGCCCAATTCAAGAGAGGAGGTAAAACAAAAATTGTCGGACACCAAGAGAAGGAACAATTCCATGGCAACCATTCGAAGCTGAAGTGAAAGAAAATTTCAAAAGCATGAAGGAGATATGGATGCAGAAAATCTCAATCTCTGCACAGGATAACTTGACTTATACTTCAATTTGCAAAACATTAGTGAAGAACAGCAAATTTCTTTGTGCACATCTGCGACATGCTAATCATGCAATCACTTAGTGAGAACCATGCTTATCATTTAGCTCTGAAGAAATGCCACCAGTACTGAATGGGAAGAATTTAAGGATCTAATCAAAATCGGTTTTAGTCCATGTTTTACAATGAGGAACACTCAGTAAAATGGCAATACTGTAAGCTATGACTAAGAAAAAAGCAAAAGGCTGTGATGTTTCCATTAAGTACCTTAAAGGACATCAAAACCATCTTAGGAGGCATGTATCAACAGCCAAGCCTTAGACTATTAAGAATATAAGAAATTGTATGCACAAGTACATTACTTTGAGATGAACAGGGGTTCGTCAAACTCTTCACACACTGCAAATTAGCAAAATGCTTTGAAGCCAAAATATAGAAGTAAATGGAAAGGTTAAGTTTTATATCACTCTTTTGAAGGAAAACACTAAAAACCATTGTAGGCATTGTACAATAGAGGTTTACACAAGAGAAAGAATTTGGAGGTCTAACAGGTATTTGCATCTTAGGAATTGCAAAAGGTCTATAACTTCCTATGTTTAGGGGAAGAAGATACAAAGTAGCTCTGACATGGATAACAAGATTGCTTACACTTCCATCCAAAGAAAGATGTACTTTAGTAGCAAGGAGACCATACAGGAAAACTCACAAACACTTTCACATCAAGAATCAAAATATAAACACCAACGATAAGCAAATCTAATTTCTAAAGATATGATTCATAAACTTGAGTTTGTTGGCAATGATCAACCTCATCCTTGCTCATTGAGTTGGGTTACATGATCAGATATAGAAGTCACCAAACAATGCAAAATAATGTTTGGGGTAGATGAGGATGAAGTAGACATGCTCGTTGATCTGTAAACTGTAGTATTTTGCAGCCCATAAATGCATGTGAAAAATGCCATCTTCATGAGAAGAACCAATAAAGACTAGCTAGTCAACGACAGAGATCAAAAAAGTTAAATCATCGATATGTACTAAGGTAAATCCAAGCTCTCATTGGTATGCGCCAATTAAGCAGAGAAGTTTACTGATGCTAGAGAGAAGTTTGTTTCACTTTTTCTGAGAAATAAGCAAGAAAATAAGGTAGTTGAGAAACAGTTTTATCTAACATATCTACAAACAAAGAATATATGCAAATGGAATTTTCAAAAAAAAATTCTAAGAGCCCAAAGGCATGCCACCCAAGAGAGTGTCAGAGCATGAGAACCAATCGATGCTAGATTGTCTCCTTCCAAAATATTTGCAATCACAACCTTAATTGCAGCAAGGAAAGCCCTCCAGATGGATGGATTTCTTACAACCGTTTCATCTTGTTGTCAAATATAAAAGAGCTGTAATTACAAGTCGACTGATATGTTGCCTAGACCAACTTTTTAGGTACAATGACTTCAGCTGCCCATGAAGCATGTGGTGTTTATGTTTATATTAATGTGAATGATATTTGCCAATTGTGTTTATGTTTTTGTCTTTGTAGATTTGTTTAACAAGAGATAACAGAGCAAGATTATGTGAAAGAGAATAAGTATGGCAGTTGAAAGTGTTGAAAAATGAAGCAGAAACCACCATTATTACATTCATATGATCAAGCTCATTAATTGTGCTGTTTTATGTCTCTGGCAATTTTAAACTCCTTCACAAGAAGATACAGCCTCATTGTTGCAGAAATGATGAATTTCTATCGAGTGCTGTTTTACATTAATTGAATGTTGTTTGAGAATTGAGAGCCACTTTGTCTGCTTTCACAACCATTTCATAAGCTTCCTATTTTATGCCTCCTGTTTCATGTCAAATGTAGTGATTTAATAGTACTGTGTCATCTGACAGAGTAGGAATAGATACCCTCCTTTATAGTAGTACTGTCTTGTGTTTCATCTAATGGTAGCTGTGTTGTGTTAATTTGCATTAGCAGGGTGAATGTAAGGGTGTAATCATCCAAGGCTTGTGTGATTTACAACACTTAAATTATTTTCTAACAGATTCTTTGCCAATGCACTCTGAGAAATAGCTTACTTCATTTGACATGAGGGCATACATACACTGCTGGAGCGTCCTGAGGAAGAAGATTTTCAAGATGTGACAACATACAATGCGTATGCAGTCACCATGCACAACATGGAAGCAATGAAAACAAGTCATAAACACTACATCTTGTAAACTTTCTGGCATTCTCCACTTATCACCCACCATGCATAATTTGTGTAATGAAAATCATGTATCTTTCCCACAAACTCAAACTTCATGCACAGAGCAATAAAACTTAGTCACCTTTCTGCACTTACAGACCACAACAGCCTTCACGGAAGAGACTCCCTGTTGTACTCCAGATCTCACAGCACATTATTTAGATGAGAGTCTTTGACTTATCCATATTGATTTTTCACTATGCTATTGATCTTCTGACATTCTCCATTTATCACCCACTCTTCATGAGTCAGGACCATGCATAACTGTTGTTCTGGAAATCATATATCTTTCCCACAAACTCAAACTTCATGCACAGAGCAATAAAACTTAGTCACCTTTCGGCACTTACAGACCACAACGGCCTTGTTGTACTCCAGATCTCACAGCACATTATTTAGATGAGAGTCCTTGACTTATCCATATAAATTTTTCAAAGGAACCCTCACTGTGCTACTGAATTTCGCAGACTCCACATTGTGCCATACAGTCATGTCATGGCACCTAGAAAGCACAGGACACACCCAGCATAATATTTGTTTATTTGTGCCCTGAGATCCCAACATCTTTAAATTGTCTGCATAAATTCTTTCATAGGTATTTTATTTCTTTTTACCTTCCACAACATTTTTTTGAAGTACTTATAAAATCAAATTGGAAGCATACATAGCCAATATGCTGCATATGAGAATTGGATATTATCAGGATGTCAAGGGTTCAAAACCCAAATTTATATATTTTGGTAATTTTTGTTTACCATATATACTAGGTTAGATTTGATTGGCAAAAAGGAATTGTTGGGAGACAAAAGGATTGTGTTTTATGAGAAGAATAATGTGTTATTTTTAAAATTGTTTTTGTGCAAGTAGACAAATAAGAGTGTTTGAAGCAATAAGAATGTTAACAGAGTTATGAAGTTTTGTTGTTGTACAACTTTGTTTTCCATTTGTTTTGTGATCCAAATGCAAAAACCCATCAAACATTTGTTTTCATTTCCAAGCATTTATGTGGTGCCCAACTTAAAAACTTGTGTGCAAACTTTCCTATTCCCTATTGCTTTACTTGCTTTGGGTAATCATGACAACTATATACTCTAATAACATGTTATCACTACAAATCAAAATATTCAATCAAGAGGAGGCAGATCTGATCATGATGTGTTGGAGGCAATATCAACCTTCTTTCATACATTTACGTAAGAATACATGTTGTCAAACAACACAAACAACTTACAAAATAAATAACAATATGGCGACAAGACAGGCACTAGTCTGACTACAGGTGAAAAAATGTGTTCTATTCTACCACACAATCCAACACTTAATCACAAATAGTTGGAAAGAAAAATAATGTTGTGTACCTATCTCATTTTGCATCTGTTTTTACATATAAGAACTAACATGTTATGTATCACATAAAAAGCCCGTTGTGTTAAAAAATGTGTTGCAAACGAAGAAACATGTATCACAAGGAAAAATGCTGTAAATCAGTCTAGAAATGTATCTTGCAATGTACTTGTTACTCATCATTCAAAACACATTGTGTGGATCTGGGAGTCTTAGAAAACCAATAGCAGAACACATGATCTTGGATCCAAGGGTCCTATGGGATCTTATGTTCCTAAGTATTCCAAACCCATCCACTTTGTGTCTAGTGGAACTATTCAATCATGTCCAATTGAGTCTTCACCTACGTGTGTCAATGATGCGTGTGCCACTAAGTTGTCGACTAAACAACCAAAGTATTATTCTCACATCGTAGATATGAATCCTAAGTTACTGGGTTCGGAGTTTTATGGCCGGAGCCGGGTCGAGTTCGAAACGGGTCCGGGAACCATGTCGGTTTGATTTGGGGTTCGCTGATGACCGTCTTGACTCTGCAATATGATGATTTCCGAACTGTATTTTATGGTCAATCGTGCCTGATGTGGAACTATGGACCTATTTATGCTTCCATCCTAAACACAGCACCGTGGATGATCATTGCTGGAGACAGCAATATTGAAAAAATGTTCCCCGCCACTCTCAAACTTGACATTCATGAGATCTACAAAGGTTCCTCTCTTTCTCAAACTGCAGAAGCAACTCAACACTTGCCTCTGGTGTATGCTTCTGAATCTAACGATCTCCCTTTGAGCATGGTAAAAGGTAAAATTGATCATCAGCGATTATGATCTACCCTTCATTGTCATGAGTTCATTATAGTTTCATTATGATATTATACTTATAGTATTTTTTTATAAGTTTTGATATTATAATATTATACATATTAATATTACTTTTTATAATTTTATTATTAAATTATATAAAAAAAAATATTTATATTATATTATATATTAACTTTATTATAATATTATTTATTAATATTAATTTCCTTTTATAATTTTATTGTAATATTATAAATTGTATATATTAATGTTTATTATTCATTAATATTACATTATATATATAATATATAACATATAATTGTTTTTTTACCATCAAACCCAAATTCCATTTCAAAAAATTTCTGCACCAATGAACCGGTTCTTCGAACCTGTATCTGAACCCAAACCCGAAACCCAAACCGTCAACCGAGCATGAATCTATTAACTATTTTGACCTGAATGCATGTTCATTATGTGATCAACACACGCATTCCTCTTCCCATTGCTTGCAAAAGAGTGGGTCAAAAGATTTGTTCTGTCATGAATCTCTTGGTTGTGCCTATTGCTGGGGATTTCTGCAGATGCTGTAGATGTGAGAATTATGTCAAAGATTGTATTGAATGGAGGAGCTTGTGCTTCTAAACGTGATGTGAATGATCTTCTGGACTTTTGTGCTTCAATTCTTCAGATTTGCATGCAAGGATCTTTTGTATCAGATACCCTTGTACTTGTTCTCAATCTAGTTTATTGTTGCGAGTCAAAGGATGCACATTGCTGCACTTGATGCAACTGTGGTCAGATTTTAAAGAATCTCTGTTTGAGGCTAGTAAATTGTGTATGGCCTCTTGATCCATTTTGTGATTCTTTATATCCGTGGACATGTTTCATTAAGCTAAAAACCTGAAATGGCGGCTAACTTGAAGTTTAAGTTGAAAAAAAAGGCAGCTTAACAGATACTTGTGTTCAAAACGTGCAAGGGCATCATTGGTTTTTTTTACACTTGTGATTACTATTCTTTCAAATTTATGTGTTCTGGTAATTCCTATTCAAGAGGGGGATATGCTCTCTACTCCCTACTCTTTCCTCCACCAAGGAGGATATTGCTGGCATTCTCTTTCTAATTGACCAAGGGGAAGAGCATAATTGATATGGTGGAGAATTAATGTTAAAGAGTGGACTTGTGTTGTTTCTTATATTCAAGTGATGCATTGCATTACTGCTAAGGTGTGCCTCAGTTCGCGATAACTGTGCATTGTGATCATATTGTGCCTCAGATTACCTTGTTGGCTCAGAGTTTTCTCAAGTGGTACTTTGCGCTGCTGCTGCATATACACATATCTGCATTTCAGAGTACTTGATGGATTTGTTTCTTAGTTGTACATTTTTATGACTAGTTCTTGATACTTGTGCCCACACTTGAAGTTGATGTTGATGATTGACAGATAAATGATTGATTGTGTGACAGTTCCTCCAAAGTGTCCAAATCGGTCAGATTCATGATTCATTGTGTTGTGACACTGATTGTTATACCTGATTTGTGGATGCATATGTTGAAGAATGAGATAGTTTTGCACTTGGATAATGCTTGTGATGCACTTGAAGCAGTTGTTGATATTGGTGTAGTCGATACAATGTTGTTGCAGTTCCTATCATTGATATTCGTTGTGAGTGACTGAGGTGCACCTGTTGATTTGACACATTTCATTTGATTTTAAGTTGGATTATGGATACATTGTGACATCTTGTGATGGTGCTTCAATATTTTGATTGGTTGACAATTGTTGGTGTACCTAATCATCCACATTGACTCAAATTGATAATGTTGTGATACTAATCTTATACTTGAGGCTTTTGGTTGCACCTGATAATTTGGATATAATTTGGATAATTTGGATATATCTTTATAATTTGGATAGGTACCTTTTCCTCCAGTTTGTGCACCTACTTGAGTTGGTTGAACCTGACAAGTGTATGTGCCTACCTTGAGCAGTTCAGTTGCGATTAATGTTGTTGCTTCAAATTAGTCAAAAGCCAATCTGATGACTCAGACATATTAGAGTTTTTTCAATGATAATGCAGAGTTGTACCATAAATGATTAGTTCAAGGCTACTCCTTTCGGCCACATGTTGATTGTCCACATTTAGAATGGCCCTTTTTGACATATTTTTATGATGATCTGAGTTGCAGTTGTTCCAAAGATAATGAGAGTTTAGAACTGCTAGTCATGAGTGACCACAATGGATCGGTCATATTAGTTGCACTTCTACAGAGTGGTTTGCAGAAAAGTTTTTTATTCCAGCCGTTGGATTCTAGCTATGCTGGATTGCTATTTCAGATTTTTTGAGTAGAGCTGATCAAAGATTTTAGATACATGAACCATCAGTATGAGCAAGTACCAAAGATGACAATGACTCATCACTGATTAGCCAACGTGTAGATCATCTGATTGAAGAGTGGCGATACCAATGACTGAGAGAGCAGGATGGCCCTGCACAGTAGTTCAAAGGTCATCAAATTAAAGAGTGGCAACATTTGAAAATGTGTTATCTATATTTATGGTAACATCAGAATTAGGAATGCAATCACTTGAGCAGTTAATTGATGGCTATGCTAGGATCAGAGTCATCATATTTTTCTGAGGATCAACATTTTATTTCTCCCAGAGTTGCAATTGATTTTAGGGTTACTCAGTTGGATATATACCTGAGTTATCCAAAAAAACAATCTCTCTTTGGCACATGATGGTAATGAGATAGATCCATTAGAGTTATTCGACCTCGCCACTTGACTTGACACTTGGATTATAAAGGGGTTTGTTGGAATTATAATCCTAAGACATTGATTAGTAGTGTGGGTGGCCAGATACTCCCAAAGAGTTATGGTAAGTTACATTATGTGTATCATATATGTAATATTGAGCTGAATTATGTTTGTAGCTTGTGTTTGTGTTTCTCTTTGTGCAGATCCATGTAACATACTCTACAAATTGAAAGATTTGTGTTCCAACCAATGGAAGAATTGAGCTAATGAGTGAACCTCACACTTAAAAAGTTAATGATCACTTTAGCATTGCAAAGATTGTCACATTTACAAAGACATGCTTTGGCCCACAATGCAAGATGATACAATATTCATTAGTGGTTGTGTTTCGTGTATCATAAATAAGCGGGATGGTAGAAAGTCAGGGTTGCATTTGCTACTAGCAGTTCATTCTAGACAATCTTTACAGGTTTCTTATAAGGCTTGCCCTTGTCAAATAAAGTAGAATGGATTCTTGTTATCATTGTAAATGAGTCAAATGAAATATATGTATTCATTCCGTGCATGAAAACTCTCGAGGAATGTAAAGCGTTTAATATATTTCTCGCTAATATTTGGATTCAAATTGACTTTCCTAGGTCTATTGTTTCTTAGAGGCGGAGATTGGACACAAACTTATCCACAAATGAATGGTCAAAGCAATAAATCAACAGAACATTGGTGCAACATTTGAGGGGATAGAATAAGAAGCATCCTAAGATTCAAAAAGAAAATGTGAAATACATTCAACTCTCATATAGCGCAGTTCATACTTCAACAAGTTATTGCAGGAATATAAGCATGGGTTTAAGTCGAATTGGATGGCACACACTTCAATGTTTATGCTTGCATTTAATATTGGAAATGATCAAGAACATCAAATCTCAATTTTCCTGTCAAATTGCTGTAAAAGATCTTAGTACCACAAACTTTAACTCAGTTATGGAAATTGTACGGGATTGTTTATACAGAAAACTCTAGTTGAATCAGCTAAAATGTGATGACACGATATTGCAAAGGTATAAAATGCACAAATGCAAACTTGTTAATGTTCCTGTCACTGTTAGTTTAAATTTACATGTAGAAAATTGTCTCAAGATATGAGAGGACATTAAAGACATGTCATGTGCCTCATGCAAGCATTGTTGGAAGTCTAACATATGCCATGGTCCACACCAAACCAAACACTACACATGCAGAGTAAATTTTAAGTAGATATGAAAAAAATTAGGGAGCAAACTTTGAACTGAAAATATGATCGTTAAATATTTGCACAGAAGTTTGGATCGTGCAATCTGCACAACTAGGCTCGAGATATTGATTGCCCAAGATCTACAAGTGGTTATGTGTTTCAGTTGCTTGTTAGAATGATCACTTAATTGATCAAGAGAAAAACAACTGTTGCACACTCAACAACAAAAGTTGAGTGCATGACAGCCACTCGTGCATATAAGCAAGCTGTATGGTTAGAGAGTTTGTGTTTAGATGTTGGCTTGTTACAAAAAGATATAAGGATATATCGTGACAGTCAAAGTTGTAATCTCTACAGCAAACAACCTTACTTATCATGCTCACATGAAGCAAATTGAATTGCCATCTCATTTGTGGAGACATGGTTGAAGAAAAAAAAGGTGTTGTTGGAGAAGGTCGATGCGTAAAATGTGTGATGTCCCCTTTTCCAACAGGATTTAATAATAAAAAATTCAAATTCAAATTTAAAAATATAAAATAATAAAATTAAAATATAACATAATTAGATTTAGTTAAGTTAATGAAGGGTCAAAAGTCATGAAATGAAAAGTTGTGACTCCCTCAAACATGAGATATAAAAAGGGAGAAGAGAACTTCACTTGAAAGGGGGGAAAGAGGAATAAAGAAAAAGGGAAGGTGTGAAGCAAAGAATAATTAATAGAAGAGAAAAAAGAAATGAGAAGAAAATGAGAAAGTGACTCCTTCAAAAGGAAAAACTTATGAAAGGTTGTGAAGCATCCAATAGGTGGTAATTATGGAAGGTTGTGACCTTTGAAAAGGGCGGCCATGATGAAGATGTAAAGGGGAGAATGTTTCATTTGAGGAGGACATCCAAGGGAGAGAAACTTGGGTAATAATCAATGATATATTATTCTCAAAGGAACAATGAAAGTGGTGACATATTTAAATGCAAATTAAATATTATATGTGCTAGTTTGATAAGTTGTATTGTTTGGTGAAGAGGTGCCTCTTGGAAGGTATAAAGAGAGGTATGTTGAAACTAATTTGGGCATCCATTCAATGCAATTTCTTTCTATTTAGGAGCAGACTTATAAAGCAGATTTGAGGTTATGAAAAATCAGACTTTGTGGGATTAAGAAGACTTGTGAGCAAATCTTAAGGAAGGGTATGAGCAGACCTAAAAACTGAATTGTAGCATACCTATAAGCTAAATTGAGAGCAATCCAAAAGGTTAGATTTATAGAAGATTCAAGGCAAACTTAAGGCAATGTCTAGAGGGACTTATTTCAAGAAGACCATTGACCACCAGCAGAGGGAAATACACATACAGAAGAGACAATCAAACCTACAGTATAAGTATCAATAGATCTTATCCATGATTTCTTGCTTATGAATAAAAATCATGTGCTTGCATAAATGCATGTATTTATTCCATATGAGTTGGAGGAAGTAAGATAGGGAGATGTGGTTTACCAGCTCCTCCAAACTAAGCACGCCACCCCAAGAGGGGGACTTTGGTCCATCGTTCAACATTCCTGCCTCTTGTGGGCTAAATGATGAATTGATTACCCCAAGAGATGGATCTAGTCCTAGTTGGATGATCCTGCCTCCTATGGGCTAAGTGATAAATTGATTACCCCAAGAGATGTGTTCAGCCCTAGTTGGATGTTCCTACCTCCCGTGGGCTAAGTGATGAACTGATTACCCCAAGAGATTGATCTAGTCCTGATTGGATATTCCTGCCTCTTGTGGGCCAAGTGATGAATTGGTTACCGGGAGCCCCAGGGATGGATCTGGTCCTGGTTGGACATTCCTACCTCTTGTGGGTTGTAAAGCGAAAGGCCATGATGAGTTTATGATTTGTTATGTGATGGTACCCCCCAATTTGGGGACATTACAAAGGAACCCCGTCAAGAAGATTAGTTATATCATTTAATTGATTTAACGTTCCTAACCCTAGTAGGAAAGATATGTTTTATTGATTATGTTGGAATTGTAATTTTAGGACAAAAACTAGGGCTTTGGAAAAGGGAACATTACATAATGTTTGTTGACACATTGATTATGTATGTTAGCACTGAAAAGTTTTTTGGTTCAATCAACAAGCATTGCTGACCTTAGCAACTAATTTATGTATGCATGACCTCCCATGTAAAGTATTCAACAAGAAGAAGATTTGTTGCATGTGTTGTATTGCAATTTCCCATTTTTTGCACATGCCCTA
Organism: Thuja plicata; assembly: GCA_018584345.1. Taxonomy (NCBI): domain Eukaryota; kingdom Viridiplantae; phylum Streptophyta; class Pinopsida; order Cupressales; family Cupressaceae; genus Thuja; species Thuja plicata. The sequence continues at coordinate 4,147,468 of MU223642.1, forward strand.
GTTTTTGCCCTAAATCACAAATTCCAAGTAGAACAAGAAGTAGAATAGAGTTAGTAACATCATGTACCTGGTTGAGATCCTCCAACATGTTAGGAAATCATTGGAACATAATCCACAAAATAGATCTTCCTTATTAAATACATTAAAAACATAGATCTTCCTACTAGGGTTAGAAATATTAATTTAATCATAAGATATATTAAATTTATTAGAGTTCAACCATAGAAGAGCTAGGATAAGGCGCATATTAAGGTGCCTTAAACGATCCTCTGCCCTAGGCCCAAGAGCGGAAATCATCCCTCTTGGCCATCATGTGGCCCTTTGCCATCCATATTGAGCGGGTGTACAAAGTGAGGAAACCCATAGCCATTCCCCTCTTCCATTGTCGCCCTTATCCTCCTCCTTATGATTAGGATTCCTTGATGGTCAACCATGGTAAGGGTTTGGATAGACTACAATAGGGTGTCTGAAACATCCTTCCCTTCTAAAGCCCAAGGGCAAGGCACTCCTTGCACTCCCTTGGCCTCCCTCATGGGACTATCCATCACCGCCATGAGGTGGTGTGCTTAGAAGAGGACCTCATAACTGTTTCCCCTCCTTGTATTCCCTTATCCACCTACACATGATTGTTTCCTTAGGAGAATAAAAGAATAAATTAAGAATCTAGAAAGATTAGCAATTCACATAAAAAATAATATGTTAAGACAATATCTTCATCATGCATACTAAGCATGCATCTCACGCATACCACTGTTGAAGAGGAATGTTATTGCCTGCAATAAAAGTAATTTCTTGTTTTATCCATCTATGTGCCTGATTGTTGATGTCTGATGAACTGATCTGCTCAATATTAGCCCAATGCCTCATTATATATAGAGGTTTGATGAAGTGGTGTTATGCTTCATGGTTTGAAGTATTATGCCTTGGATATATGATGTTATGATCACTGATGTCTGCTGTCCCAAGGCTGCTCTTATCTTATCTCTGCTAGAATATTTTATTCCCTTCCCTTGATGGTTATTGGATCCGGTATATCCAATCAATGATATCTGATCAAGTCTCTTTCTTTATTTGCTGATCTGATCTTCTTCCTTATTCACTGTTGTACTTCCTTCTTGATCAACTTATTGTTCCTTCCTTCTCTAATTTGGTGCGATTATATTGATGAACGTGCTTCTGCTCTTACTCAATATGTGCAGTTTTTAAATGATGATCTTCTGATATTTTTCTTTCTCCCTCAATCAAAGTTCCCCCTTGAATAGCCTTCACTCAACAATGGAGGGTCGTGTGTCTTTCAATGGTCACAACTTTCTAAACCAGGTCGGCCAGCAAGACAGTATATATTTTTTTTTTATTAATTAAATATATCTGCCCAGAGTTGGGCGCTTCCCACTAGGAGGTCAGCCCTCTTTAGGAGCCCTTAATTTCCCTTCAAGGTGGCTCGACTAAGGCATGAGATATTAACATTTATTTAATTTAAAATGTATGCTTTCTATTCCACAAAGTAATCAGCCCGTAGTTATCTAATGATCATTTTATTGTTTGTGTAAAATTTGGCTATGAAGGTAGCCACCCAAGATTTAGAGGCCTAATGGAAAGCACAATAACAAGAGATAATAAAAATGACAAGAATAAATTGTATTCTCACCAAGAATGCAATAGAATAGATCAATTAACTGAATTGACTTCAATAACTCAACAAGAATGATATTAGAAAGGAGACTCCATGGTTAAATAGACCAAGGTGAGAACATAGGAGTGCATAAGATTGTGACAAGTGTCTTAATCTTATGACGAGATACATAAAGTGATAACTTATCACCCGCATAAAGTTGAAAAGTGAAGATGTCATATGTCCACTAAAGGTGGATGACCCTCTAAAGCAGAAAGATATTTATGCCACATGTCCATTAAAGGTAGATCACCTTCCAAGGTGAAAAGTGTTGGGTATTGTTGATGTGAGTTTTTCTTCCACTACAACATACAGAATCGAATTCTTAGTATTTCAAGATGAAACACCAAATCTCCAACTCTCACTTGAATAAGGATGCTCATATGCTAAACAATGTAGATGATTTGTGTAATCAAATGAGACAACCTCAATGTTCCTTCTTAATCGTGGACTTTCACTCAGTTTTAATGATGTGATATGCTAGTTATCACAAAGGAACTTACACTATTCATTCGATGAATACCAACTTGACTTTAACTTCTTACAACTTCTTCCAACCAAATAAACTGCAAAGGATAAAAGTTTAGAAAGTCATTCTACTCCTAGAATGTAAAACATAGTGGATGTCTTTGTGACTCTACTAGACTTAGTTTAGCCATCGACATCAACCAAGCTAGTGCAATCTCCCAAGGCAAATGTAAGATGTTCAAACTACCACCATTCCATTAACACCATTCATCAATGCATATCAATGTGCAAGCAATAATAGAACTTAAGTTCGTATAAATGTCAATCGGCCACACAAGGCAAACTTATATTCAGCAAGCAACTAGTGGTTTAGTCTAAGCAAGTTCACCAAAGATGCATCCAAAATCACTTCCATCCAACTAAACTCTACTTCTAATCAACATGAAATGAAATCTACTCTAAGTGAGGAATTGAAGAAACCATGCAATACTCCAAAGCAATATTAAGTAATGCACCACGAAAACCAACAATGAATCATCAATTACTTTTGATAGCATTATGGCAACAATTTCATCAAGTATCCTCCTATTCTACTCTCTAATACTAGCTAACTAACTCTTACAAATGAGAAGGCCTTGGCCTTTTATAGTTGCTTAATTACAATGAAGGGCCAAGATCAATTCAAGATCAAGGGCCAAGATTTATCCATTACAAACCCTAATTAGGGTTGCCACCCTATCAACCAATTACATGAAGGCACCACTCTATGGGCCAATAAGAAAATTACAATGCCTTTTGAGAGCAAATGAGAAAATTGTACACTTGGCGTAATATGATTGAATGTGCTTGAACATGTGTGACTGGAATTTTTTGATTGGTAGAAGACAAATGGGCGCCACCTCAGCATCCTTATCTTGCAGACTTTATCAATCCTTTAGTGATGAGAGAAATATCTCTTGATACTCAACATTATCAAGCCCTCAATTGTGATGGCATATTCCCAAATTGCTTCATCTTCTCAAATTTTCTCCATCTTCGTTCTTGGAAATTTTCTCATTGCCATGATTTGAACTTGATGGTACTTGCAAACTTGAATCTTGAACTTCTTTAAGTGATGAATTCTTAATGTGGTTGGAATCTTCAAAATGAACTTGGATTCCGGAGGAAATTCAAGTTGATGAAAATTTTCTCTGATTTTTCTCTCAATTGTATCTTTACTTTCTTGAACTCCATTTTGATCTCGATCTTGAATTTGCACTTTGATAATCTCATTTGAACCTCCTCATTTGAAGTCTTCGAGCTTGAGTTTTTTCTCCTTAGTTGCTCTTTTCTCACTTGAAATCTTGAACTTGGCCTCGCCATCACCTCCTTGCTCTCCAAGCTTCTCCTTGCTCCATATTTACCTTGCGAAACAAAGGAAAAAAAAAGTAGTAAGTTCATGAAATAATGAAATGAAAGAAATCTGAATGCTTTCATGAAACAAAATCAACATTAAAACAAAAGGGTAAAATGGACCCTGTAAAGTTCAAGGCCAAACTTCCCTTCCTTGTTACAAATCCTAAGTTTTAATTCCATTGGTGAATCTCTTAAAATCTGGAAAAGATATAAGGTTTGCAATATATAACATGCCCAGATTTTGTTCATGATTTGCTGTCTCTGATTTTTGGAAGAAACTTATCTTATGTGCTCAAATTCGCTGCCTCTTGGAATTTCAAAGTTGCTGGCAAGGATGTAATTGTCTGCCCAAGATGGCCTGCTACCCTCTTCAATGTAATTTGCTTCCTCTTCTCAATGTAATTTGCTTCCTTAGGAAGACGGAATCGCTGCTTTATAGAAGGAATTGCTGCCTTGAAGAGATAATTCACTGCTAACTCTAGGAGAAAAACATTGTTTATTAGCAGAGATGGTTTATTTTTTGATCTGATGTTGAAAAGAAATTATTTTACCTCCCTTATATAGGCGATGAGGAGTTTGAAAGAGCATGTCTCATGTAAAGGCCGACCTGGTCTTTTAGCAATTAAAACATTTAATCAGATCACCTTTTTCTTCTCCCCAAGGCCGACATGTAAAGGGGAATCAAAGACATATTTTCTTTCATTAATCCTTAGTTGAATTGCACTTTTTCCTATCTCCAGCGAGCCTCTTCATTAGGGGCGGAATTTGAGGGGGAGAGAGGATTTTGGAATCCTTGTTCTTTCATTCTTTCGCACTCATCATTTTCCATTGAATTCGCCTTTATAAAGACAAGGCGGAAATAGAGGGCCTTTGAGGATTTTCAATCCTTCCTCTCACTTTCTCCAATTCGGCCTCAATCCTTTAATTCTTCATCAAACTCAAATTTATTTCCTCATTGAATTCAGCAAACTAGATTTCCAAATCATTTTGATCTTCATTTTGTGCATGAAGTGCGAGCCTTGTTCATGTTTCACCATCATCTATGCAAGGCAAAATTTGGGCGCACTTGAGACTTTTCATTTTTCAACTTGGTTTTATTCCTTATATTCCCATTTCTCTACTTTGTTTTGTATCGCCATTAATATTTGTTTTGTGCAGTTTTCCATCTTGGTGAAGATAAGGCGGAATTGAAGGTGCCTTGAGGATAATGTTTCCTTGGAGGGTGGCAGAATTCACCACCCTTCAAAGATTTTCCTTGATTCCAATTATTTCCAAGCCAATGAATTTCTAAGGTTTTGGTCCCAAAACTGATTTCAGTTGTCTTTTCAAGTTCTTGTCCTTCATGTTGCACAAATTGGGAGGCTTTGATTGAGTTTTCATCCTATTCCACACAAGGCGGAAATTTGACCTCCTAGAGGATTTTTCTCACATTCATCAATTTCAGTTTTGCAGTTCCTTCTTCATCATCGAATCTCATGATTTCAAACTTCCCCCGCTTGCCTTATCATTTACAATTTTGGTTCCCAAGTACTGATTTCATCCTTATTGTGTTTGTCTTCCATCATGCTCCCAAACCTTTCACCAAGGTGGTGTAAATCTACTCTATAGAGGATAAAAAATCCTACGAGGATGGCGGATTCCACCACCTCCTGAGGTTTACTTCATGGTCCTAAACTTTGTTTCTTGGCCCCCTTGAAGCCTCTTTTTATCTTCTCAAGTGCAACTAAGTGTTGAATTTGCTTCCAAAGTGAGTTCCATACTTATTCCAATCTGATTTGGACCACTTAGAATTCTGATTTCATACTCATCTTCCACTTTTCACTCTGATTTTCATTTTTCACAGTCTGACTTCATCTTCTCCTTAAGGTTTTGACCTCTAATCTATGCCAAATCTGCATCTAATAACCTTAAAGACTTGCCCATAGGCGGAGTTGGGAAGTGAGCTAGGATTTTGAGCAACCAAGAGAGGGTGGGATTCAAGGTGGGGATAGGACTTTAAGTCACAAGGCAGAATTCTGGCCTCTTGGAGGATTTTTATGATCACCTTTATTGATTTCAAATCAGTCTATCTCCTAAACTTGTCTTGTTCTCCTCAACTTTGCCTCTTGGATCGATTTCTCTCACCCCCATGACTTGAGGTTGCTTATGTAAGGCAAAATTTAGGGAGTCCAGAGGATTTGAATCCTTGGAGGGTGGTGGAATCCGCCATCCCTCAAGGATTTTTCTACAATTCAAATTCATGTTTTCACATTCAGCCTTTAAACTTACATTACATTGGCTTAGTTTGATCTTATTTTGACTAATGTTGACTATGTTTTGTATTTGATCATGTTCTAAGGGGGCAGAAATCTCGCCCCTTCTAGGATTGGGAATCCTAGGAGGTAGGCGGATTCCGCCACACCTGAAGATTTTTCTTCTTTTCACAACTTCAACTCAAAAAACAGCCTTTTTTGCATTTCCTTTCACTTTTTCTTACCAATTTGAGCTTGGAACTCGCTTTTGCAAGGGGCAGAATTTTGGGGTGCCAGAGGAATCCAATTCCTCTAGGGTAGGCGGAACCCGCCATGCCCAAACGAATTTTCCCCAATGCAACTTGCTATCAACACTTAGTCATTTTCTTAGCTTAGAGGGCAAGAGGATTTATATAAAACATAACATTTAAGTATGAGTATTAAGTTATATTGTATATAAATTTTGTCAAGATGTTTGAGATAGGTTCCAACTTCATAGGAGTTATAATAAAGATTCTAGATTTTGGGAGTTCTAAAAAATTCCAAACTTAGCCAAATTTTAGGATTTGGCAAGCCTTTAGCAGTGTTACCTCCCACAACTTTTCCTAACTTTCTAAGGTGAAATTGAAACCGAAACAAGGATTCTCATGAGGTTTTAGCTCATTTCATCACAAATCACTTGGTTTCAACTCCATATTCGTGACCAGCCTAGCCCAGCTCTCACTCACATCCCAGACAAATTTGACTTCCCAATAGGCCCAAAATTGCTCAAACTCATCTCTTGGACTTGGAGACTTAAAAATTGCTACCACCTAAGACCACTTGAGACAACTACACCCACTGCTAAAGCAAAAAGAGGGGGTCCCCATTTGCAATGGAGCGATGGTGTGAAAACCTCACAGCAAGTATACCATCATTAACTGCACGTATATAGTTTGTTTACTTTGTTATAGTTGGGTTCTGGTTTGTTGTGATTACTTAGCAAACCTATGATTTAGTTTGTTATTTGTTAAAACCGTGAATGCACGATTCTTCATGTTATTTTCATCTATAAATACATGATCCCAATGCAAACACTTCAATTCGATTGCTCCACAAATTCTGATATGGTATCACAAAGGTGTAAATATTGTGCACCTATATAATTGCACATTGCAGCATTACAGTCATGAGGAGACCCATATTTTCGATATTGTTTCCGGTAGTCATGAGATATTATTGCCAAATCTAAGTGTTGTGCATGCGGAGTCGCACCCAGCCCATCCAACTCAGTTTAATGGGTGCCACATTCTGGAAAGCATCACATAATTGCAAATCGTTAGGTTGGAGATTGAGTTTTCACCCTATCGTGCAGCCAGTGTTGACTTTGCATTGCAATTCTGATTTCGGGTTTGGCGGGTTTATTTTATGTAATTGATCCATTGTCTGGGCTCGTATTTGCTTTTTCATCAAATCCAACGGTGCTTATTCATCTTCAAATTCATATTTGGAGAGCTCAATCAAGGTTCGGGTCTCTGATTCAAATCTAGTCCTTATGTTCACTCGCTTGCCCTCTATTTAAGACGGCTCAAATCTCACTAGTTTGTCCACTACAGCATTCACGTGGAGTACTTGAGTTGAGGCGTGTATTTAGAGCAGGCGATCTTATTGGCAAATCGAGAGCTTTATTGTGTTGGGCTTTCAATTGTGCAAACCAACTTTGGTGATTTGGGTTCATGATTGGCATCCTTACATGCAATGGTTAGCAGTGATTTTTTTTGAGCTTGGTGGTCTTCAATGAATTGTGAGCACTATCGTCTCATGTAGATGGTGATAGGCATGCGCTTAGGCACCTGTATACGTTGGTGCACTTGCCATAATTTGAAGTGAGGCAGAGTCGCATGGAGTCTCCAAATGGATCTCAGTCCATATCTTTGGCTCCATTCACTTCTTTGGTCAACAGTTCTCCATGCCTATCTTGATCTTCTTATCACTGGGCTTATCTTGTGTTCTTTGATATACATTACCTACAATGGTATACGTTCCACGTTCCAGCTGCCATTGAAATTCCAACCTTCCACAGATTGCTGCCTAGCTAGAAAGAATGGTCTACATTTTCCCAAGCTGTTCCAATCGATGGTGCCTAAACTCCCTTCATCATTGTTCACAGTGAATTGCATGCGCGAGATGTGTAAGCACTTGCTCATAGTTCATGTTTGATTTTCTCTGCCAATATATGACATTGTGTGGTATACAAAATGGAGCAGCTTTAAATAGCAGAATCCCATCAAATGTATATTTATCCGTCTTTGATTAAAGTAACTTTATAATTTTGTTATTGAGGCAAAGAAAGTAGCCAAAGATCTCCTAGTATCTGATACCCAAGCATGTCCTTTGGAGTAGTTTTTTTAAGTTTGTATTATGCTATAAATAACGCTTTAGAAGAGTACGAAGTGGTCCAAGGATGTCTTTATGAATACAATATTTTTTCAAAATTAGACTATATGGGGCATTTTTGCAAGAATTAGTCTACTAGTGGATCAAATATAATCTAGGATGTCCAGTTTGTCCAAACTGGTCGCCAAACCAGCCACAGTTCGAACTGGTCAATGGTATTGGTTTGGTCCGCCTGTGAGTCCGAACAGGGTCCGATCCACACAGGCGTGGTTAGAACCAAACCACAAGCCGATCGGACACGGGCGGACCACCCCAAAAACGACGAACTGACATCAAACTGCCACGAACTGGGGTCCGCAAACGGTGGTCGAGTTGGATTTTTTTGCAAATTTAATAATTTTTTGACACCCACAGCCCTAAAAAGTGGATTTGAATGTTGACTTCTAATTCTCATTTGTGGTGTGCAAATAGGTTATTTTGTCTTGAGCTAGAGAAAATAGGTGGTTGAGCAAGAGTTTGGTTGTACAAGGAGTTGGAAGATTGATTTGTGGATCTTCTTCAAGTGCTTGTGTCTCATTCCTACACCTTTGCAAGCATACAATGAGTGGAAAAGGTAAGTTCTTGTTCTATTTGTTTTTGTTTTTGTTCAAGTTTTTTATTTTTTTTATTTCTCTTTCATTGTCCATAAGATCTACCTACTTTTTTTAGAATTTTTCATTCTCTTGTTTTTATATTGAATATGTATAAAATTGTTTGCCATAGGAAAAGGAACTACAATGGCATCTACCTCTTCCTCCGCAGGCAATACTGAACAAAGACTGGAACCCCATTCTGACTATCCTTTGTGGAAGTATGTTGATATTGTAAGACCCCTTCCAGGAGGTGGTGCATTCCGTTGGAAATGTCGGGGTTGTGATATACAAAGGAATAGTTCATATTATCGGGTGGTAGGCCATTTGTGTGGATTCCCTAGAAGAGGAGTCACGAAACGTCCTGGAAAAAAGATGCACCTATACCAAATGAAACAGTATTAAGATATATTATGGAGCATGAAGCAGCAGAAGAGAGAGAAGCACGTAGACAAAATACAACCATGTCAATTAAAGCTAAAAAAGCAAAGGGAATGCAACCCCCCTCTACAAATATTGTGATAGAAGACCACCCCTTTTATACTACCTCAGTTGACCCTGCTACTGAAACTGAAGCACCCATTACACACAAAAGAAAGGGACCATTGGAAACTGCATTTCAAAATGAGAGTAGAGAAATTGTCGGCATTACTGTGGCAAGATGCTTATATGCAAATGGGCTGCCTTTTAGTGTTGTTCTCTCCCCATACTGGAAGAAAATATTGAAAAGTGTCAATGAAGCTCCAAGAGGGTATAAGGGCCCCACTTATGAGAGAGTACGGACCACATTATTGGATAGAGAGGTCAAGGGGATTGATGATGCATTGAAGCCCATAAAGGATTCATGGATTGAGACAGGGGTATCAATTGTTTCAAATGGGTGGAAAGATGCAAGAAATCGTCCCTTGATAAATGTCATGGCGGTGTCTCCTAAAGGGGCAATGTTTTTTAAAGTCGTGGATTGTGAGGGGCAAGTAAAAGATGGGTCATTTATTGCTAGTATTCTCATCTCTGTCATTGAACAAGTGGGACCTAGAAACGTTGTCCAAGTCCTAACATACAACACAAAGAATTGTAGAGCTGCTGGTTTGTTGGTTGAAGAGCAATATCAGCATATCTTTTGGACACCTTGTGCAGTCCATTCACTCAATCTTATGCTACAAAAGATTGGGAACAAAATTGGGTAGATCAAACAAGTTTATGAAGAGGCTGAGGACATCCAAATGTTCATCACAAACCACCACATGACTCAAGAAATTTTCAGATTATTCTCACATTTGGAGCTATTGAAGGTAAGTGAACTTGAACTTGAAGTAGTAATTTAATTTTAAAAAATAAAATTAGTATTTTACAATTTCTGATTTTCTTAATTTGATTGTGTAATGTGTATTATTTTTTAAAGTATGTCTCTAATAGTTGTATTTTTATGCTCTAATTTAGGTTACAGTTTGTTGAGACCCGTTTCGCATCAAACTTAATCGTCTTGAGACGACTTGTGCAAGTGAAAGAGGCACTTTGCAATATAGTAATCAGCAATAATTGGTCTATATGGAGGCTAAGCAACACTGAGAGGGCAACCAAAATAAAGCAAGGGATATTGGATGACTCATGGTGGGAACGTGTGGAGTATCTCCTTAAGTTCACCATGCCCATTATGAGCATGCTTCGATACACTAACATGGATAGACCTTGCCTTGGAGAGGTCTATGATGGCATAGACTCAATACTTGAGAAGATCAAACAAATTGTACATGAAAAAGAGCAAGATCCCCAGGAGACCTTCTTCAAACAATTACAAGCAATTATTGTAGAACGATGGAACAAAATGAGCACTCCTCTACATTTGATTTCCTATGCATTGACGCCCATATATTATAGCACCCAATATACTAATGTATCACGAAGGCTGCCACCATATAGAGATTTAGAAGTGTCTGATGGGTACAAGGCAGCATTTGAAAGACTCTTTCCCGATTATGATATGCAAGACTTGATTGTGGATGAGTTCATAGAGTTTGTGAACACAAGAGGTCTAAGTAATGATGCTCTTCGTCATCGATTTAGGAAGGATGCTCATAGTTGGTGGTACCTCCATGGCCAAATATCCCAAACACTGCAGCCCCTTGCAATCAAAATTATATCACAAGCAAGTTTGTTTTAAAAAATTTAGTTTACTTTGTCTTCATAAATTGCTAATATTTTTTATTTTATAAGATTAATAATTTTATTTTAATTGTTTACTTTGTCTTGTCTTCATAGGTTGCTAGTTCATCTGCATCAGAAAGAAATTGGAGCACATATTCTTTCATCCACTCAATAAAGCACAATAGGTTGCAATCAAAAAGAGCAGAGAACTTGGTATATGTGCATTACAACTTGTGTCTTGTCTCACACAAGAGTAAAGAATACAAAGAAGGGGAGACGAAGAGGTGGGATATAAATGCAGAGCTTGCGGACTTCTCGGCTTGCACTTGATGAATTTGAAGATTTTGACGCCGATAATATTATTGGTGCAACTGACCCATTGGCCTTAGCTTTGTTTGTGAATCAACTAATGCCAATGTAGAAGAAGAAGATGAAGAAGAAGAAGAATACTAAATATCAATAAATTTTTAATCCTTTAGTTGAACTTGAAACAATGATACTTGAACTTGATGTTATGATTTATCACTTGACATTTTAATCATAATGTTTTGAATCTTTGATGTTGAACTTGAAGTATATGATGCTATAATGGTATGATCATGATTCATGATGCTATGATTACAAGTTTATGGTGTTTTTTGTTGTTTAAATGTTTTTATGATACTATGTGACATTCTAATCTTAACTCATGCTTCTAGGTTGCATGAATATGTGTGTGTGTGTGTGTGTGTATAATTTTTACATGTTTTTGTACTAACGAACCAGAACAAACCCAAACCCCTTTTCAAAATTTTGTTGTACTGGCAAACCGATTCTTCGAACCCAAACCCGAACCAGCAACGTAGAAAATAATATTTCAATATCATTCAAATCCATAATTGGAGAGTCTTATGAAGTAGATTTGTAAAAGTTTCTCTTGAAACCATTTTCAAAGGGTGTTTTTGTGACAAGAAATAGGGAAAATAGCATCTATTTATGGTTTAAAAAAGGCAAGGAGTTCTCCAAAATTTATTCTCCCAGATTCTCAACCACTAGGTAGGAATGATTATTCCACTTGAAAAACCAAACTCAAAACTCAACTCGAATTTGAGGAAGTTTGGGATGTAGTCAATGGAACCACCACAAGACACAAGACAAAAGCTGATGAACAAAATAAATTTGACCAAGCCAACAAAAAGGTGAAATTGATCGTTTTGTTTAGTGCATGACGAGGTTCAGCCTTTCATCCAAGACTCGCCCACAGCCAAAGATGCATGGGACAAGCTCAAGATTGTGTATGAGGCGAAGAATAAGAATCAGATCCTAATTTGCAGACTTAGCTTCACAACCTGAAAAATGAGTTACAATCCTTTCTCAAAAGGATTGTTGAGTTGAGAGCTTCCTTACAAGCCTTAGGTGAAACAATTGATGATTCTATCATGATGTCTATTGTTCTACGGGCACTACCTTCCAGATATAAAGTCTTTGTGACAACTTTGAATGTTACTGAAACAACACCCACTTTTGAGAAGAGAGTGAATCTCCTTCAGAAGGAAGAGTCTATAAGCCAAGAGCATGGTGAGGAGGATCATGCCATGAGTACACATCATAAAGGCAAGAAGCCTATGAAGCAATTCAATGGACCTCCCAAATCTGGTAATTCATCCAAACCTCAGAAGAAGTGTCCAATATGTGAAAGAGTTGGACATAATGTGAAAATTGTTGGTAAAAACTCCAACAAAGGATCATCCAACAAATCACATCAAAAGAAGCCATTTCCCAGTGGCAAACCAAGATGGGAGTAGGACAAACAGAAACAACAAAGCAAAGTTGCTGAAGTAGAAGATTCTCCAAATGAGGAATATGTGCTTTCAGCACACACTTCAGAAGATGGTTGACAATCCACCTCAATATGGTATGTGGACTTAGGTGCTACAAAGCACATGACTGGACAAAAGAAGTGGATTCTTACGTTGAAACCTCATCACGATATAGTCACTCTTTGAGACGATACCATCCATGGCATCAAAGGTATTGATGACATCTCTTTGCAGTTTGGCATACATCGTTGTAGACAAATTGGAGTTTTTTGTGCCAAGACTTTAAAAAATCTATTTTTTGTTAATCAGTTTCTTGATCATTACCTTAGGATTGTATTTGACACAATCAGGATAAAAAAATTTGTCTTATCAAAGATAAGTCTAAAAATGCAAAGGTTGTTGCTAGTGCTACTGAGATTGGTAGAATGTTTAGGCTTGATACAATTGCCAATAATCAAGCCTTAATGACAAAGGATAATGATCTTGCTATGCTTTGGCATCGTAGATTTGGTCATTTGAGCGATAGTTGCTAGAATTTTGTCAGAAAAGCGTGGTCAAAGGGCTTATGTCACTTGAGATATCAAATGTTGTTTGCTCTAGCTATCTTGTTGCAAAACAACATAGAGCACACTTTTATCCCATTGAACATTGTGCAAGTCAATCCTTGCAGCTAGTGCATACCAATCTATGTGGCCCTATGACACATACTCATAAAGGATTCAAGTATTTTCAGCTTTTTGTTGATGATCACACTTGAAAAATGTGGGTATATTGCTTGCAACATAAGGATGAGGCCTTTACCTACTTCAAAGAGTTTCACACTCTTGTGATGAAAGACACAAATCATTACATTCATGTCCTCTGCTTAGATCAATGGGGGGAACACACCAGCACAAAAATCTCCACATACCTGAAGGAACATGAAATTTAGCATCAATCGATTGCAGCATACACACCTCAATAAAATGGAGTTGTTGAATGGAGAAATCACATCATCGTGGAGATGGTCTGAAGTATGTTGAAAGACTCTCAATTAGAACATGCATATTGGGCCGAAGCTGCACACACTGCAGTTTATCTTTTGAATTGTGCACCAACCAAATCCCTTGATGGCATCACATCAGAAGAAGCCTAACAGGGGTAAAACGTTCTATCTCTCATCTTTGTGTATTTTGAATCTTGATGCACTACCTATATGCATATTCCTAAACAAAAAAGGAAGAAGCTAGATGAAAAATCACTGCAATGTATTCTTCTTGGATATAGTAATTAATCCAAGGCATATCGTCTTATGGATCCCAACACAAAGAAAATTTACATTAGTAGATATGTATTTTTTCATGAGAAGAATGATGTAAGTTTTCCTCGCACATCATCACCTCCTTTAGATAGTGCTCCTATATTCAACATGGATGGGAAAAATGATGGCAATGTTGGTGGTCCATTAACACCCACCAATGTCACAAAGCCATTACCAAAGTGGTATACTAGTACCATCCAAGATGCAAAATTGGACGGAGTTCCAAACACTTCCACTTCAGGACCAAGGACTCACAACATGGCTCACAATGAGGTAAATTTAGCCTTGATGACTTCGGTTGTTGATAATTTTGAACTATCTACTATTCAAGATGCACTAAATTGAAAGTCATGGAAAGAGGCTATGGAGGCAAAGCATCAATCCCTAATTAAAAACCGCACTTGGGAGCTTGTTGATCTACCACCTGGTAAGAAAGCAATTGGATGTAAGTGGATATGTAAAACTAAGTATAAAGAAGACAGTAGTATAGATAAACATAAGGCCACACTTGTAGCCAAGGGTTATGCCCAAAAGGAAGGGATTGACTATGCGGAAACATTTTCTTCCACAGCAAAAATTAAGACCATTAGAATGATATTTGTTTTAGCTACCCAATTTGGTTGGAAACTAGAGCAAATGGATGTAAAAAGTGCATTTCTCAATGGAAGCCTTAAGGAAGAGGTCTATATCACCCAACCAGAGGGATACATTGACCTAGTAAAGAAGAAAAGCTATGCAAACTAGTCAAGTCCCTATATGGTCTCAAACAAGCTCCTAGAGCTTAGTATATTAAAAGTGATGAACATCTGCTACAACATGGTTTCACTAGGCATCCATATGATCCAAATCTTTACCTCAAGGATCAAGGGGGGGATATTGTGATCATTAATGTATATGTTGATTAATTGGTTATCACAGGCAATTCCAAAGCAATGGTTGAAACAACCAAAAATGATCTTTAGATGGCTTTTGATATGACAGATCTCGGACTAAAGCACTATTATCTAAGCCTAAAGGTGTGGCAAACAAATCACCATATCTTTGTATCACAAAGAAAATATGCCAAGACATTGCTCGAGAAGTTCAGAATGATGGATTCCAAACCCATGTCTACTCCTTTAGAATCAAGATTGCAGTTATCTATTTCTAATCCATCTACTCAGGTAAATGCAACTCTCTATCAACAAATGACTAGAGGTTTGATTTATCTGACATACACTAGACCAAATATCAATTTTGCTATTAATTATCTATCAAGATTCATGTAAGAACCAAAGATGTGTCACTGGAAAGCAACAAAAAGGGTCTTAAGGGTCACATGGTACAATGGATCATAGTTTGGAATACAAAAAGAATGATCCATTCTTCTTGACATGATATACAAATGCAGACTATGCAGGTTTTGTTGATGATAGGAAATCAACATCGGGTTTTGTTTTCTTCTTAGGTTCTGGACCTATTTCTTGGGGAAGTAAGAAGCAAGCAACAATTGCTTGTTCCTCCACAGAGACAGAATATCGTGCAGCAAGTATAGCAGTTTGGCTACGTTGCATATTAGAAGGATTGAGGGTACCACAAAATCAACCTACAATCCTCTATTGTGATAATCAAAGTATTCTCAAGCTTGTTCGTAATCCAATATTTCATGAGCAGACCAAGCATATTGAAGTTGATTGTCACTTCATACGAGAACATGTTCAACATAAAAACATCGTACTCCAATTCTGCTCAACTTAGGAACATGCTAATATCTTCACCAAGCCTCTTGCACGTGTGAAGTTTGAAAGTTTTCAAGATTCTCTTATTAGTACTTTAAAGCAATGATGTAATAAGGGGGGAATTTTGGGTATTCCATCATTTACTCAACGTAGATAGTTTGTTTACTTTGTTATTGTTTGGTCATGATTTGTTATTATTATTTAGCAAACCTATGATTTAGTTTGTTATTTGTTAAAATCGTGAATGCATGGTTCTTCATGTTATTTCCATGTATAAATACATGTTTCTAATGCAATACAATTCAATTTGATTGCTCCACAAATTATGATAGAAAGGTGTTTGTGCAACACATCCACATAAGCTGAAAAAGTGATAAAACGATAAGTCCAACAAAGGTGGAAGTTCCACTTAAGGTGAACAAGTGATAATGTGATAACACCACCAAAAGTGGGAATATTCCTATGTGGTCCCTAAGTAAACTTAAGCAACATTTGTGTTAAAAACCTAGGAGAATGACTTACTAGGTACAACAATTAAACACACTAGTACCCCCCCCAGTACAACTTAGGTAAAATGTATGCACACAATGCAAGATGGATCCCAGCTACTTGGCCATGTTAGATACCCATGTACAAATGCAATGCAATCTCTCAAAAATGGAGTGGGACAAAACCCTTCCCCAAAAGAGAGATGAAAACACAAAATGCTCTCAATGATTAATGAGTGAGACAAAACCCCATGTGAGGAAAAGGTCCCCCAAAAAGAGAGAAGAAGAGAGACAATGTAGCCCCCCTTCAATGTCGAATACCCTACAAAGATGGTCAAATGATCTCAAACAACATTCCTCCCCATAAGAAGAAATAGAACCAATGTTGCACCAAGAATGTCCAAGTGTGACAAAATCAAGTACCACTGTCAATAAACAAATGATGATGAATCTCTCCCTACAATATGATGAAGATCAGGCATGGAGACAATTGTATAAGTATTGATTGGATACTCAAACTACATACATTCTCAATTAGAGACATGTACCGAGTCTCACAAGATAGTTCCTAACCTACTAAATATGAAAGGATTACATCCAATGAAGCCTTAATGAAAAAATACATGGAAGATATGGCACTTTATTTTAGTGCATATACAACATGGCTCATGTAAGAGATAACAACAATGACATTATGATGCAAATTAGGAAGCATGAAGATGATGCCAACAAAAATTTGCCTTGAAACAGCTAACCGTTGAAGATGCCTCCAATTGGGATGTTGCCAAAGAGACAGGTACAACTAGCCCTTGATGGCTATTGCATGACAAGCTTAGTAGGTGGACATTAATTGTATTCCTAGATTACTTATTAAAATTAATTTTGTTTTTAAAAACTTATTAAAAAAAGTTTTTAAAAACATTTTATTATTAAAAAACTTTATTAAATAATAATAAAGAAAAAAAATTCTTTGGACTTTCTATTTCAATGATTACAATTGCCACAATCAAGCTATAATAGACTTAGATCACTATGCAAAAGACCAAACTAAGATCTATGCATTATAATTGCAAAAATAAGCCAAATTCTGAAAGTCTAATTTATGATCACAATCACTACAAACTGATAGCAACACTGTGAAGTATAGGAAAAATTGTGCAGTTACATAAAAGATTGCACCTAAAAAATGAGTCCATATGAACCCAAACGAAGCCTCTAAAGTTGCAAAAACAAGGATTACGCAATTTTCTAACAAATCCATGTCCGAAAATCAGAAAACTTTTGCACCATTGCAAAGAGCACAAAATTCTACCCCAAATCAAAAAAAAAAAAAGCTTGTAAAAAGGGTCTCGGATGACTGAAATATCGTTGTTTGTGAAAATCACCAACGTAATTATGACACCTAAATCGTCACCACATCTTCAAACTTTAAATGTTTGTAGATTTGGCCTCCGATGTCTGATTTGAACAAAACAAAAGTCAATCTTGGGGTTTTTGGACCTCTTGAATGTGATAACAACCTCAAATTGGCATCAGCAAGCTCCATTTTTGCCCTATAATACAAAGCCACAAACAGGAACCCCCAAAAAAAATTTAAAAAAATTTAAAAAACACCAAAACATGTAATTAAATCTCTCAAAAAGGCTATCCAATCGCACTCAGCAAGCTCTGATATCATGTAAGATTTGGCTATGAAGGTGGCTACCCAAGATCTAGAGGCCTAATGAAAAGCACAATAACAAGAGAGAACAAATATGACATGAATAAATTGTATTCTCATCAAGAATGCAATAGAATAGATCAATTAACTGAATTGACTTCATTGACTCAACTAAAATGACATTACAAAGGACTCCTTGGTTAAATAGACCAAGGTGAGAACATAGGAGTGCATAAGATTATGACAAATGTTTTAATCTTATAACATAATACATAAAGTGATTACTTATCACCCACATAAAGTGGAAAAATGAAAGTGTCACATGTCCACTAAAGGTGGATCACCCTCCAAAGTGGAAAGATGTTTGTGCCACATGTCCATTAAAGGTGGATCACCTTCCAAGGTGGAAAGGTGTCCGTGCAACACACCCACAAACAGTGGAAAAGAGATAAAGTGATAAGTCCTACAAAGGTGGAAAAGTGATAATGTGATAACAGCACCAAAAGTGAGAATATTCCTATATGGTCCCTAAGTAAACTACAGCAACATGCGTGTTTAGAACCTAGGAGAATGTCTTACTAGGTGCAACAATTAAACTCACCAACAATTTGCATTTAAACACTAGGTCGGCTTCCTATTCTTGTGAATTGTATGATCTCTAGGCGAGGTACGACATGCATGTGTTGTATACTTCGGATATTCTACCCCCTTATAAATTGTACACTGTCACAATTAGTGCAGTCTGGTGTAGCATCTGAAATGAGAGGTGTTGGGGCCAGCAACCATCCACAAAGGGATTTGGGGCTAGTCCCCAAGAAAAAAAAAATGGACCCTATAGGTGATCTTTTTAGCTTATGATTTTATATCCATTTTATTCTGTCATGTCCCACCATGCTAGAAGAATTACAGCATTATTAAATTTCAGATCACTGCCGTTATCATGGACAAAGTGCCATGTGTCCGTCAAAGAGGCTACCAAGATCGCAGCCTTGATCAGAGTATATCACAGCAATTAGGAGAAATCGCAGTCTACCTTAAATCATGGTCACAGCCCTTGAAAATATAACTTAGGTTAAATACATTTATCAGAGGTAGCAATCTCCTACAATTAAAGAGATTTAATCAAACTTAAACTATTATTCTCCAAGTGTAGCAATGAAGGGTTGTAACTTTTGCAAGGCAACAGTGTGATGAAAAGGTGCAAACCTTCTCATTAGAAGACATATGAAGGAAACAAATGTATTGGGAGAAGGCATAGAATAAGAAAATCTGATTCTGAGTATGAAGCAAGCAACAAAGATCTGATCTGAATGGTAAGGCAATTGGAATAATAAGAAATAATCTGAATTATAAGGCAGTAAGATACAGCAAATGTTATATTTCTGCAATAATTGGTATGCCACATATTTGAATCCAATGTTTATTAGTTTGTGAATTTAGTAAAGGACACATTTATTTATTAAATTAACTTGTCAATCAATCAAGAATCTTAGGATTAGTAATTATTCATTTGACTTTCATAAAGCAATCATATAGGAATTGGCAAGGAAATACAATAGGGAGATGCAAGAGTACGGGTTCTGTCAATTAAGTAGACCCTCCATTGAGTTGAATTGGTTGTGGGCCAAGGAGTCAGATTGACTTGGTTGTTCGGCGCTCTCGGGCTTAGTTGTGGACCACAGTCTCCCAGCGTCGTATTGCACTTTCCCCTCAAGTTTCTAATATGGTTGGTTATTAGGAAAAAGCTATAGTGTGCATGTTTGCAATAGGAATCTTCATTATCCTTTTGTTTACTGTTAATTGATTATATTCCTAGATTCAATCACTGTTGTGTAGTTTAGTGAAAGAATACTCTTGTAAACAAATTGCATTATTGGATTTGTTATTTCTAGGCAAAATCAGGTATAACCCCAAAAGAGGACATTACATATTGACATATCATTCAACAGTTTTTTATACTGATGTTCCCATAAATACTTGCACATTGAGAAAAGTGCAAAATATGAGCTTTTATCCTCAAATATAAACAATTGTCTTGTACATCATGTGTGATGATGGTGAAAGTACAAAGACAGCCCCACTCTTTTGGATTCTTCCCATTTTGTTTTCCCGAGATAAATTCTTGTTATTCTCTCTTTCTTGTTGTCTCAGTCTTTTCCTCGCTTGATTTTCATTCTATCCAACAACTGTCACAATTCTAAGCATAATTCTTAGGGATCGGCAATCCAATTCAGTCATATGAGAATTCTAAAATGTTTAGAATTGTCTTGATAAATTAGAAATGGAATATCTTACTTTTATGCAAGCGAAAATTGCTATTAGCCTCCACATTCTGAGATTTAACAGCATCATCTTTTCATAATAAAGGCAAAACCACAGAAAAGAACAACTACAACAGGTATTTTACATGCCCATTTTGATACAACAAATGCTCATTTGGTGCATAAATAGATGTAATGTTAAACTATTACACGAGAAATTCAAATTATGTAGGACTTTCAATAGCTAGAGCTATTGTCTAAGCTGCTATTGAATTAAATTCACAATATAGGAATATGTGACTTGTGTATTATTTAGAGAATTTGTGCAAAGTCTACCCAGCCAATTCTACACCACAACTAAAATACTTCAAGGGAAAAATATGTTTGAATGAACTGCATTTTCTACAACCCAACTAAGATTCTGTAATAAATATAGACAAATATCATTTAAGGGAAGATTTCCACCTAATTACAAGATCTTTGGATAGTGTTATTTTGTACTCACTGATAATTTACCAAATGCAAATTTAAGGGTAGATAGTGGTAAAATTTTCAGACAGGATTCCATTAATTAGAGTTAAGTCATATTAGATGCTATAAAGCATGGTTGAAATATCTTGAGTGTCTCTCAAAATAAATAAGATTGTATTTTCTATGTGTCAACAAACTGAGCAATCTGTTACCCCCAGGATTTGAAATTTAATAGATATGATGACATTAATCATGTGGATTGCCCTCTATAGACTTTTGCAATCAAAATGCCCAAGGAAAATGATAAATGGCAGTGGGTGTCTTTATTATGTCCCTTGCAGTCATTTAACATGGAGTCAAGAAAGAAAATGCTCTCTAGTATATCTGCAGAGGAGGAATTGCTTCTTATTTGCAATTGCTTGATGGTTTGATTAAACGGAAACCCTCTCCATCCAATTCACTGAATCATGAAATAGGGTGGTGTCGGCATTGAAGTTAATGAAGAGGTTATTGGTGCTGTGATGGGGCCTAAAATTCAATGGTTTAAAGGTCCACAAGCAAAGCAAAGTGCAGGACACCAAAAACATGAGAAAAGTTTTCAACAAAGGAGAGCCTCCAATCAAGCATCAGAACAGGTTCAACAAGGAAGCATTGCCTCCCACTAGGACAAAGTGTGTCGGGCTCTGATCAAGCATTTTACTCTTGAAAGTTAGTTTAAAAGTTACTATACCTGCAACTTTCCCCCCTTCTGAATCATTTAAGACATAACATTTTGTTCAGTTCCCCATTTTTCTTGTTCAGCTCCCTGGAAAATTCCATTATAAAGGCTAAAGCCAAGTCTTTAAAAAAAAAAACTAACCTGCTTCCCATCCCATTCCACCAAAGCCTCATTTTTCGCCGCTACCACTTTCACCTAGCCCTTTGCCCTGCCAAACCCATTAAGGCTTGATTAGTTTATTAATCCCCTGCCACCCCCATGTGTAAAGAGAAGTTGCCTATGGTTAGTGAGGACACCATAAATGGCCATGTCCCAAGGAGCTGCACTGTGAGGCTCATGAATGAAAGGTTAAAGGTGTTGTTTCTAGGGACAGTAAGTCAGGCAGTATGCCCAAGAGCGGGCAAGCAAGCAGGGAAAAGAAAAACCTATAGCTTGGGGGGGGCCTAAGAAATTCCGTCCTTGTCAGATGTCTAGTGAGGATGCTAACCAAACAAGTGATTTAAAGGTGACAAGTAAGGCCATTCCGATTACGAGCACTGGGGTCCACAAGTCTAACAACCTAGCTAAGGCCCAACCTGGTGACTTCTCTAGTGAGTTGACAGACAAACAACAGGACAAGTTAAGCATAGACGACGCCCCAAAGAGTATGTCTGTGGAGGAGCGTACATCTGAGCACATGTCATCCATGAAATATGACGAAAAAAGTCCCTTTGACAAGATGAATGTGCCAGATTCGGAGGACGAATCTTTGGAATCCCTTAAAAAGGATGTGAACAAGGATGATATGCAAGACAAATTGTAGGTTAAGAACTTAAGAGTGCTAGGCTGCACGGCATGGAAAAGATAATGAGGGAAATAAAAAAGAAAAACAAGAAAAAATGAGAAATTTGGTTGGTTTTCTTTATGGTTTGCAGCACAATGTGCGGAAAATGCTGGATTTGTACACTGCTAAAATGGAGCACTTTAAACAGCTGGTCAAAGCTATCTCTGAGTAAGGCGGAAATTCTCCCACTCAGTTGTCTTTGTGTTGATCTGTTTTTTTTGGTTCTCATCTCTGTTTTGATCAGCTGCTTCTGCACTGTTTAAGTGCTATTAGCAGCCTGTGTCTGCCTGCTTTTATGTTTTAAAATAAATCTTCCTTAACTGCTGTATTTGGGTTGGGACCCTGGTTTCCTGCTTTTTAATATCAAAAACATGGAGTGTAATCCTCATGTATTAATAAAACTGTATTAATGGAATCACCAATTTTACCAACTGATCACCATTCATTTCATGAGCTGGTATTTTTTATTGGAAATCGCCCATTTTTTCAGAGAATTGTCTATTTATTCAAAAAATTATGAAATCAAAGAAAAAATAGCCCATATCAGCACATGGCCCTTAAAATGCAGGGGAAACAATTTTACTTAATATGAAATGTTTAGTTTGCTAGCCTGTTCCAATTCACATTTTCTGGACCTTTGCTGATTAAAAGGCAATTAAGAATTTGGTAACATTAAAAAAGACTTCCCGAGTCAATTCACAATCAGATATTTACCTTCTCAACCTGACATTTACTTCGTGCAGAAAATCTGGGGAAAAACTAGAGATATGGAAAACAGAATCTACTAATAGAACTGCATATCAAATAGAATTTACAGATGATCCAAACCTCCTGTATAATATGGTGATAGGATCAGGCGAGAAAATGAGTGCAGTTGATTTTGTTAATAGGACCAAACAAGGAAACAGAATTTGCTTCTGAAACTATTCAAATTGCAAACCCATGAATCAGAATCTCGTGTTAATATGTTCCCTGAAGCTAAATAATGCAAGATTAAAATATAATTTCAAATGGTTCCACGGTACACAATTTATGTAGAAGCTAAAAATAAAAAAGTGACTATGCCTGTCTGGGCAATAACTGGCACAGATCCATCTTTAACCCAAATCCGGCATGCACCAGAAGAGGAAAAAACATTTAAGGTGTCAATGCCTATGTTTTTACATACATGTAGACTGGTGAATTTGAGAATTGCCAATTATGTGTATTTACATTCAAAATAAAGTATTGGCTCACACGTATTGTTAAATCTGAGCGTGATCAGAAATGGGCTTATTTATTCCTAACCCGTGACACTAATTCATGTAAAAGCAAATACGAGTTCGTTGTGCTGATCTATCCCTGAACACTATGAATTATTCCAGATCAGGGCATATTTTCGCCAAATACAAAAAAAATGAACTTTAAAAGTAAAAGTTTTATTCACATAGCCACTAACGTTTTGGCATCATACAAACAAACAAGCATACAATTGCAAAGAAAAGGCAATAGAAAAAACAGAAAGAGAGACAGAGATCAATGTATGTGTGCTTCCCTTTTTATTTTGTCCTCTTCTATCTTTTGTTTTATTTTTTATGTAGGAACTAAATCAGAGTTAACATTTTACGACAGAATTGTGTGACGTGACGGCAAATTAAAGGAATCTTACCTTTAGCCTCTGATTGACGGCAGGATGAATGTCGATTTTACCATCCTCATCTTCTTCAGCCCCCTCCTTATCATGCTCTCTCTTGATGTATTTCTCATGATCAGACAGTGCAACATTGAAATCAAAGGCCTCGTTCCTCTCAGCGAATCCAAGGCCAATAAAGGCATGTTTGCCCCTGCCATCCTCAATCTTCAATACAAAATATCGAGAGGAATCGAGCACACTCTCCACGGAGCTGTCCCTCTGGCCTGGATAAACATAGCAGGCAGCAAAGAGCTCACCAGAATTGGGATCTTCAAGCCTAATCTCACATTTATCCTTACAGGACACAACTCTCAATCTGCCTGACCAAATCTTATCAGATTGCAGCCATTCACCGCATTTGTAACCACCACTTGTACTTCTAGGAGGGATCTTATACACAGAAACCTCTCTCACAACTAGAAGCGTGTGTTCCAGAGTCTCCTCTTCCTCATAGGACATTGTTAGCCAGTCAATATAAATATGATATATAAGGGGTTCTCAGAAAATGGGTCTTCGAAGATAAAAAAATCGAAGGCAAATTGGCACTAGTCCACCAGGGATTTTCAGGAATTTCAGAAAATGGCTATCCAAGGACGGCAAACTTGAGGCAATTCGGCAATAGCCCAATTGAGATTTTAAGGATTTGAGGCCAAATCCGTGTGCAAAAAGAAGAATTTGAAGTGACTAATAAGTGGGTATCGGAGGGCGAATCGAAGGTGTAGACAAGGATTTGAGGTCGAATCTGGGACCTACCCCTGTAGTGTAGCATATACTACGCTTTTATTTTGTTTTTTCTTTGCTTTGGGAGCAAATCTGGTGGGGGCAGTGGTGCAAGAATAGATATATGAATAGCAATCTCTGCGTTCTCCACTCCTGCCAACTAATAGCACGGTAATGCAATCCGCCTTCACGGCTGGGTCAAAACAGCAGGGCTCACGGTCATGTGGATGGTGGGCAAGAACTCTTCTCTTACCGCATACAGGTTTTCTAAGCCTCTATGGGAGAGCGGGAGTTTAGATGTCATTTCCATGAAAGCGAGGTTTGACGCGTGTGGGTAAACCTCCCGCTCCGCCGTGCCTGGCTTAATTTTTCAAATAAAAATGAATGAATGAATCAAGAAATTTAGTTATCATTTATGAGAGTATTAGTTGAAGAATTCCAAGTTGAAGAATTAACTATTTTCAAGTGTTTTTTAATGTCAATTTTTTTTTATAAGCTTATGATAATTTGCATATGTAAATTTGATCAATAGTATTTTGAGAATTTTTCAAACATCTATGTATGTCTTATAGTTTATAAATTTGTGCATATTTTAATTTATTTTTTAAAGCTAGTTATCTATGTTTCTGTTAGTTGTTAGTGGAAAGAGCAAGCTGAAAATTCAAATTTCTACATTTTAATTGGCAAAAAATATTAAAAATTTAGAATGAGCGACTAATAGTAGCATAGATAACATTTAAACCAAGTACTTTGACATGTGGTTAGATTAATTGTCTATTTATTAAATCAATAAAAATCTAGTACGAGCGATGGAAAGCAGGATAGGTGTCATCTAATGCAAGTTCTTTGAAATGTGGCCCCGTTGAATGTCTAGGAAATAGAGATGTCACGTGTCCTTTGTTCTATAATTTTGATAGGCTTTATCTTGGTGGTGGAAATATATAGTGATGTCAAGTACCTAGTTCAGACTTGAGAATAGAGGCTTGTGACTCCCAAAATCTCATTGGTGTTTGTGACATAGGAGCATTGAGCTAATATAAATTATTTTAGTTTGAAGGATTTGTGTAGATGAGCAAAATTCATTTTTTCTTGAAGATTTGTGAGAAGTGTTATTGAAAATTTGATATTGATGAGAAGCACTGCGTAGGAATAGCTCATTCCATCGCAACCTTCATTGGGTGTAGCCGCAACTAAACTTTGAGAATTTGGCAAGTAGTGTTAAGGCACCCCTTGGTTTGCAATTGTTTTGTTTGAATGAATTTTACACTTTTGGGTTTTACCCTTTGTTAAATTATTGTGTTGTGTAAAGGCATTCAGGTAATTTATAGGATGTTCTTGGCAATGTAATTTCTCAGACTTCATTTTATGTGTTAATTCATTATATTACAATTTCTACATTTTCTATGTGTATCTAGTTCAGGTAGGGTTTCTCAAATTTTTTTAATCTTTTTTTATTTTTATTTTTACTTTAGGTGAGGTTGGTTTTGTTTTGTGTAGTTTTGTATGTTGTTAGAGATTTCGCAAGACATATTTGGCAGGCTACATAGAGGTTTCTAAACGTCGAGGCTTACAGGTATGAGAAATTTTATTCATAAA
Source organism: Thuja plicata (assembly GCA_018584345.1). Taxonomy (NCBI): domain Eukaryota; kingdom Viridiplantae; phylum Streptophyta; class Pinopsida; order Cupressales; family Cupressaceae; genus Thuja; species Thuja plicata. The sequence continues at coordinate 4,173,610 of MU223642.1, forward strand.
TATGTTCAAGTGTTGTTTGTCTATTTTTTTTCATGATACGTGGTACTTTATCTCAGCCAATGAAGCATTTTTAAACACCTACATGTCTAAAGATTTGCTAAAAAAATTATGTTTTTAGATTTTAGTTTTTCCATTCATAGGTGTAACTATGTATATCTAGTTTACCTAGGGTTTCTCCATTTGCACTCTATAGCTAGTCTAGCTAGGGTTTGTCAGTTTATTTTGATATCTTCTCCTTTCCCTTTTAAATTGTGTTTGTTTTGCATTTTTTTGGTAAAATGTACATAAAAGTGCAAAAACCCAAACAAGGGAGAGTAAAGGAAGTCGACCGATGGTCATTTTCTCATGTTCTATAAGAATATTTTTGGCATCTTATTCAGAAGTGTTGCTCTGTATATCTAGTTGAGCTATGGTTTCTCCATTTGTTGTGTATATCTAGTCCAGCTAGGGTTTCTCCATTTCTTATGATCTTTGCTCCTTTTCCTTTTAATTTTCCTATTTCTTTTATGTTTTTCTAGTAGAGGAAATTGTAAAATTTATTCTGGTGTTAGTGCATGTGATATATAATAATTTTCTTTTAAAACTATTGTCATCCTTTATACCAGAGTTAGATAATTTTTCTTTTTTTTGTGTGTTCCTTGCTAAAATGTACACAAGAGTATAAAAATCCCAACAAGGAAGGGTAAAGGAACTAGATTGTCATTTTTTTGTTTGGTAAGTTAAGAACAATTGGGTATGACTAACACTAAAAATTGAGAGAGTAATTGGGAGTATCATACTAAAAGGCCTTGGATTTAGAATTCCTTGTCAAATTTCTACAATCATTCTTCAATATCACAACCACATTCTTCCATCTACTTCTTGCACACCAATTTGTTATCCCACAAACAAATTTTTTCTTAATGTAATATTGAAAACATCCCCACAAAAATGGAAAGCCACGATTTTTACAACAATGAAATATTTTATTGCTTTTTTCGACAATTGGTCGAAGCCTCTTTAACATGTCAACTTTTCACAATATGCATAAAAACCCTACAAGATAATGCAAATACACTAAGAAGTTTAAGAACATAAACAAATTGGTTTCTCACACCACAAACTCAAAAACAATTATAAGATCTCCATAGTCAATAGATTTTATAATCATTTTGGATACAAATAATAAATGTTATTACTAGATGGCTACCACATCTTAGACATTTCTTTATTCTAAGATAGTTGTACCAGATGATGTACCACTACATTACCTCAAATTGTAATTATTTAAGTAGACAATATAATGTACCACACCATCACTTTCAATGGAGTTTAGGTGTTCAACACAACAAATAATCATTCATATTCAAAGGCATGTGGATCTTTCAAAGCTTCTTGTTGATTTTGTAGTATAGCATAAGCAAAAGGCATACAAATCTTTGAAAGTTTCCAATTGATTATGTAGTGTAGTCTAACTAGAAGGTAAGCAAGATGTGCTAATTACATGTTTCAACTGTGTCATTTGTTCAAGGAGCAAAAAGTTTAATGAATCTAGATAGAGCAAATTTCCTTAGTCTATGACAATTACTTGGGTGGGCAATTCCAAGTTCAATATTCTGAATTTTTTTAATCATTTTTTAAAACTATGTTTCTTTTTAAAATTTGATAGAATAATTTGCAAAGTGTTATTTCAAGCAAGAGCATAATGTAGGTAAGGAATATTATGTGAGTGATTGGGTTTTGAGTTATATTGAATTAAGTTTGCTTTCCATTTTTTGATTTTTCATTAATGCATATTCTATTACTATATCATGATGCATTTTGTCATAGAATCAGTCTTACATCAATAAACACTTTCCCTAGTGTCCTTATCAATTTGTTTATGTGATTTCCAAGTTTTAATTCAGAGCTTTAAGAAAAATATTACAATATGTTCGGTCTCAAATTTTATGATGATTTAGTTTTTCATTGAAAAACCTTGCCTAAAATTTAATTTATCCAAAATGTTGTTGTATTCTGTATAACTGCATTTTATCCAAAATGTCTTCTCTATCTATTACAATTAAGCTATATACAATAATGTTTATAGAAATTTTAGAAGTGTGTGTTTTTAGTAGAGTTAACTTTTGCATAGTGAGTTTATGCTATTAAGAATTTTGCATTGAAATGAACAGGATTTGTTGTGGCTTCTTACAAGGTTACTTGCATGCACTAAAGCTTCTTGGTTTGCATAGTGTAGGGTCTATAGCTTCAACTTTGTCCCTCATTTGCATCTAAGTGTATATTTTAACAATTTAGTGTTTGTATCATTGAGCTTTATTACTAAAGACAAATTACTAACAATAATATAATTGAAAGAGCTAAAATGTAGACATGATTTTTTTATTATTATTATTATTATTATTATTATTATTATTATAATA
>MU223642.1:4176481-4190471 GCA_018584345.1 Thuja plicata
CCCCCCCCCCCAACACACACACACCCTATATTTATAAATATATGCATATTTAAAAAAAAAAATCAAAAAAACTAATTATTTGTGTTTCTCTCAATTGTTAGTGGGAAGAACAAGGAGAAAATTTGAATTACCATACTTTAATTAGTAAAAAATATTAAAAATTTAAAATGACTGACGAACAATAGTGTAACCACCTGGATTTGTTCTGTTCCGACTATAGACCCTATTTTCCCTAAGTGTGATCATACCCCCAATTATGTCACGACAATGTTACTTTGGCATAATTCATTTTAAATCAAATATAATGTCCTAGGTGATTTTTATCACTGAATTATATTAACTATTATAGCCATACAATTCAAATCAATTAAAACCAATCAAATAAATTCAAACCAAACAAATCAAATCAAATTCAAATATGGCTATAGTATTCAATTATAAAGGAATTAAATAAACCCCTAAATCAATTGTTCACTTGCAAATAACCCATTCCCCTAGCCTAATTAATTTAATTTAATTGGCTATAGTCCTATTAATTATTAAAAAGCAATTAGTTGTTTAAATAATTAATATCCTATTTTTGAATGAATTAAATAAGTTTAATTTATTTCATTTATATTCCCCTAAACCCTAACCTAACCTATCTCAACCACTTCTACCCTGGGTTCTAACCTATCCCAACCCATTCACCCCATGCTAATCTAATTCTAATCCTAATGCTATCCTAACCCACCTCCTAATGTTGTCACATTCCATTAAGGAATGATTAACAACTCCACCCACTTGAGAAAGTCAAGGAATCTCAAGATTCCTTTCTCAAGTCTATTTTCTCAAGCCATCCTCTTACACCCTTCCCATGCTTCTTTAAGGCTCTTATTAATGCCTCATTAATAAAGATTCCTTAAGCCCATGTATCCCCCATGCCTATTAAATGCCCAAGGCATTTATTGCTCTTACACACCATTAATGAGTTCTTCAAACTCCATTAATGCCCCTTGTCCCCCTCTCTCTCCTCATTCTTCTATAAATAGGAAGCATTTTTTAGAGTAAATAAGCCTTCATCTCATGTTGAAAATACATTGTTATGCTGTTAAGATTTAGATAGCTTCATTTTCATCTCATAGTTTCATTACCACGCATTGTTATAATGTCTATTTTTAGAGCTAGAATGCATTTCTTAATGATTAAATAGCTTGTTTTAATTCAAATCTTTCATGCTGAGTCGTATATGTCACTGATAGTAGCATAATCTAAGAGCTATTATGTTATTAATCACACTCTTCTTAGTTAGAAAGCAATAGATCGATATTATTTGGTTTTATATGCTCAGCTAACCCCTTTTTAGCTAATGCAATGATCTATTGAAGTGTTGTGTCTTTCTTAAACAAGTACAAAAATCACACACACATTTCTGGCGCCCACCGTGGGGCACGAATCTAGATTTGACCTCATTTTGACATTATTTCCCACTAATCTATCCGCCCAGTTTTCAGGTCCAGGATCATTTCTGGTGACAAGGAATCGCATCTGGAAAACATTGTCGCACCACAGAAAACAAGGCTCGCATCCGGGATTTCCTGGGTCATTTATGGTTTGAGCTCGCATCTAGTGAACATACTGTCGCATCTGGTAAAAGGTATCGCATTTAGTTATTTTAAGCTCGCATCTGGTTAGAAAATTTGCACACCTCGTTTGCCTAACCCTAACTTCTTGACCAGTTGTGTTTCTGACATTTTTGGCAGCCTAATGATTGTTTGCAGGTTGATATTAAAGGTTTTTTGTGGGAGTTGCAACAAAGAAAACTAACTCAGTTTTTCAAGTTGCCAAACCCCAATCTTGACCTCTATTTTTACATGCTTTAAACACTAAGATACATTTTCTAATCTTCTAATAAACTGACTAGAGGACTATGCTCTTTTCCTCTTGAGGAAAATCAGAAACTCATACATCAGTTTAAGAGTTGAGAGGAATTTGGAGTTAACTGAACAAACAAGCTCTCATCGTATAATTTCTTTTGGATCAGTAATTGAACAAAAACAAATCACTTAATATTGTGGGCAAATTGAACAAGCTTCATTGTCTAATTTTGGATCAGAAATTGAACAAGCTACTCATTAAATATTGTGATTAAATGAACAAGGCAAATCTATTTTCAAGCATCTTGTTTTCATTAAAATAGGAACATCTAAATTAGGCACAACATTGCTTGAGGGAATGAACTATTTACTTGACTTTATTTTGGGAGAAAACGGCATGGATTAGGAGAGTATGCTCTTCTTCCTCAGAAGAATCAGAAATCTAGATGTCCTACACTCACCAATCCTTTGTACGCGTATTTAATAGTAGAGGGCCTGCCGGTTGAGGAAAAAATCTCCCGGGAATGACCCAAGTGAGGACAGGTTTTACGCCAACCCTTCCAACTCACTATAAATAACTGCTTCCTCGTAGGCTAAAGCCTTGAAAGACGGAGCCGGTTTTGTTCATGGAATTTTGACATCATTCCTTTAACATGCTTGGGTATGTATAGAGCGGAGCCGCTTGAATCTTGCTTGCGAGACTACACGTATTCAGGTATTCATAGGGCTATATGCCTCAATTTTGCCTTGTGCAATTCTATGGGGGACGGTTTCGAACGGATTGCCCAATAATAGACAATAATTTTAACTGAAAGAATTCTTGATTCACCCCCAAAAGGGCGATAATCTTTGTGCAAGGCAAAAAGTAATTACCCCAAGACACTCGTCATATCGTGCCCTCACTTGCGTTTGGAGTCAACTAATACAACATCATGATTGGAGCCATTACGTGCTTGGTGATGGTTGTTTTCTGATTAGCATTTGAGTGTGTTCCTAAGTCAACAAGCAAAGATTTTCATCCTCTACCTAGAAAATAGGAAAAAGATGTGTGTCTGTTTCACCCTCCTAATAATGCAAATATGTTTGACGTGTTTGAAAAATCATTAAAAAGATAAGATCTTCAAACAAACAATAACATTCAATCCTGGATCAATGCATGTGTTTTTCACTCACCGACGGGTCTCAGAAATCAAACTGCAATCAGATGAAATTTGCGCATTCTCAAAATGAACTTTTCAGAACTGATTAAAACTAACAGAGCCGTCATAAAATCGTATCCTAGATTTCCCAAATCGCATGCAGTATTTAGGCTCGCATCTAGTATCATTGGCTCGCATTTAGTCAGCACAGTGTTGCATCTGGTATTTAAGCTCGCATCTAGGGCCGTCAGTAGATCACATCCAATATTTATAGGCTCGCAACTGGGAGCTTGCATCTAAGACAGTGGGCACTTGCAAGATAAATTCTTAGAAAGTCTCAGTTTATTTGGATACCCTTTTAGCTTTTTAGTTTGTCCTTGTTGTCTTTTCTAGTTTACCTGTCGTTATTTCAAAATGCTTTTTTCAGACATCCACTTTGCATGTCCTGTTAGTTTCTCGTAATCTATCTCAATACATGTGGCCTATCCACTTCTTACAAACACTTGATTCCCAACTCACTATCAAGGCATTCTAACCCTCTAATGCTGGAATCATTTACTTCCACCAAAACTCAAACGATACCTCCACCTAGACACACTCACTTGAACGGTTCGAGACCCTACCTGACACTCTTGGGAAACATTGACAAAAGTTGAGACACAACTTCATGGTTAACACAAGACACAAAAAGTGCACGTCTAAAGGATTGAAAGTGCCTCCTAAAACACCACACTTTCAAGGGGAGACATCTCGTAGTTCCCTACTCAATCTAGACTCTCCCCAAATGGATAGCGACACTCGCAGATGGAGTGAGGCTTTTGAGGAATATAACAATGGCAAACACCAAAAGCCCGAAGATACGGATGAGGAAGAAGAACCCACATTCGACCATCCTTTATTTGAGTCTGGCAGTGAGAACGAAATCACTGAAGAAGAATATGAAAAACTCAAACAAAGCAAGAGATTCCATAAAATAATGGAAAAGATGATTGACAAGGATAAAGAGAAATACTTCCTCCATCTAGCCTCCACGGGTGTCAAATTACCTAAGGATTATGATGTGGAACAACTCAAAGAAAAGGAGGTACCAACTCCTATATCTATTCTTGCTAAACAGCTAACATTGATGCAAACAGAGCTTACAAATCTCAAACAAGAGAAAGCTAAATTGAAATAACCATACTCTTTGGACTCCATTTGTCCATTCCCCTTTGATAAAAGTATTACTATGATCCCATTTCCTCCTAATACGGCAAGACTGAAGTATGACAAGTACACAGGAGAAACTGACCCACACGATCATGTAAGGGAATTATGTGCTCTAAGCATAGAATACATGCACAAACGTACATACCTCATGCGACTATTTCTGGGAAGTCTAGGAGGTAATGCCATGGAGTGGTTCTCAAAGCTGAATCCTAAGGTCAAAACATTTGAGGAGCTAATTCAACACTTTATCTAGCATTACTCCTATAACATATAGCAAGATGTGACCATGATGGATCTATGTAATACTAAACAGAAGACTGGTGAATCATTTACACACTTCCTACAAAGATGGAGGAATATCTTTGCATGATATTCAAGGGTCATTCCCGAATCAGAGAAAATGGAAATCTTCGTTAATAACCTGGTGCCTGAATTGAACTATGCATTACAAATGCAAGACTCACCAAGCTTCGACAAAATGATTAAGAATGCCCTCTATATCGAGAAAGTCATGGTCAAAGGGGGGGAGATCACCCTTCAAAACAAAAACAAAATTAACAACTCCAGCTCCAAGCCTAAATGGTGGAAGCAAAACAAGAATGTTGTCAATGACAGAGTAGTTGACGCCTCTAATATTAACCCTAAACCTGAGGTGTTCAATCTACCTAATAGCATGTAGGCAAGAAAAGATGCCAAGGTCACGACCCCCATACCCAAAACAAACAATGATAATGGTAAAGGATGGTCATGGACTTCAAAACCTCAAAGAACATTTACTCCTTTGGGAGAACCTCTTGAGACCATTTTGAAGACTCTATTGGATAACAAGCTTCTCACAATTCCTGATTCAAAACCTTGGGAACCAGTGGTCAAACCAAGGTGGTGGGATGATAATTCCTACTGTGTCTTTCACAAGAACAAAGGACACAAGACTAATAATTGCCTTAAACTTAAACATGTCATTCAAGACCTCATTGAAGGCGGTAAGATCAAAGTAGACAGACACACTACCAATGAAGATCATATGACATTCAATAAACCATTTCCTGATTATGACAAAGGAGAAACATCTAAAGGGAAGAGTAATGAAGTGAGCTACACCTATTCCAATAATGACAATGTGATCAATATGCTAGACATTAAGACTAAATCAATTAATATGGTCACAATCAAAGGTGTTTCATTTCACTCAAATGTCATAACACGGAGCCAATAGAAGGTCACGATCAAAGGACCCCCAAAACCAACATCAACATCCAAGGTTCCCATCATTACTATCCCCAAACCAGCAACAAAACATGTGGTTACTATTCCTGGAGCAAAGTATGACTTGGTAGATCAATTGCAATGAACCCCTGCCAAAATTTCCATCTTTGAGTTGCTCAAAATATCCACAGTGCATAGGGAAATCCTAGAACAAGCTCTACATGCTGCTAACATCCCAAGGGATATTGATATAGATAAATTCCAAGCGATGGTCAATCACATCTTAGCGCCACATTACCTCTCCTTTTCTGAAGAGGATGATAAATCATTGACACATCCATATAATCAACCCCTCCATATTGAATTCCTTATTCATAAATCTCGTGTTAGACGTGTGTTGATAGATGGAGGCACAAGATTGAATATTTGTACACTTAATCTGATCAAGAAACTGGATCTTTCAGAATAGACCATTAACTCCAAAAGCAAAATAACTATCAAAGCTTGTGATGAGGAAGAAAGATCCTCCAAAGGTCTTATTGTTCTTCCTATCCGGGTTGGACCAATTAAGAGGAATGCCATTTGTCAAGTTATGGATCTACCCTTGGCCTACAATATCCTGTTGGGGAGACCGTGGATTCACGAAAGGCAAGTTGTGCCATCCACTTACCACCAGTGTATAAAGTTCCCACATAATGGGGTGGAAGTAACGATTCCTGCAGATGCTAACTATACTTGTAATAATATTAAAGTAGGTAGTATGATCTCACATAACAAAGAGGCTATGATGCAATTTCTCCTGAAACTACCAAGGACATGGTTATGAAGAGTTTTGGCAAAACCCTAAAACTCGAAGAAACAGGTATGGGAGAGTACAAGCTGGACTTGACTCCATCACTGACAGAACTTCTGGTGTCACCAAGATCCTATGGAAAACCTTCCTCAACATCCACACCTACTACATCCAAGGAGCTAGAGTTACACAAAGAAACTGGCATGATAAAGGCATCCACATCTTCTTCAAATAACACAGAAGAACTGGCAGTCTTGGACTGGCTTTACAAAGAAGAATCGATGGAGGCTGAGGTCAAACATGTAGAGATATCCCCAGAATAGTATGGAAAGGGATATGATTTCCTCAAATAGATGGGATACAAAGGAAAGGGACCTCTAAATGACACAGGACGGGGACTTATTGAGCCTATACCCATGGAGTTCTGGAATACTAGAGACAAAACGGGGTTGGGTTTTAATACCAAAACTGATAAACCTACTTCTAAAGATAGTCCAACCTTAGATAAAGGGAGTGATGAAATAGATGAACTAGAGCAGTGGTCCTATGAAATATTATTACATGCTGGCACAGATAATCCCAACTACCAAGGAGAACACTATGTAATTGGCTTTGAGGTACCATAAGATCTGCACACCCCTTTGTTAGCACAACCTCCCATCCAAGAGGTAGGAGACTCAACAACAGATAATTCAAAAATGCCCTTGATAGCAACAGCTATGGCAAGTACACCCTGATGATAGGATTTACATCCTAACTGGGGGAAATTGGTCACTATTTCACATATCCTTGATCTACCCCACTTTGATCCGCAGGTAGTTAACCGGGTACATCAAATAACTATTGTTGAATACTTAAACAGATTTTATGATGAGGTCACTGACTCTCATTATTATGAATGGGATGAGCTATCTGTCGCCATTGAAGATATTTGAATAGATATAATTCACATGTTTGCAGCACCCTTAGCTCCTCATGAACAATCTAACACTACTCCCAACAACACTGATAATCCTGAAGCAGAAGAAGAGTTCCTTCCCCCAATCATTGATGAAGAAACTGGTGTTCTCATAAGTCTAGAAGAATTTCAGAAGCTACAACCAAGAAGCTTCCTTTTATGGAGAGATGATGATGAGGGTTCTACTAGCGAGTCGCTAGAGTTTGATCCACATATGACTAACAATGGCCCTTTTTATGACGATCTAACTCTTATTGATCTAAACATTGAAGAAATTAACTTAACAGAACATGTCATGTCGGCTAATGGTCTTGATGCTAACGTGATGTTGTCCTTCCCAGAGTTTGATTCCTTGTCTTTGATACACCTAGACCTCATTGATTGGACTGCCACATATCCTATGCCTATCCTTAACTTTTCCAATGACTATACCCTAGCTTTCTATCTCAGTGCTTGTGAACCTTACCCTTCTTCCACCAATGCAAGGAGCAAGAACATGTCATAGGAGGATATCAGGTTTCTCAGTCAAAAACTAAAAAATAAAAAGAAAAAGAGGACTGATGGTGAAAACCACTTTGTGGCAGTATCAGATCCTAAAATAGTAAAGAGAAAAGACACATCTGATGGTGAAAACCTCTCAGAGGCGCCAAAGGATGAGACTCTTGATATCCTCCCCGAACGCTTTTAGGAAAGGTCTTCAGTGCTGATTGAACCAACACAGCCAATAAATTTGGGCACCATTGATGATCCTCAAGTAGTACACCTTGAACAATATTTGTCAAAAGAAGAGAAGACACAGTTTATAGAGTTCCTAAAGGAAAAGAAGATCAACTTCGCATGGTCTTATACAAATATGCCTGAACTAGATCCTAATCTAATCATGCACCACTTATCTATAGCTCTCGGGATCAAGCTTGTGAAATAAAAACTTAGAAAGATGCATCCTCATGTTGCATTATTGGTAAAAGCAGAGCTAGAGAAATTGTTGAAAGCCAGATTTATCAGAGTCATTACCTACACAGGATGGATCTCCAATGTAGTCCCCGTGTCTAAATCTGATAAATCTATCAGGATCTATATGGACTTCAAAGACTTAAACAAAGCATGTCCAAAGGATGACTTCCTACTACCTAATATTGACATGATCATAGACCTCACAACAAGCTACCAAATGTATTCATTAGTGGATGGATTCTCGGGCTATAATCAAATCAAAATTGCCACTGAGGATCAAGAGAAAACTACATTCACATGCGCATGGGGGACCAATTGTTGGAACGTCATGCCATTTGGGTTAAATAATTCTAGTGCAACATATCAAAGAGCCATGACAACTATATTCCATGACATGGTGCACAAGAACATGGACGACACATTGGCCGAATCCAAAGAAAGAGGTACTCACATTGATGACTTAAGAAAGATATTGGATTGTATGGAGCAGTTCCAACTCAGGCTCAACCCAAAGAAGTGTGTCTTTGGGGTCCAATCAGGGAAGCTCCTAGGGTTCATTGTCTTAGTGAAAGGAATTGAGGTAGACCCCACTAAAGTTAAGGATATACTAGAGATGGCTCCTCCGCGCAACATCAGTCAAATGAGGACACTACAAGGGAGACTCTAGTCAATCGGGAGATTCATGTCACAACTTGCAGATAGGGCACAACCCTTTACTAAACTACTACACAAAGGAGTTACTTTCAAATGGGATGAACATTGTGAAGCCAACTTTAGAGAATTGAAAGGATTCCTAGCTACTCCTATTCTTATGGCGCTTATTCATGGGAAGCCATTACTCCTGTACATTTCAGCTACAACTACATCCTTAGGAGTATTTCTAGCACAAGAGGATGAAACAAAAAAAGAAAGAGCCATCTACTATATTAGTAGAACACTAGTCACCTATGAGCTCAATTACAACATTATTGAGAAAGCATGCTTAGCAGTTGTCTTTGGGTCACAAAAGTTGAGACACTACATGCTATCACATACAGTAAGGCTCATTGCTAAGATAGATCCTTTAAAATATATCCTAAGTAGAACAACATTAACAGGACATTTGGCAACATGGGTCCTTATTCTAAGTGAGTTTGACATTGAATATGTAGAAAGGAGAGCTATTAAAGGACAGGTCCTTGCAGATCAATTGGCTGATTCACCACTCCAGGATGATGAACCTTTAAAGATTGAATTCCCTGATGAAACAACCATGCATCTAACTGAGTATCCATGGAAGATGTACTTTTAGGGTTCATTCACTCAACAAGGCTCTAGAGCAGGGGTCCTATTCATAACTCCTCAAGGTTACAAGATTCCCAAATCTTACAAATTGATGTTTCCATGCACCAACAATATTTCAGAATATGAAGCATTGGTAAACGGTCTTAAGCTAGCTATAGAGTGGAAAATTATAGAGTTACATGTATATGGTGACTCCCAACTAATTATCAATCAGGTCAATGATGACTATCAGATGAAAGATGAGAAGTTGATGCCCTATAAACAACTGGTTGATGATTTAAAGAAATACTTTTTCTTCATCACGTTCTAGCAAATACCCAGAACAAAAAAATAAGGCTGTGGATGCCATGGCTATATTGGTGTCCATGTTACAACTGGAGGAACAATAATTCTGCTATGACTTCTTGGTGGAAGAATTATCCTATCCAGCCTTTGATACCCCTACGTACCCAATAATCTATGCTTTAAACACCCTAGACCAATCCCGATATGCCAATATCATTGCCTATCTCACTAACCAAACCATTCCTAACAATCTATCCAGAAATGAGAAAAGAGCCTTGATTAGGACAACATCGCGTTATGTCCTCATAACTAATAACTTATATCGATGAGGCCTTGATGGTGCACTTCTTAGGTGTTTAGAACTCGAAGAGTCTGATCTCGCACTAAGGGAAGTACATGAAGGTGTATGTGGATCACACTCAAACGACTTTTCATTAGCTAAGAAACTGCTCAGAGTAGGCTATTACTGGCCTACCATGGAAAAAGATGCTCTTCAATTCTCAAAAACATGTCATAAATTTTTACACATGTCAATGCCCGAGAACTTATACCTTTCATTACACATTGGTCATTTCAGCAATGGGCCTTTGACTTGGTTGGACAAATATATCGCAATTCTTCAAATGGACACAAATTCATCATTACAGGCACTGATTATTTCACAAAGTGGGTCGAGGTCGTGCCGCTAATCAAAGCTACTGGAAAATAGGTGGCTATGTTCATTCTGAACTACAATATTTGTAGATATGGGATACCCTCTTCAATTGTAACAGACAATGGGGGCCAATTTAAAAATCAAGACATTGATGACCTTTGTGAATAATTCCATATCACTCAACATTGCTCCTCAATCTATTACCCTCAAGGTAATGGACAAGCTGAGGCATCCAATAAGAATATTCTCAAAATCCTACACCGAACTGTAAGTCTGGAAGAGATTGGCATCTACAACTGAATCCAGCACTATGGGCCTACCAAACAAGCATCAGAACACCAATTGGAGCCATGTCATTTTCCCTAGTCTATGGCACTGAGGCAGTACTACCTATTGAGGTTGAAATCCCATCTTTGCGGATATCTTTACAAGGTCTTGTTACTGATGAGTAGTACCACATTTATAGGGTGAATTCTTTGGACCTCCTAGATGAGTGCAGACAACAGGCATTCAACCATCTAAAGGTATACCAAGCACACATGTCCAAAGGCTACAACAAAAAGGTTAAACCACAAAAATTTGAAGTAGGAGATCTTGTCCTAAAGGATAATCCTAAGAACCAACCTAACAAAGAGCAGAAAGGAAAATTTGAACCTAACTGGCTAGGACCTTATGTTATCACTGCTACTTTTGGGACTAGAGCTTATTAACTAGCTACACCTAAGGGAGACATTCTTCTAGATCCTATCAATACCCTACATCTAAAGCGGTTCTACACTTGATGATTCGGTTAGCAGAGCCTGTACAACAAAAAGTTTTCAAAAAATAACAAAAACATTCAGAAAATTGTTCCTGAAGGAAATCCAAAAAATAATGGAAAAGTCCTAAAGAAAGGGTATCCTTGGTGAAAACCTGGTAAACAAACACCTTGATACTATAAAAATATTCAAAAAAGCAAAAATAGCAAAAAAATTGAAAAAGAGAAAAGTGCCTTGATGAGAACCTGGTAAAACAGGCATCTTGGTAGCAAAAAGAAAGAAAAGATCTTGCCAAGTGGTGAAAACCTAGAAATCAGGCATCACTTGTGTTCTGCACTCCATCTATCAATACACTACTAATACTGAGCCGTCACAATTTTACCTGTGCTAAAATGCTGACTTTGTTTCCTTACGACTATCTTGTCCTTGCTTGGGATTTGTCTATCTTTTCGGTTCTAGGGAACAAGTCATTCTGCACTGGGGGCATCTTTTCCAGTCTGATAGGTTGCGTCTACTAAGTCTTCATAGGATGGTTTGTCTTGTGATACGATGCTTTTTGATACTTTCACTACCACTATCACGTTCACAAAACAAGGATGACACAAACATTGCACTAACATGAATGGTGTTCCTAAGACCTCCATTGGATTCCGAGCAGTGACAAGATTGTATACAGGTGAATGGAACACCTGTTTGCTTGAATTTTGACTTTTTGATTGTTGAATCTCTACTGCGCTTGAAAAATGAATCAATAGTATTTCTCAATACTACCTAAACACAATTTGATCTTGGTTTGATTATGACTCTTTTATGTGCCCATGTTATTTTCACTAGGGGCATCTAAGCAGTTATGAATTTTATTTGAATGATTCATAATTGATGGTTGTTATGTCTTTCGAGTTACTCCATGACGTCTGCGCAAAGATAAAGAGTCGTAAGGATGGGGGCATAACATTTTCTTGGTTTTCTACGTATGGTGATTGTTCCAAATGATCCTATACATTTCAACTAACTTGGATGTTTATGGTAAGAGCTGCCACTATGAGTGGATAGCCGCGTATATCTTGATCTTTGTTATGTGTAAACTACAGTGAGTTTGAAACAATTTCCTTGTCTGTTTTCTAAAAAAATATTCAGATTCTCACTAAGGTATATGAAGCATAATGTACCCAAGGATATGAATTTTCAAGGTCATTGCGGGTCCAATATCTTGCCTTACATAGAATCTTCTATATTAAAAGGAAGGTGACTATCTTGTCATCCTGGCTTCTATGCCTTGATGCCTAACTCTATTTCTGACATTACATCCGAATAAACATAGTATTCATACTTTCATAATATTAGTGGGTATTAGTGATTGTTGTACTATCAGGTGGTATCCATTCCGAAAAGTGCCCAATGATGATAAAAATGTTGCAATATTTTCTGATCAATGACAAGTCCTAAGAGTCTGCATATAGTTGCATTTAAAAGGTTGTATGATGCATTTTGAAGGAAATAAAAATATTTGGGAATTTGAGCTCAAAAATGATTTCTATTTTCTTCTAAAACCAAGTTAATGACAAAATCAATGACTCCTGAAACCTTTTATCTATCGGGAACGAACTCGAACTCACCTTTTTCACGTGATTAACTTGGTTCTTGTATGTTTATTCTTAACACCCTCATTTCTTCACTTCTTCTACTTCATTCTTTCTCATCCTACCGCTTCCTGCAAGTGATACGTTCTTTCCATAGAGGGATTTCATTATTTTTCCTTCAATTTTGTTCTCGAGGGGGCATGATCACACTATCATCAATCAAATTCTTGCTCGAAACAACATTAAAATGACTTCGTTATCAAACAAACTAGGGGCATAACAGTTTCCTTACTAAGTCAGAACTATTGGATAGAAATCTTTGGTTCTCATAAGATGGATATCTTGTGTTTCCTCATTTTAAAAGATTCTTATTAAGCTCCTAGCAGCTTCATGCTGACTTTTTGAACGACAACCAAGTTCAAAATTAGTAATATCAATCTTTGGACGACAACCAAGTTCAGAATTGGTATCTTTAAGATCTTTTATTAACCTTTGTATGACAACCAAGTACAAATTCAATTCTATCAATTTAGTTCAAACAAGTGCGAGACTGATCTCATCAACATTTTGTTCGACAACCAAGAACGGAATTCTGAATCTTTCTGAAGTAAAAAAAAATCAAAAACTTTCTTTGAATCAATACACTACTCGCACATCAATTCAAAGAGGGGCAAGTGTAACCACTTGGATTTGGTATGTTCTGACTATAGACCCTATTTTTCCTAAGTGTGATCATACCCCCAATTATGTCATGACATTGTTACTTTGGCATAATTCATTTTAAATCAAATTTAATGTCCTAGGTGATTTTTATCACTAAATTATATTAACTATTATAGCCATACAATTCAAATCAATTCAAACCAATCAAATCAAATCAAATTCAAATATGGCTATAGTATTTAATTATAAAGGAATTAAATAAACCCCTAAATCAATTATTCACTTGAAAATAACCCATTCCCCTAGCCTAATTAATTAAATTTAATTGGCTATAGTCCTATTAATTATTTAAAAGTAATTAGTTGTTTAAATAATTAATATCATATTTTTGAATGAATTAAATAAGTTTAATTTATTTCATTTATATTCCTCTAAACCCTAACCTAACCTATCTCAACCACTTCTACCCTTGGTTCTAACCCATCCCAACCCATTCACCCCATGCTAATCTAATTCTAATCCCAATTCTATCCTAACCCACCTCCTAATGTTGTCACATTCCATTAAAGAATGATTAACAACTCCACCCACTTGAGAAAGTCAAGGAATCTCAAGATTCCTTTCTCAAGTCCATTTTCTCAAGCCATCCT
>MU223642.1:4190899-4202864 GCA_018584345.1 Thuja plicata
TGAGGGCTATTATGTTATTAATCACACTCTTCTTAGTTAGAAAGCAATAGGTCGATATTAGTTGGTTTTATATGCTCATTTAACCCCTTTTTAGCTAATGCAATGATCTATTGAAGTGTTGTGTCTTTCTTAAACAGGTACAAAAATCACACACATAAATAGCACATATATCATTTAATCCAAGTTCTTTGACATTTGGATACATTAATTTCTATTAATTAAATTGATAAAACCTAGTAGGAGCGATGTAGAGGAAAATAAGTATCATTTAATGCAAATTCTTTGAAATTTGGCCACGTTAAATGTCTAGGAATTAGAGAGCTTGTGTGTCCTTTGCTATGTAGTTTTGTTTAGCTTTGTCTTGGCAGTGGAAATATAAAGAAATGATAGCTCATTTGAGCACAACCTATATTCAAATTACATATAACAGATGTAATAGCTACTTTCCTATCTATTTCATATTAATTTTTAGCTCCTTTTTTACATTTTTGTGATTTCGATCAGAGATTGCAAACAGATTAAAAGAGCAATTAAGCAAGAAACGTGGAAGTAGTGGTTTCTACATATTCTACTTGCATTATTTTGATTAGTGGTTAACATTATTAGCAGAGCTACCTGTGTATCAGGAAATAAGATATTTTGTATAATACCCTGATGTATGTAACAAGTTCAACAGAAAATCATAGTTGTGGTTCTTTAATGGACTTTGTGGTCTCCTGCAGACATTGCACAAATATTGAGAGGTCCTAACAATTATCTAAATAAATATCCACAAGCAATCATGAAAGGACCAAAAGATTTTATTTACAAAAAAATGTATATATGTATATTTATTTATAATGTCAAACAAAATTTTGAAAGAACAAAGAATATTATTCTCTTAACATATCAACATGTACACTTATTTAAGTGTTAAACTTCTCTCTTAAATTACAACAAAAAGTGTCTCAAAGAAAAATCAATGAATGTTCCACCACCTAGAGAAAAATATCATGAATGATGTATAAAAGTAAAAGTTAAAATTAGTGAATCCATGTCCTTAATATCTATATTTCATTGAGCACAACAAAAATAACTATGCAAAATTATGGTGCTTTTGTCATTTTGTCTTCAAGTCTCCTCATTATAACATATTTTCCTTTATCGTTTGGGGAACATAATTTTCTTATTTGGTTGTTATTGAAAATACAGAGACTAGTATAATGTAAGAGCAACAAACAAGTAGTTTTGTATGTATATAATTTAACATCAGGGATACATGTTTTTGATATTAGTCAGCAACAAAAACTAGGGTGCTGACCCATTACAATACAATAGCCCAAGGGTGTACATTCACAACACACTAACAATAGATAAACATTAAAGCCAGCCTATAACAGAGTTATTAACAAGTAAACATAGACCATAGATCAAATTAGCCTATACACATGAAAGTTAGCACTATTCTACCAAGTACCAGGAAAGAAAGGAGAGTAAACAAAAAAAACTACCTAGAAACATACTAGTACATCCAAAGACAACATTAACAATAAGATTACAAAGAGTCACTTGGGCTTAAAGCACGAATAAAAATCACATTTCCAAAGGGGCCAAGGATCTGAGGCCCATTAAATCTTATGAAAGGATATGATATCATAACCTAATTGGTGTAACACATTGGACCATTCGTCTATAAGGAATTTGAACAAGTCCTTGTAGTTACCTTCCTCCTGCTCATCTTCACCCAAAATCTTTTGTTGCATGAGGAAAATAGAGGTTGACAAGTTGTGCATAACCTGAAGAATGAATCTGGATATGTTAGTTGGCTTCCTTTTGACTTTCTCACTCTATTCTCAAGCGTATTTGCCTTATTCTTTAGGCATATCAAATCAGCAGTTGAAGCCATGTTAAATGGGATGGATTTCTCCTCAAGAAGTGGCAAGTCGATACCCATCTCAAGAGTTTCTTTCTTGAAATTGTCACTATAGGTTGAGCTATCAAAGTTTGATTTATTTGAGTTGTCACTATCATCAATCCTCGTGACATCATCAATCCTCGTGACATCATCCTCTTTGTTATTGGTTTTCTTATTTCCCTCATAAAAACATGGTTCACTTGTTTTGTGTCCTCTTCAGAGTCATAATCCACAAGCATCTTTTTCCTTTTTTCATAGACCTATTTTCTAGTCTATTAGATCTGCAGGGGTTGATATGCTCCTCTTCCACTTCCTCATAAATATTTGTGTTAACCTCCCGAACAAAGAATTTCACTTTTTTGGTAGGGGAGATTATTTTTGCCTTTCCTCTTGGTAGCCAAGAGTGGAGAATATTTACCCTTAGGGGTATTATTAGTGACAACAATATCATAATTATGAATTGCAAGGGTACTCATTCTACCGGCCCTTGGATTCTTAATACCTTTCTTCTTGGTCTACTCGGGCATGTCAACAATGGCAACAGGTGGGGAGGATGTAAGAGAGGGGCCTCATAGATAATGATAGGCTTAGGAGGGAAGAGAAAAATTTGTAGAGCCTAAAGATGAGGCCCTGGTGGAGGTCAATTATTTTTTTACCCTGAAGAATACATTCCATGATCTCAAACATAGAGTTTTTAAGATAATTCAAGAAGAAAAACAGAAAAGAGATCATTTTTCGGTTCCTAAAGTGATTAAGAATCAACACATGGTAATAATAGTAAACTTTAAAATGCCCTTCCAAAGTAAATTACCTCAAGATCTTGTAACATACCTCATCCCAAGGGGAGGGAAGCTTCATTCTATTATATCTACCTTATGTCTTTATCAAAGCCTTATTGCCCTTAAAGAACTTATTAAGATTGTCATTGTTGACAACACAGCTAGTCTTCTTCCATTTCCTACCCTCAGTATAAAGTCTAATTGCCTGAGAAATGATCTTTTCACTAATTTCAAAGGAAATATACCCCATAGAAACCCTTCTATTATCCTAGGAGTTAAAAAATTGTATAGAGAGCCCCTCATCAAACCCATTAATGTATTTAAAAAAAATCAATAATCCCACCCTCCTTGTAGATGTGCCAAACTATGGGGCATTCATGTCCTTATTTGACTCCCCTAGCTCCATGTAGTTGTAGTCACCACCACAACAATGACAAAATACTCAGGGAAATCAACACTAAAATGATAATTGCAGCTCTTGACACGACAAAAGAAAGTCATTGTTACAACTAAATGATTTAAAGGTAAGAAGAGTGTTTGCCTATCTGGTTGCATTAAATTAGTACACCATCTCTCCAAATAAATAGACCCACGTGAGCTAGAATATCCCACAAGCGGATGTCTTTTCAATATGACATAAGAAGTGTACCTTTCATTACATGTTCTATAAAGGCATTTAGTGTTGAATTATGTTGCATTGTACCAATTCAAAGTGAATTGTATTCAACACTAAAAATGTCTTTATATTCATGTGTCTTCATTGATGTCTACTATCCCTACTCTAAATTCACAATTGAAAATCTAAGTAATCATTTATATTTAATAAAATTAAAAAAAGTTATTTATGTCTCTTTCCATTACTTCTCGTAACTACATTGCCTAAAATCTAATAGATAGGGAAGACATTATTGCAGAACACTTGAGTAAACCAGTAATAAGATTTTACTTTTTGCATGATGTCTTGTTTCATTCTATTTTTAGATTTCTTAAAGTAAATATTGCTTTTATAAGGAACACATAAGAAGATAACTAATTGGTCCAACATCACGATTAAAGGTAACATTCTTGATTGACTTTTTTTTGCATTATTTTTTCTATTTTGTGGTGAAGGTTTCAAAAAAATAAACACTAAATTCTAAAATTTATACTGGAATTACTATATATTACTAAATCGTATTAGGCAGGCAACACAGTATTGCAATATGCTTGAGTATTTATTGCTTTTTACAAGGAATATATAAGAAATTTGTTAATTGGAAATTGAACTAAAAGTCCATATAAGAAACAAGTACAAACAATTGTCATAAAAATATAATATCAATGTATCCAACATTAGATTTAAAAAAAGAACAAATATTGAAACAATTATACTTTCACGTACACGATAATGACAATTTGATATTTTGGTACAAGACAAAACAATATCATGATCAGGTAGGAATTACAAGCACAATTTAACAATTTATCCTTTCAAGCATTACTCAAATAGTAATTCTTCAAATCCTATGCTACATGACAATATACTACTCTTCTTTAGATATTGTATTTCCTGATATCAATTTTCTACAACAAAAATGAACACAACAAAGATCCCAAATCAGTTCAAGGGCAGGTATCAAATTAGGAAGATAACTGGCAAGCCATAAAGATGAAGTGTTTTGACAAAAACTTTTTATTGATTAATGTCTATGGCCCCACATCAACATTGGATAAGCAGAGACTGTGGATGGAACTCACGCACATGATTTAGCTTCAATCAGATCAACATATCATTATGGGTGGTGAATTTAATGTCATCCTGAAACTATCTGAAAAAGTGGAGGAATATGTCCACCGATGAGAACTATTCAAAATTTCTCTAATTTTGCAGAAGATAATAATTTTATGGATATAGAACCAATTAATGGATCATTTACATGGGCTAATAAAAAGTCCAATTTCTCCCAGATATCTGTTAGATTGGACAGATTCCTTCTATCACATAATTGGAAGCTAGCTAATGCCACACTTCAGTCAGAAATCATGCCCCGATTTGGATCAGATCACTTTCCTATATGCCTTCAAGTGAGCTTTAACATAGCTAATCAGGGCTTTCAGCATAGGCCATCCTTCAAATTTGAAAGAATGTGGTTGCGCCATCCAACCTTCTTGCCCCTTGTCAGAAAATGGTAGGTTAGTGCACCTATCATCGAGGGTTCCAAAATCAATTTGCACACAAAATGAAACATACCAAACTGTGAATCAAGAAGTGGAATGAAGTGGTCTTCAAAAACATTTTCAAGGAAAAAGAAGCAGTTAAACATATACTGGAAACCACCTTCAGCAAGATTATTAAACAAGGAATGGACAATGATTCTTATACCATTCAAAAAATCCTCCTATAGGAATGGGAAGAAATATGCAATAGAGAAGAGGAATACTAGAGACAAAAATTGAGGGAACTATGGTTGTGGGAGAGGGACAGGAATACGAAATACTTCCATGCTTCAGCAAAAAAGATAAAGTTGTTAATCGCATTTTCTCTATTAATAATGTTGAAACTGGAAATCTACTTACTGAGCCTCAAAACATACAAGAGGAAGGAGTCAGATATTTCCAAATGTTGCTAGCCCCCCCATCTTTGCCTAGTTTAATAGATCCACCAAAGGACAAACTCCTAGTGGCAATTGCTTCAATAGTTACAAAAGCTGATAATTTGAAACTTATGGCACCATTCACAATTCAGGAACTTAAAAAATTAGTCTTCTTGTTACCTCCAGATAAAGCCCCTGGCCCAGACGACTTTACTACTTTATTCTTCCAATCATGTTGGGATTGGATTGGGTGGGATTTGTTGGGTGTAATAGAATAATCTAGGGCTAGTAAATCCATGTTAAAGTATTTCAACACCACAAACATAGCCATCATCCCTAAAGTCAAGTCACCCAAATCGTTTGCATAATTCTGCCTGATTTCTCTATGCAACACCATTTATAAGATTATCTCAAAGGCTATATATCTCAGAATACACCAATTGACTCCAAGCCTCGTATCACAGCCTCAAGGCAAATTTATCCTAGGTAGAGAAACAATGGAAGGGGCTATAGTGGCACATGAAGCACTACATTCCATTAATTGTAGCAAATCATCACACTTCATCATCAAGCTTGACATGATGAAGGCATATGACAGGGTAAATTGGGATTTTCTACTCAAAGTCTTGCATAAATTTGCCTTTTCAAAAAGCTGGTGTAAATGGATTAGAGCCTGCATATCGAGCATTGGATTCTTAGTATTGATAAATGGGGTGCCTACTGGTTTCTTTTCATCCACAAAAGGGATCAGGTAGGGCGATCCCTTGTCACCACTGCTATTCATCCTCATGGCCAAATCTTTCAGTAGGCTCATCCAGAAAAAATAGGCTCTGGGCAGCTAGCAAGGAGTTCAGATTGGTCAGACAGACATTTCAGTGACACACTCCCTCTTTGCGGATGATACTTTGCTTTTTGAAGCATCCAACATCTCGGAGGCCAAACAGATCAAACAAGTTTTGGACCTTTACACGGTAGCTTCAAACCAAAAAGTAAACCCCCTGAAATCTAAGATATATTTGTTTGATACCAACCAGATAATATCCAATAGGATTGTCAATCTACTAGAATTCCAAGTTGACTTCCTTCCATCTGTATATCTTGGAATTCCATTCTTTATGGGGGCAAACAAAATAAGCTACTGGACACCTACCATTGACAGAATTAAATCTAGAGTAGTAGCATGGAAAGCAAGATGGCTATATCTTTTAGGCAGAATTCTAATTATTAAAATAGTACTGTCAGCAATCCCAAACTATTACTTATTAGTCCTCAAAGCGCCACCTTCAGTTACTCAAACCATTCAAAAATTGCTGAGAGAATTCTTATGGATAGGTAACATGAATGGAGAGAAGAAAATCCCTTTGCTCTCTCTATAGAACATGGCTCACGTCAAACAACTAGGTGGTGCAGGGATTCACGATTTGCAAAAATGAAATCAGGCTTTTGGGGGCAAACTAATCTGGCAAATGTACACCAAACCTCAAAACACTTGGTGCCAATTAATGCAAAATAAGTACTTAGATGACGCCAATCCAGCTAGAATTCTCACTTTATTAGACCCTCCCAAAGGTTCAGTTATCTGG
Source organism: Thuja plicata (assembly GCA_018584345.1). Lineage (NCBI taxonomy): Eukaryota > Viridiplantae > Streptophyta > Pinopsida > Cupressales > Cupressaceae > Thuja > Thuja plicata. The sequence continues at coordinate 4,197,729 of MU223642.1, forward strand.
GATTTCATGATATCTTCTAGAGAAATAGTAACTAACTATATCACCTGGGAAGTGAATAATGGCTTGTCAGTTAAATTCTGGCCTGACTCATGGAATGGTGCACCACTACTGTCCAAAATGGATGATGTAGAGGCCATTATAGCTACCTCAGAACATGAATGGGGTACTTTCTTGAGTGACTATGTTTTAGCAATATGCCTATTCTCAAGGAAGGTGATCTGGAAAGATCCTAATGATTTTCCACTCCCCCACGGGGAATACAACGTTTGGTAAATAATTTTTCAGAAAAAATGATCTACCTCTCAGACTTGGAGGATAAACTGATATGGGCTCCAAGGATAGATGGGAACTTCACCATCAAAGAAGGCTACAAACTTATCCAATAGCGGGATGCCAACAAGAATCCATCCCATGCTTACTCATTATGCTAGAATCATCTGACTCTGCCAAAAGCTAGATGTTTCGCGTGGATAGCATTAAAAAATAGGGCTCTAACCAGTGATCAATTACACAGATTAAATATTGCACAACCATTCAATTGCCTACTGTGTGATAACTAGATAGAAGATGCAAATCATCTATTTCTAAATTGTTCATTTGCACAGGACCGCTGGTTATTTGTTCTTGGGAAATTGCATTACTCCACACCACTTCCATCCAAATTATGGGACTTATTCGAGTCATGGCTAGAACTTTACTCCAACTCTCTTTTCTATGCTATTTGGAAATGGCTAGAACTTTACTCCAACTCTCTTTACTCCAACTCTCTTTTCTATGCTAGATCTTATTAGTGTGGGAAATATAGTGGGAACGGAATAAAAGAATCTTCTGCAAGATTTCCTCACCCATTCAAGTAGTTACCTTAGAATTGGAAAGATCAATATCTGAAACAGTGAATGCTAGCCACAACAAACTCAAATATAATTTAGTCATGACAAGTTGGGATAGTTTTATATTGCATGAATGGAAAAACATACACGTGTCTTTTGGTTGGTTCTAGCAAACCACATCTACTAAGGCGCAAAATAGAGCTTCAATCAAGTGGAACCCACCCTCTCAAGGGGTTGTTAAAATAAACTTTGACGGATCATCAAGAGGCAATCCGGGGAAATCAGGAGCTGGTGTGTGCATTCAAGATCATCAAGGCTCACTACTGGCATTAAAATGTTGCCCGCTCCCACAAGGTACAAATAATATGGCAAAGGCTCAGGCTCTATTTTCAGGCCTAGTATTGGCTAAAATTGGAGGATTCCAACATATCCAAATAGAAGGTGATTCGATGATAATAATTAATGCATGTATCAATCATGAATCACATAATTGGAGGCTAACATATATCCTCCAACAAATCTGACATTTATTAGACTCCTTTCTAGAAGTATTCATTTCTCACACATTGTGGGAAAGTAATGCGGTGACAGACCACCTTGCCAACAAGGGTTGTGATGGTCACGAGGAGCTGACGCTCACACCTGACGAAATCATTAAAAAAGACATAAAATTAGAAGAATTACTCATTTTGGACAAGGCAATGTGAGGTGGCATATATTCAAATGTGTGGAATTGAAAAATTATGTTGTTGGTTACTCCCATGCATAAACTGTCAGCTCTCCCAATGCCCGCCTTGTAGATTCAACTCCCTGGGCACATTCAAATAGTTTGTAGGTTCTTGGTTCAGGCTGGGATGTCTCTCGTTCCTCTGGCTAGGATGTGTGGCTGGTGGAGGATGATCCCATTTTTGGTGTGTCTCTGGATGCTTCTGGTCGGTCCCCGTGTTCCCCTTCAGATTACCCTGCTACTGGTTGGGACTCTGATCACATGGTCGAATAGGTGATGGGTAACATGGGAACTTTTGACCGTTTGATGTTTTGGCTATGTTTGATGCCAAATTGGTATTGTATGGATAAACTATGAATTTGGCATCACATATGCTACCAGGTTATTTTGTATGTGAATTGGATAGGGACACGATTCTGTTTATCAAACTTCTTGTAAATTGCCTGGTATGTGGGTTTTGATTGTATAATTTTTCAGGGATTTTGTGATTTTCATACTGAAAATCAAATGTAAATGATCAATATCAATATCATACATGTATATGACAATGATTCTGGGGTTTCTTCCTGATTCTTCCACGGATGAGTCTTTGAATCAGTTTTATTATTAATATAATTATGGTGGCTAGTCCACTTTGGCTTTAAAAAAAAAAAAACCCTGTAAATCAAACACAACCAAAGAAATAGAAAGTACCAAAAAGGTAATTAAAGTGCCACATTTTCATTATTAACAGGTTCACATAGTTTTACAAAACTGACAACAACTTGCTCTACTTCTAACAAGATAATAATCTAAACCCTATATCAATTGAAGATACGAATAATAAAAAAATTGAAACACTTTCCAAGGTGATGTGCTTGTGGTGTCTAAATCTACATTGGATAGAATCAACAAAGTACATGAAGTTCTACGTGTTGATTTGACATACTCAAAAGATGAAATGCCTATAACACTCAATATTAATGGTAACCTCATCCAATAATTTAAGGAAAAAAGTGTTCCAGGATTGGAAATATTAATAATAGGGTTTCAAATCATACCAAGAAGAGATTATGATCATAGATACAATGATTATATACTTATTTTAAATGAATCTAACGTAGTTGACACAATATTAGCTCTTACTCATGAATACAAGTTCATTTCAGGCACGACGATAAGCCAATTTCTCACAAGCACAAATGAATACTTTGCTGCAATAATAGGTGCAATAGTTGTAGAAATCAATAGAAAAGGTGCTCTATAAATAATTAGGATCAAAGATGGACATATTGATACATACAAAGCATCGGTAAACATGTGTATTCAACTTTCATGCTAAATAATTTCATACCTTTTTTTTGTTGCTTCACCCTTTCAAATTTTTAAATTGCATTATTGAATAAAAAAACTACCTCTACTCTTCTTTAATAACGAAATCAATAGAAATTTAGTACGAGAAACAAAGAGAAGGACATGTATCATTTAATGAAAGTTCTTTGAAATGTGGCCCCATTAAATGTCTAGGAATTAGAGAGGTTATGCATCCTTTTCTCTATAATTTTGATAGGCTTTGTCTTGGTGTTGGAAATATGCAGTGACGCCAAGTACCTAGTTCAAACTTGAGAATAGAGGCTTGTGATTCCGAAACTTGCATTGGTGTTTAAGACATGGGAGCATTGAGCTAATATAAATGTTTTTAGTTCAAAGGATTTGTGTAGATGAGAATAATGTATTTTTTCTTGAAGATTTGTAGGAAGTGTTATTGAAAATCCGATATTAACGAGAAGCACTAGCTATGAATGGCTCATTTCATCACAACCTTCATTGGGTGCAGTTGCAACTTATAATTTTGCAAGGAGTATTCAGGCACGCCTTGGTTTGCAATTATTTTGTTTGAACAAATTTTACACTTTTGGGTTTTACCCTTTATTAAATTATTGTGCTGTGTGAAGGCGTTCAAGTAATTTATAGGATGTTCTTGGCAATATAATTTATTGGTAATTTTTATGTGTTAATTCATTACATGCTTGTGACTTTTTCTAATCTTATAAAAATATTCCATTATATTAAATTTTATCCATTTGCTCTGCATTATCAAATAAAAAAACTAACTCCTCTCTTCTTAAAAAACTAAATCGATAAAAATCTAGTATGAGTGACGGAGAGCAGGATAAGTATCATTCAACGCAAGTTATTTGAAATGTGGCCCCACTAAATGTATAAAAATTAGAGAGGTCGCATGTCCTTTATTCTATAATTTTGATAGGATTTGTCTCGGTGGTGGAAATATGCAGTGACTAGGGATAACTTTAAGAAACCCCCTCCTAGGAAAAAGTGTAAAATCCTAGCGAATCCTACATTATTTTAGGAGGAAATTTTTCTTGATGAAGGCAAATTAATTTTCCAAATCAGGCAAATAAAATAGTTTGTATTGGCAATTTTTCCCCTACCAAATGAAAATTCCATAAAATCCTAGCAAATAGTACATTAATGTGGGGGAAGATATATATTGTATGAGGCAAAAAAAATCTTTTGAAGTAAAAAAGGTATAATATATGAGGCGAATGATTTTCTTTTGAAGGAACAAAAATAATTGTATTGGTGAATTTTATGTACCATTTGAAAATTTATTTCTTTCATTGGCTAATCTTTCGTTAATTATGGAAAAAATAAATATTTTATTGGCGATTTTCCAAAGATGGGACTCGTTATGTGGGCTGAAGCCAAATGACAATTTATCAGAGATGTAATTAATGTAATATCACATCCAGCGAATATAGCCTTTATTTGTTGTCAAGTAAGAACTTGTTTGTAGATTCAACACATTGGTATCCATCATTTTATAATGTTAAATGTATTATTTGAGACCGTTTGATGATCCTAGATCAATGGTTGAAGTTTAATTTTGGCCTTAATTTCTTGAAGGAAACAGAGTTCTCCAGGAAGTCATTGGAATAGTGAAACGTATAAAATTAACCTGCACCGTAATCATGATCTAAATAATGCAACACCATGTCGAGATATTAATTCCTTAATTAGTTACCAACTTGCCTCCATGACTCTGTACGATTCTTGTGTTCTACACATACCTAATAACGATCATTTCACCATTTTAAATTTATTACACTAATCAATTCCTACAACTTGGTAGCACTAGTAGGTTGCATGGTGTTAGTAATAACTGAGGGGGGGGGTGTGAATCAGTGGCCTCAAAAATTAATCCTTAAATCAACCCTTTAAAACTTATAACCACAGATTATGTCTCAAGTTATCTTTTGTCCTACAAGATGTATGCCTTGAAATACTTTTATCAATTTACTACTTGTCGAATTGCTTTGTAAATCTCTCTTCTGTATGATTAGTGATAAGTAGTTAACTATTTACTGAAACACAGTAAATATGCAGAGTATATTGATCAATCCAGAAATGCATATGTGAAATGTAAAACAATAAAGTAATAAACCATAAACACATAACACATGGATTTTTAACGTGGAAACCCTGTTAAGGGAAAAAACCTCTAGGACCGGTACCCCAAATTTTCACTCTTCTGAAGTGAGCCCTGTTAAGAGCCAACCCTGTTAAAGGTTACAAACA
>MU223642.1:4202914-4215510 GCA_018584345.1 Thuja plicata
TTAAGAGCCAACCCTGTTAAAGGTTACAAACACACTGTTAGGTGTGACCTTGTTAGAGGATTTAGAAATAGTTTGTCAACTAGTATCTGACATCTAATGCTACCATCCTTGATCAAACACTCACTTGTCCTGTCAATAGGTATCAGGCATATCCAATGCTACTTTTGTGATCAAACTTTTTGATACTCCTTGGGATGTAGCTCAATTGTAAAAGACTTTTAAGTTCTGCTTAGTTAAGAGGCTTTATGCTTCAATGGTTAAACTAAAACACTAATGATCTATTCATACATACAACTCAATTGCTGATTTTTTAGATCTATTGTAAGTATATTACCTCTCTGATAAATATAATCACTTATACCTTTGCTCCACACTATTCTGCTCTGTGGTGCTTGTCTCACTGTTCGTCGTTGTCTACAGAATCTATCTCTTTCCTCAGCTTTTTGATTAGGACTGAATGAAGACTTTCTTCTCCTTCAGATTTTCTTTAGCATCTTTCCTCTTCTCTTTTTCTCCTCACCTAATCCCCCATTCGTAATGAGTTGGTTTTGTCTCTATATAGACATGATTTCCCCTTTTCTTGGCTTTCTTGATTCTTGGCATGTTCCACAATTCTCTCCAATAAATTTAAAGCAAACTCCAGTTTTAACTCAAAGAGATCTTCTTTCCAACTGGACAAATCAGCTTTAAATCAATTACTTATCTCTGGCTTTATCTGGATGATTAAAACATTGATAAGTATCCATTAATTCTATCTTTAGCTTCTTGACAACTAAGCATTTTGTCATTTTTTGAACTCTCTATTCTGTCAGTCAACACTTCAGTTAGTCATCGGTGATAACTGACTGTTCCATCGGTGTGACTTCAGTTGTCATCGGGATCTTCGTCCTTGTCTTCTCCATCAGGTAACACTGAAATTTTCTCTGTTGGGTTGCTCTATGTTTTTCTTGTCGGTCAACACTATAACTCTGCTCGTCGGTAGTGTTGTGCATTAGCTTGTCGGGTAACAATGTGACTTTATTCTTTTACTCTAACTATCAGTGTGCACTCTGTCGATGTATACAATCACTTAGTGAATACTTGACTTATATGAATTACTGATAGCATAGCCTTTGATTCATCGGTTCTTTGAAATCTTTGGAAATATTCTCCTGACCATACATATTATATCAAGTTGACATCAATGACAATACAATACATTAACTGATTTAATGCCTTACATGATCATCAACTTAACATCTTCAAACATCAATCAGTTACATGTCATGAATCTCTCCCTTTGGCATTGATGGAAACATACTACATTATCATACTATACTATTACTAATACAAAATGAAATATACACTTTCATCAAGCTTTTCTAATGTAACTCATACAAATGCCTGGCTATCGGTAAGCTCAAATAGCTTTGGTTTGATTCTTGTAGCTTTATGTCTGTCTTCAATCCCTTCACTGGATAGATGTAGAATATTTCTTTCTCTAATGTGATGTGTTCTCCTTCTGTGTCAAACTCTCTCTCTTTGACTGTTCTCCTTTCTTGTGATGTCTCTTGTCATTCTTTTCACTTTGTGTGTACTCTCCCTTTCTTGTTATATCTCTCCCTTTGGATACTTCGATGGATATGATCTCTCCTTGAGTTGATAATGGACATAATCTCTGTATGATAATGAGATATCTCTCTCCTTTTGACAACAATGCCAAACAAACATCTTTTTCAAACAAGTATTTGACAGTGATGCCAAATGGATCTTTTCTATCCATAATATATTCCTTGAATTTCCCAATCCATCAATAACAACTCTGGTGTTTGGTGTAGATAAATACCTTATTGTGTATAGATGTATCTATGAAGTCCATCTATTTTCTTGCATCAACATGAATGATATTCTGATAATATGTAGATTGATGCAGCCTTCTAGTCAGTTTACTGACCAGTAGTCAAGGATCTAACCCCTAGTCTCTTTCTCAAGTACTCAAATGCATCCTTGGGCAGTGGCTTGGTGGAGATATCGGCCAATTGTTCCTTTGATTGCACATACTCCAGTATCACCTCCTTTACTTGAACTTGTTCTCTCAAATAATGATACTTAATGGCAATATGCTTTGTTTTAGCATGCGTGACTGGATTTTTGAAAATGTTTATTGCACTTGTATTATCATAGTAGATAATTACTGTTCTAAAATTTTCATATGCATACCTTCCAATAACTGTTTGATCCACGCAATATTTGAGTAGTTTGCAGCAACAACAACATACTCTACTTTTGCAGTAGACTGAGAGATGCATCCTTGCTTCTTGTTGATCCATGTGACAAGTTTGTCACCCATAAAGAATGCTCCTCTAGTTGTGCTCTTCCCGTCATCAATATTTCTAACCCAATCAGCATCGGTAAAAAACCTTAAGTTCAAATTTGCCTTCTCTTCTATACCATAAGCCATATTCCTCGGTATTCTTCAGATATCTTAGGATTATTTTCACAACAGTCATATGTGATTCTCTAGGATTAGCATAAAATCTAGCAACTATTCCTACTGCATGTGCAATGTCTGGTCTAGTATGTACAACATACATGAGTTTTCCAATCATTGATCTGTACAAAGTCTGATTTACCTCTGATGACTTGTCCTCCTTTGTCAGTTTACATCTAGTTGCCATCAGTGTTCCAACTGGTTTGGATTATTCCATCTTGAATATTTTTAGTACTTCTTTGATGTACTTGGATTGTGTAATGAAAATACCTTCATCTTGTTGCATGATCTGTAGACCAAGAAAGAGCTTGATCTCTCCAAACATAGACATCTCAAACTCTTTGCTCATCACATTTGCAAATGATTTTCATAGCATATCATCGCCTCCAAATATGATGTAATCAACAAATATCTCAGCAATCAAAATGTTAGCATCAGTATCTTCCTTCAAATAAAGATTATTGTTTTCACTATTCCTTACAAATCCAATACTTATAAGATAGGAATGAAGTCTTTCATACCAGGCTCGGGGTGCTTGTTTCAATCCATATAGGGCTTTGTGTAGTCTACATACCATGTCCCACTTGTCTGGATCAACAAACCCTTATGGTTGTTCAATGTATACCTCTTCTTCAAGTATTCCATTTAGGAATGCAGACTTGACATCCATTTGATATAACTTGAATCCTTTATATGTAGCATAAGCAAGCAATATTCTTACTCCTTCTAGCCTAGCAACAGGTGCAAAGGTCTCTCCATAGTCAATCCCTTCTTCTTGTGCATACCCCTTGCATACTAGTCTTGCTCTATTTCTTGTGACTTCTCCAGTCTCAGTACAAGTGTCCATGTCTTGTTTTTCTCTATTTGCTCAATCTCTTCATTCATAGAACTTATCCATTCATCATTATCTACTGTATCATTGACATATTTGGGCTCATAATCACAAACAAGACATCTTGTATTTAGAGACTTACTTCTGGTTCTCATACCAGCCTTTTTATCTCCTATGATCTGGTTCTGTGGATGGTTCCTTCTGACATATCTTGCAAGTACAAGTTCAACTCTTTGTCTATCAGCTTGATCATCATTTTGTTCTCCATCACTTTGTGCATCATCTTGAGAAATATTTCGATCATTGGTATTTGCAACCTGATGCTCGGGTGCAATGATCTATTGCTCAGGAGCTCTACATTGTTGGTCGGGTAGAGTGTTAGGTTCCTCATTGTAAGCAAACCTATTGTAGTCCTCTAGTTCTTTAGTGCTTTCCTTTTCATTCTTCTCTGCAAATTCATCTATCTTTACATTTTCACTTTCAACAATTTTTTTAGAGGCTTTATTTAGACATTTATAAGCCTTGCTCTTGGTAGAATACCCTAAAAATATTCCTTCATCACTCTTGGAGTCAAGTTTTCCATTTCTATCATCTTTTAAGATATAACATTGACTACCAAAATTTTTGAAATAACTCACATTGGGTGTGTATCCATACCATACCTCATAAGGTGTCTTCTTGATGTCTTTCTTCAATTGTACTTTGTTCAGTGTGTAAACATTAGTACTGATAGCTTCCCTCTAGAAGATTTGGGTGATGCCTTTTTCTATCATTAGTGTCCTTGCACAATCAACTATGGATTTGTTCCTTCTTTTAGCAATTTCATTTTGTTGTGGTATTCTCGGTGTAGAGACATGTTTTCTGATTCCATGCTCAGTACAAAAGTTAGTGAATTCATCTAAAATAAATTCCCCTCCTCTATCTGATCTTAAGCATTTTAACTCCTTACCACTTTGCTTCTCAACCATTTCCTTATACCATTTAAACATCTTAAATTCTTCTGATTTATCTTTTAGAAACATGACTGTCATCATTCTAGAGTAATCATCAATAAAGAGAATAAAACATCTATCTCCATAATAACTCTTTGTCCTCATATGTGTTGGAAAGATTGTTGGAAAGCTACAATGGAAACAATTATTGTTTTTTCATTGATGTCAAACATTAATTGGTGAGACTATTGCTATTTATTTGAGTACCATATCGATTGATTGATGAAGGAGATTTAACAAGAAGACCAAGTGAAATGGTTGAGCTATGGGAAATCACAAGGGTACTTGATTAGTTGGCACATTGGCAAAGTAATTTGTGTTGTTTATCTTTTGATGACTGTTTATTGAGAATAGTTTATGCCAAGCAAGTTTGTGTCGACTGAGCACCAGTGTATGTCGAGCATAATTTCTAGTGTTGACCGAGCATCAGTAAATTGCCGAGGAACACATTGTTGGTCGAGCAACATAATTTTGGTAATTGTTGAGATTTGAGATCTCTGGCTGACATAATTGATTTTATTGGGATATGTAAAAGTTAATTAAGGATAAGCACGATTGGTCCACACTATTTAAATGCATGAGTAACCATAATTAATGTATGGATCAAAGATTCAATTAGTGATTGATTTGGAGAAATAAATTAAATGTAATGATGGAAAGATCCGTTGGATATGACCTAACCTAAGATCTATGATCTTGATTAAGCGGAAAATATTTATTTTACCTAGATGAAGAGGTATAAGATAAACTCAAGGGGTTATTCACACAAAAAGATGAGTATGTAAGAGGTTTGCATAGTTAATTGACTGATTGGCATGATCTAAGCAGAGAAAGCTAAGTAGAGAAGCAGAGAGTTGCATAAGTGCTTGCTTGACGGATTTCCAAGAAGATCTGAAGATTGAAATGAGAATGGAGGCCACTCAATGAGTTAGCATTAGAGCTGAATTGGATGTGGATTTGCAAAGTTGTATGTATCAGATCACACCTGCTGATTACTTTCTAACCATTGTATCAGTCAAAATCCTTTAACCAGGTTGACCTAACAGTCATTGTGTAAATCCTTTTAGCAAGGTGACATTCAGGTGGAATGTTCTAAGTCCTCTAACAAGGCCACTCCTGACAGGGTGATTAAATCCTTTAACTAGGTCACATTTAGCAATGTTTTTTGTAACCTTTAATAGGGTTGGCTCCTAACAGAGATCACTTTAGAAGAGTGAAAACTTGATAGCATGTTATTGGTGGTTTTTCCCATATTGGGTTTCTACATTAAATACTAGTGTCAACTTGTGTGAATGTTTATGTTGTTTTTTACTATTAAGTTTATGCAAGCTTATTACATCTGAATAGTAAACTGCACATGTATGTTGTTATTTCATGTTATTGTTGTCGAGCAGATATAAGTTGTTCAAATTGGTATAAAGTTTTAAATGGGCACATCTAGACCTGAGGATAACTGATTCCCCCCCTCTTAGTTACTCTGAATTAATTCTAACAATTGGTATCAGAGATTTGGTCTCTTGAAAATAGTTTGAAGGTACTTGAAGAAAAAGATCAAGATGTATAAAAAGAAGGTACCAAAGTTGAACAAAGATAATTTCCCTGCATGGCAAAGTTTGATGAAATTGCATCTGGCTGGTATTGGCGATTCTGCTAAGCATTATGTTGAACATGATTATGTAGCCCCCACTGCACCTGCCACAACTGCACAGTTAAGAGAAAAACAAGAACATAATCAAGCAATGATGGAGATTGCATCATCTCTAAACTATCATGAGTTTGAAGACATAAGGAATTGTAAAACTGAAAAGCAAATGTGGGATGTCCTTGCAACCATCTATGGAGGTGATACAAATGTATTGAGAGCCAAATCTAGAAGTTTAAGAGGTAAGTCTGATGAAATGAAAATGCAAGAAGGAGAAAATATAGTTCAATATTATGGTAGGATAAAGGAAGTTGTAAATTCTATTAGAGGAGCTAAGGGAACCATTGATAATAACACCATTATGAGCAAGGTACTGAGAACACTTCTTCTTGTATATGCTATTAGAGTCTCTGCAATTCAAGAGTTAAGATGTACTCCTAATAATAATTTGACTTTGGAAGGTCTGGTAGGCAGACTTACTGCATTTGAAATGTCAAATTTTGACAACTACACTCCACAAGCTATTGAATCTACATACAGATCCCAGTTGGTCCTTAAAAAATCAAAGAAAGGAAATAAATGTGTGAGCAGTGACAACAACACTACTGATAATGATCTGGAAGAACTTGAAGCACTTATGGCAAGAAGACTATCTAGAGGAAAAGGAAAATTCAAAGGTAAACTTCCTATCATTTGTTTTTCATGTAACAGAGTTGGTCATATTGTTGCTAACAAACCTGATAAGAATGACAAAGATGAAAGAAGAGATAACAAGTACAAAGATAGAAAGGATGATCGAGACTTCATAAAGTATAAGGATTATAAAGATAAAGGTAATAAATCTTGCTATATAGCTGAAGAAGCTTCTGACAACGATTCTAACAAATCTGATGAAAATGATATAGAATTTGTGTATGTTACTATGAAAGATGATTCTGATGATGATGAAAAAACTACATTAATTTCTTATATGAGTAAAGGTGACCTTTGGATTATTGACAGTGGTTGTTTACATCACATGACTCATGATAAAGATAAATTTGAGACCCTAGATCAGTGTAATGGCGGTTATGTTAAATTTGGTAATGATGCACCATGTCTTGTTAAAGGGAAATGATCAATTAACTTGACTGACAAGATTAGATGTGACAATGTATATTGGGTTAATGATCTTAACTATAATTTATTGAGCGTTGCACAGCTGAATACTTTAGGTTACAGAGTTGAATTCCATCACAAGAAGGCAAAGATCTATTATGCCACTGGAGAACTAGTTGGAAGTGGTGAGCAAACAAAAGGTAACTTATTTTATCTAGATTTAGATGACGAGACATGCTTGTTTGCACAATATAATGATGTTTGGTTATGACATAAAAGGTTGTGTCATATAAACTTTGATAACTTGGTAAGCATAAGCAAATTGAAAAAGGTTAGAGGGCTGCCTAAGTTAAAGAAACCTGAAAATGCAATATGTAAGCAATGTCAATTGGGAAAGATGACTAAATCTAGTTTCAAGAGCAAGACTCATACTTCTGAGGAAATACTGGAATTAGTTCATACTGACCTGTGTGGTCCCATTGGTGAGAAAAGTTATCATGGAGATAGATATTTCATTCTATTTGTTGATGATTACTCAAGAATGATGACTGTTATGTTTCTTAAAGAAAAATCTGATGCATTCCAGTTATTTAAATGATACTTGGCAAAAGTTGAAAAGGAGACAGGTAAAAGTCTAAAATGTTTGAGATCTGACAAAGGAGGTGAGTTTATCTCTAATGAGTTTAACAGGTTCTGCAATGACCAAGGGATAAAAAGACAGATGTCCGCACCTAGAACACCACCACAGAATGGTATTGCTGAGAGAAGAAACAGATCTATCATGGATTGTGCCAGAACATTAATGATGGAGAAAAATGTTGCACATAAATATTGGAGAGAAGTTGTAAGTATAATAGTCTATACCTTAAACATAGTGTAAGTCAAGAAAGGTACTACTGCTACACCTTATGAGCTTTGGTATGGATATGCACCTAATGTAAAATATTTCAAAGTTTTTGGAAGCAAATGTTTCATATTGAAGGATAAAAATAATGAAAGACTTGATGCTAAAGGTGAGGAAGACATATTTCTTAGTTATTCAACTAAGAGTAAAGCATATAAGTGTTTGAATTCTAACACTAACAGAATTGTGGAAAGTGCAAATGTTAGAATTGATAAGCATGCAGAAAGAAATGAAGCTAAAAGCACACAGGAACCTGAGAGTTACAAATCATTTGTCTATCTGGCTGAGGAAGATTCTAATACATTACCTGAACCTAAGAATGAGGTTGCCGAGCAACAGCTAGCACCTGTCAAGTCACAGAATGAGGATGTCAGGAAAAAAGAGGTAATTGTCGAGCTATCTAATGGAGATGTCGAGTCACATAATCTACCTAAATTGAACATGAATGAACAGATGAATATGGTCTGTACTACAAAAGGAATGATAAGTTTGAGCTTAGAGTTTAAATTGACTCTGATTGGGCTGGAAATGTAGATGACAGGAAAAGCACCACAGGAGGAGCATTTATTTTAGGAAAAATATTGGTTTCATGGACAAGCAAGAAATAGAATTGCACCTCACAATCTACAGCTAAAGCTGAGTATGTGACAACAACAATTAACTGTTCTAATATTGTGTGGTTGAAGATACTACTGAAAGGTATGAAAGAGGAGATCACAAAACCAATTGTCATATATTGTGATAAAATAAGTGTCATTAATATTTCTAAGAACCCTGTGATGCACTCTAAGACAAATCATATAGCTATCAAGTATCATTACTTGAGGGAGCTAGTTCACAAAAAGGAAGTCAGACTGGAATATGTGAATACTAAAGAACAGTTAGCAGACATATTTACAAAGGCACTACCCAAGGATGCTCATGAGTATTTGTGGGGTAAATTAGGGGTGATTCCCCTAACTGAGGCTAATTAGTTCAGAATGGGACTATTGCATCAAATGTTATACTCATAATATTTGACACATTGATGCACAGGCAGTCACACTTTAGGATGTTGCCTAAAGTTGTGAAAGATAGAAAAGAGGATCTGTCATAAGCAAGATGACATGAACAACATGATACAAATTTTAGAACATAAGAATCTGCATGATGAAGATGTCAACGTCTTTGGCATTGTTGTCAAAGAAGGAGAGATTACTTAGAAAAAGAAATAAAGAGGGAGAGATTACTGAAAAAGAGATTGTCATCAAAGAGGGAGAGATTAATGAAAGAGGGAGTCTACAGATGAACATAAATATAAAGAAGAAAGATATCAGTGTGATCACAGACACAGAGGGAGTAAATTCTTACAAGATGAGAATCATAATGAAACTAAAGGCATTAATGAAGATTTGTTCATATCAAGGAACACAGGCATAGTTTTTTGGATTGTATGGAAACTATGGTTGAAAATTATTTTATTGTTTAGTGTTTCCATCAATGCCAAAGAGGGAGATTGTTGGAAAGCTACAATGGAAACAATTATTGTTTTGTCATTGATGTCAAACCTTAATTGGTGAGACTATTGCTATCTATTTGAGTACCATATCTATTGATTGATGAAGGAGATTTAACAAGAAGACCAAGTGAAATGGTTGAGTTATGGGAAATCACAAGGTTACTTGATCAGTTGGCACATTGGCAAAGTAATGTGTTGTTTATCTTTTGATGACAATTTACTGAGAATACTTTATGCCAAGCAAGTTTGTGTCGACCGAGCACCAGTGTATGCCGAGCATAATTTCTAGTGTCGACCGAGTGTCAGTAAATTACCGAGGAACACAGTGTTGGTCGAGCAACAATATTTTGGTAATTGTTGAGATTTGAGATCTCTGGCTGACATAATTGATTTTATTGGGATATGTAAAAGTTAATTAAGGATAAGCACGATTGTTCCACACTATTTAAATGCATGAGTAATCATAATTAATGCATGGATGAAAGATTAAATTAGCGATTTATTTGGAGAAATAAATTAAATGTAATGATGGAAATATCCGTTGGATATGACCTAACCTAAGATCTACAATCTTGATTAAGCGGAAAAGATTTATTTTACCTAGATGAAGAGGTATAAGATAACCTTAAGGGGTTATTCACAAAAAAAGATGAGTATGCAAGAGGATTGCATAGTTAATTGACTAATTGGCATGATCTAAGCAGAGAAGCAGAGAGTTGCATAAGTGTTTGCTTGACAGATTTCCAAGCAGATCTGAAGATTGAAATGAGAATGGAGACCACTCAGTGAATTAGCATTAGAGCTGAATTAGATGTGGATTTGCAAAGTAAGTTTTATGTATCAAATCACACCCGCTGATTAATTTCTAACCATTGTATCAGTCAAAATCCTTTAACCAGGTTGACCTAACAGTCATTGTGTAAATCCTTTTAGCAAGGTGACATTCATGTGGAATATTCTAAGTCCTCTAACAAGGCCACTCCTGACAGGGTGATTAAATCCTTTATCCAGGTCACATTTAGCAATGTGTTTTGTAACCTTTAACAGGGTTGGCTCCTAAAAGAGCTCAATTCAGAAGAGTGAAAACTTGATAGCATGTTATTGGTTATTTTTCCCATATTGGGTTTCCACGTTAAATATTGGTGTCAACTTGTGTGAATGGTTATGTTGTGTTTTATTGTTAAGTTTTTGCAAGCTAATTTCATCTGAACAGTAAACTGCATATGTATGTTGTTGTTTTATGTTATTATTGTCGAGCAGATCTGAGTTGTTCAAATTGGTATAAAGTTTTAAATGGGCACATCTAGACCCGAGGATAAATGATTCCCCCCCCTCTCAGTTATTCTAAATTCATTCTAACAATAGGTCCACATAAATCAGTATGGACTAATTCTAGCATTGCATCAGATGTATGGATTTTGCTTTTAAAACTAGACTTTGTCATTTTACCTTTTTGGCAATTCTTACACATGATGTTGTCAGGCTTGGTCATCGTCGGTAAGCCTCTAACATTTCTCTTTTTTCTGATCTTTATCATGTTGTCAAAATTCACCTGACACAATATTTTGTGCCACAGCCATATGTCTTCATTTGTAGCAATCAAACAAGTGGTGTCAGTATCATTCAGATAGAATAAGTTACCTTTTTTCTGCTCACCGGTACCAATCAGATTTCCTAATTTATTGAAGATCTTTGCCTTGTTATTTTCAAATGCTACTTTGTGACCTAAATTATTCAACTGAGAAACACTCAATAGATTATAATTCGATCCATTTATCCAATAAGCATTTTCACATTTTATCTAGTTATTCAACATTATGGTTCCTCTACCTTCAACTGGACAAGGTGTGTCATTACCCATTCTTAATGAACCACCTTTATAGTATTCAAAAGTCTCAAACTTTTTCTTATCACCGGTCATGTGGTGCATGTAGCCACTATCTATGATCCAGACATCATTTTTACTAACTTTAGATATGAGGGTTGTTTCTACATACCTTTCTTCATCATCATTTGAATCATCCTTTACAACCACAAACACCATCTTGATGTCTTCATTAGATTCGGTGTCAATATCATCATCTTTGCATTTTGTTAGGTAACTAGCCTTCTTTCCTTTGTCCTTGTAGTCTCAGGAATCTCTTCTTTCCTATTGTCTTTAGCTCCTGTAATCACCTCTGTTAGATTTCTTTTCAAATGATCTGTCATTACTTTTGTCATCTTTTCTCCTGTTAGGACATCTTGTAGAAAAGTGTCAAATCTATTTACAATTAAAGCAAACAAGTGGTAATTTACCTTTGTATTTACCTTTTCCTCTTTGCATTCTTCTAGCCATAAGTGCTTCAATTTCATCAAGATCATCTTCTTCACTTTCACTATCACTTTCTTTTCTCATAGTGTTTTTATGAATTGATTTACTTATTCTCATAGAATTTTTGAATGTAGACTCTATGTTTGGTAAGACACTATTATCAAAGTTATTAATCTCAAATGAAATCATTCTTCCAATCAAACTTTCTAGAGTAACACTGTTACTTGCTACTGCTCTCATTTCTTGAATGACAGATACTCTAATAGCATAAGTAGGCAGTAAGGTTCTTAGAATTTTACTTACCACTGTATCTTCTTCTAGTACACCTCCAACTCATTGGATAGCATTGACTACCTCTTTGATTCTTGTGTTGCACTGAGTGATGTTTTCACCTTCTTTCATTTTTGAGATCATCAAAATTTCCTCTAAGGCTTTCTTCCTTGGCTCTCAAAACATTCTTGTCACCACCATGTACAAGCATCAATTTGTCCCACATCTGCTTTGCAGTCTTGCAGGTTTTGACATCTTCAAATTCCACATCAGAGAGTGAGGAAGCAAGCTCTATCATCATGCAATTATTCTCATGCTTCTCTCTCAATTGTTCAACTATTGGTGCTCCTGTGGGCAACACATATTCAACATCTAAGTATTGATTAACATCATTACCAATACCTGATAAGTGGAGTCTTATTGTGCTCTTCCATGAAGCAAAATTATCTTTATTCAACTTGGGAACATCTCATCTATTCATCTTGTGATATTTGAATTAGGTCTTGAAACCTTCCTTCTAAGCACACAAGCTCTGATACCAATTGTTAGTAATAACTGAGGGGGGGGGGGGGGGGGGGG
>MU223642.1:4225430-4242854 GCA_018584345.1 Thuja plicata
AAAGTCTCTCTAGGTGTAAAACCATGCAATGGTAAGGTAAGAGGAGGATGTTGTTTAATCCCAAAAGTTATAGAAGGAGGTTTGGAAAACACTTGAAACAACTTGTGCAACATGATAATGAATAAAGTAATGCATAGAAAATAGATTTAAATACATCCAAATGCATTCAAATGAAATCTATAAGCATGAAAAATGTAAATGTTTTTGTATTTTTAAAGCAATTTGTGATTTTTAATTTTTGATATATAAATGCAAGAGCATAAAAGAAATCTACTTTTAAATGCATGTAAGATCTAACATAAGATGCAAATCTAACACCAAAAAGAAAGCGTTGTCTATCATGGGTTCACCAAAATGTAACATATAACAATGTAACATAAGAAATGTAATAGTTGAAATCTATGGTGGAAAGATAAGATATTACTCTTCTATCCCAAGATGCACAAAGGAAAGATCCAAATTGATCAACCCAAAAAGGATCAATGCACAAATGAATCAATCATTTTGGAAATGAGAGAAAAGAGGAAAGTCTTAAATTCTCCATTTTGTGGAAAGGAATAAATGTGTGATAGATTTAGAAAGATTGAAATGAATAGGATAAAAGTACTAACCTTAAAAGAATTACAGTTCAAAGAATGTTTTTTTCTAGGATTTGTACTATGTTTCTAGAAAAATAGAAGTATGATCCGGAACTAAAACAGAGAGACGAACAAAACCCAGAAATCATTTTCTGATCTGACACCGTCTTATGAAAAAGGTTGGCCTTGACCCACAAATGTCGACCCTGACCCAATAATGTCGACCTTGACCTGCACAGGTCCGACAGAAAATCTATTCGCGCCGTCTGAAAGAAAGCTGAAAAGGGTATCCAGATTTGGGTTCAAATCTATAGTCCCAAAATTGTACCTACAAGAAAAAGAGGTTTTTTTGTTGGGGGGGGGGGAGGGGTTTTCCTTTTTCAAACCCCGGTTTTGGAATTAACCTCAAATATATGTAATTGAAATTGCATAAAGATAAACAAAGTAAATGCACGAGTTCACCTTGCTTGTAAAAGTCCTTGTGGTGGATTGGAATCCGTGGATCCATAAGTATGATTCAAAATGTGGAATGTAGAAAGGTAGGATGTCTTCAATCTCTTGCTTGTAGATCTCCAACACCAAGTCTTGAATGGGTTATTGAATTTGGAATAGGCTTGGAAGAAGGTGGATGGAGAGATCACTAAAAGGGCACCTATGTAGCTTGAATCCTTCAATGGCCTCCCATGGATCTCTTTGATGAATTAATGCTTGATTATGGATGAATCCTTGCTTCAAATATTACTTGAAATCTTTCTCCTTATCTTGCTTGGACTTCACTTGATAATGCTCCTCAATTGGTTAATGATGCTTAGAAAACTTAGAGAAAATGAGAGGAGAAGGCTCTCTTTTATATGAAACTAGGGCACAATATTCTAAGGAGGCCGACATAGGGTAATTAAATTCCCATTAAATCCTTTAACCTTAGGAGAGGACCTATATTAAATATAATTTAGGAATCGACACTTCGGAACCTGAAACAGTCGACTCGAAAGCGGGAAACAACTTTTTCAAAGACCAACATCTGGAAACTGTGGGACCCTAAGATTTGAACCCTGGGTCAAGGTCAAGGTTGACCTTGACCTAGGTTAGGGTCAAGGTCAACATAGACCCAAAAGTTTGACCCTGAACCTGAGGTCAAATATCTCATATCTGCAGTCCAGGATGCAAAAATCAAGTTGGAAAGAAGTGGAAGGAGAGGCAGAACAAGGGGAAAGCCAAGTCAAATTCAGGAACCCATTCAAGGTGCTTGATATGGCCCCAAACCACTTACTCGAAAGGCTAAACCAGTCTACCATGGAAGTGCTTCCATTTTCTGACTATACACCAATATTTCCTCTTTCCCCTGAAAAACACTTTGATTCCTCTCCTTCCATATTTCCTATATAATGATAGAGGGATATATGGTCCATCATGGAGACATGGTCTAAGTCTTTGATTGTGTGGGCCAACACTCAAAAATCCTTGTTACTGTATTGGGAATCAGCCCTAACCAATGCAACTTTGTTTTTATCATATTCCAGCTTTCTTGTGCAAATGGGCATTGAACCAAAAGATGGTCCACATCTTCGTTAGCAAAGTTGCATAACACACATCTAGTTGGCCCATAATATACCAAATATTTTCCTTATTTTAGTTGTTAATATCCTTCCATACACTACTAACCAAGCAAAAGAGCCCGCTTTAGGAAGGAAATCCCTATCCCATCATAGTTTAACCGGCCAGCCTCTGTTAGCCTCATCAATTCTGAAATTTCTGTAGCCTACCTTTACTGAATATGAACTGTTTGAAGCTGCACACTAGATTATCTTGTCTTCTTTTCAAGTTATAATCACATTCCTTGATTGGAATAAAGCCTCCATAATTCCCTTTTGTTGATCAGATAAGCCTAATTTATTCAAGCTCCTCCACGACCATTGGGGGCCGAAAGGAGTGTGATTAATAGCAAGATAGTCTGAAACTTTCTCCCCCGATTGCTCAATCAAAATTCTTCTAACCTCCCCATAGATCTCTTCATTTTTTAATGGTTCATATCCATTCCATGAGTCTCTCCAAAAGGATGCACTATTGCCATCTCCAATTTTCCATGATATATGATCTATTACGACATTCCTGCATTCCAATATAAAATTCCAAACTGCTGATCCCTTTGGGGAATTTCTTGTAGTGAAAATTCTTTCATTTGCATTAGAGTCCAGATATTTAGCCTTCAAAATCTTTACCCAAATTTGATTAGGATCACTATAATTATTCCAAACAAGCTTTGCACCAAGAGCTAGGTTCATCTTTTTCCAGTTCTTAAACCCATTCCCACCTTTGGATTTACTATTACATATTTTTTCCCACGACAACAAAGGAAACTTGTCCTCTTCACATTCACCACTCCAAAAGAATTTTTGCATCCATTTTTCAATGAAACTAATAACTTTGCTACGGATCTTAAGGAGGCTCATTAAAAAAATGGGAGTTGTAGAGATCAAAATTTTCAAAAGGAGGATTCTCCCTGCCAAAGTAAGTCACCTACTCTTCCACCCATCCATTCTCTTAATGCAACCGTCCACTAAATATTTCCATAGATGGGGCTTACATACTCCTTCAAAAAGGGGAACCCCCAAGTATTTTCCTGGAAAATTTCCATGTTTAATTTCCATAATGTTGCATAATTGCCTTTGTAGGTGTGCACTTGTGTTGAAAAAATAGATTTCAGATTTTTTCCAGTTTACACATTGTCCGGAGGCTGCACTGAATTGATCCAAAGTTGATTTTGATTACCCTTTCCTCTCTTTTTGTTGCATCCCCCATTAAATAGTTATCATCTACAAACTATAAATGAGTGGTAGATTCTGGCCCCTCTATTATAGAAATTCATCTCCATGTCCCCTCTACTCTTTTGCTAGCTATTAATCTCCCTAGAGCTTCAGCCATTATTATGAAGAGAAAGGGAGAAAGAGGGTCCCCCTATCTTAGCCCTTGAGAAGTTTCAAAGAAACC
The DNA here is from genome assembly GCA_018584345.1 of Thuja plicata. Taxonomy (NCBI): domain Eukaryota; kingdom Viridiplantae; phylum Streptophyta; class Pinopsida; order Cupressales; family Cupressaceae; genus Thuja; species Thuja plicata. The sequence continues at coordinate 4,228,997 of MU223642.1, forward strand.
CTACGGGCTTCCATTTACCAAGATGGATATCCTAGGAGTGTTTATGCAAATTGATATCCACCTTAACCAATCCTCTCTGAAACCAAACCTTCATAAAACTTCTACTAGGTAGGATATATTAACATGATCATAAGCCTTTTTAATATCCAATTTTATCATCATTTTAGCCACTTTTTCTTATCTTACCGTATGGATGGCTTCACGTGCAATAATAATCCCTTAAAATATGTATCTATTGGGTGTACAACCACTCTATTTGGGGGATATTACCTTTTCAAGCATTGGTTTTAGTCTATTTTCTATTACCCTTACAATTACTTTATAGATGGTGTTGCATAATGTAATGGTTCTCAATTCATCAAAGGACTGACTTTCCCCTTTCTTTGGAATAAGAGATATAAATGTATTGTTGAAATCCTTCAAAATAAACCAGCCTTTCCGAGATTCCTCAAATACCTCCCACAAATCTTCTCCCAAAATGTGCCACATTTTTTGAAAGAAAATTGTAGGGAAACCATCTGGCCCCGGTGCTTTATCACACCCAAATCCACCCAATTCTAACCTTACCTCCTCCTTTGAAATTGAAGTCATTATTAACCTCTGAGATTTTATTGCTTAACCCCACTGAATTATTCATAAAAAATTGTTGGAAATAATTAACAATGGCCTGATTAATCTGTTTCATATCTGTGATTAAGTCCCCCTATGCATTTTTTATAGAGAAGATCCTATTCCTACCTCTTATAACTTTTATTGACTTATGAATGAATTTTTTATTATGATCCCCCTCTTTGAGCCATGTTTCTCTTAATTTTTGCTTCCAAAAAGGTTCTTCCCTAACCAAATTTTTTTTATAGTTGCTATGGAGCTCCTACTCCTCATAAGATTTCTCATCCATCCCCTCATCAATTATTCTATCATTTAATGCAGCTAATTGTTTTTCCAAATTAAATTTTTCAACAAAGATGTTTTTGAAGGAATCTTTGTTCCAAATTTTTAATTGATCCTTGAGGAATTGTAAAGACTTAAAGAAGATAAAGGATTTATTACCTTTCCACAACAGAGTATTAGTCCACCAATCAACAAATTTGGACAGAAATGTTGCATCCCTTAGCCACATTGACTCAAACTTGAAGGGTGACCTTTCAAGGGTAATGTATTCCTGGATGTTGCAACATATGGGAAAATTGTTAGATCCCGTAATGAGGAGAATGTTTGCACTGCACAACCAATTACATTTATCCCAATGGCCTGCTTGCAAGAATCTATCCAATTTCTCAATTATATTGAGGAACCACTTCCTTCTATTTTTTCAAGTAAAGTCCCTCATTTTGAACTCAAGATGAGTCAAGCCATTACTAAAGACAAATTTGGAAAAGTCTCTTTAGTTGCAACCTGACCAACCTCTACCTCCTTTTTTCTCCGATGGGCTTAGAATAGCATTAAAATCCCCTCCTGCATAGTTGGAAAATGGAAGCACTTTCATTGTAGACTAGTTTAGCCTTCCAAGTAAGTGGTTTGGGGTCATGTCAAGTGCCTTGAATGGGTCTCTGACTTGGATCTGGCTTTTTCCCTTGTTCTGCCCGATTTCCCACTTTTTCCAACCTGTTTCTGACACCCAAAACTGTGAATTGGGATTTTTGACCTCAGGGTCAAAGTCAACCTTTCTGGGTTAAGGTAGACCTCGACCTTGACCTAGGTCAAAATTGACCTTTTTCTGACCTAAGGTCCAGATTTTAGATTTCCAGGGTTTTTGGATGTCGGGCTTTGGAAAGAGTTAATTCCCACTTCTAGGTCGGCTATTTCGGTCTTCAAAACAACAATTCTTAAATTATATTTAATGTAGGTCCTCTTCTAGGGGTATAGGTCTAATTTGAATTTAATTCTCCTATGTGGGACTCTCTATAATATTGTGCCCTAGATTCATATATAAGGAAGCTTTCTTCTCTCATTTTCTCTAACCATAAGCAAGAAAAACCACGATCATCAACTATCAAAGACTTGAAGAGTGAAATCCAAAGGTGAAGAAGCATGATTTGAAGCAAGCCAATTATCCATTGAAGCATTCATCCATTCTCAAGCATTCAATCACTTCTCAAGCACTCAATTCATCAAGAAGATCCATTGGCAGCCATTGAAGGATTCAAGCTCTATGGAGCCCTCTTTTTGAAGATTTCTTCATCCACATTCCTCCAAGCCTCTTCCTATTCCAAGATCCATTAAATATTGGTGTTGAAGATATACAAGAAATTTATTTGAGACATCCTATATTCTATATTCTACATTATACATCCATTTGGTGCATGCATACTTGTGGATCCATGGATTTGAATCCACCACAAGGGCTTCTACAAGCAAGGTGAATTTGTTCATTTACTTTGTTTTACTTATGCAATTTCAATTATACTTTGAGGTTAATTCTGAAATCGGGGTTTGACCAAGGCAAACCCCTCCCCCCAACAAACAAATCCATTTTTTTTGCAGGTACAAGTTCAGAATAGAAAATCAGAGTGTAGATTCAGATACCCTTTCTGGAAAACTTTCAGGATCTTAAAATAGATTTCCTGTGGGAGACTTTTTAGGTTGATTCTTCCCTAGGTTGAAAACATAAATTTTGGGTCAATGGTGACATTGACTTGAGGGTCAAAATTGAAACTGTGTCAGATTGGAAAAATATTTTTGGGTTTTGTTTGTCTCTGCATTTTTGTTCCAGATCCGATCTCAGATTTTCTAGAAACTCACTGAAGACCCCCAAAAATAACATTATTCAGATCTGTAACATTTCAAGGTTAGTACTTTTCTCCTATCCATTTCAATCAAAGTTCTTAATCTTTCTAGATCTATCATACATTCTTTTCTATAAAAGGGAATTTAAGATCTTCCTCGTTGCTCCCATTTCCAAATGATTGATTCATTTATGCATTGATCCTTCCTTTGGGGTTAATCAATTTGGATCCTTCCTTTGTGTATCTAAGGATAAAAGGGGAACATCTTATTTATCTTCACACATTTTAAATGTAACAATTTCTTATGTTACATTTTGGTGAACCTGTGATAGACAACTCTTTCTTTTTGGTGTTAGATTTACACCTTTTATGTTAGATCTTGCATGCATATTAGACTATATTTCTTTTATGTTCTTGCATTTACATTTCAAAAATTAAAATCAAAATCTTGTGTTTCCTAAATTAGTTCATTTGCATTGTATTGGTGTATGAGCTTTACCACTTCTAGTCCTACTTATAGTATCCCGATTAGAAGAAGCTGTAGACTTATGGGTTCCTATGATCATGAGTCTTCCCCTCCTTTCCTTAGGATCCCGTATGAAAAATTGACCTCTCATGATTCCAATCCTTCTATGGAGCATAAATATTCTCACTCATCTCATGATGAGGATGATGCTTTAAGAGTTTCTCCTGAATAAGTGCAAAAACTTTCAACAGAACTTGATAAAATGGGAAATTGGCTTATTCAAGAAAACAATAACCAAGATTCCATCCAAGTTATAGAGGCTCTTAATAAATTCCTTCATGATAGTGATCAAGGTGTTAATCTCTTGCGTGGTATCACTCATCTTGTGCATTTGAATGTTAAACCTTTAGCTCAAGAGGCTCAAGATCTAGGATTCACTCATCCTGTCACTAGTGAGGGACCTTCTTCTATTCCTTTACCTAGCATTCCTACTTATACTCCTCCTTTGATGACTACATCTCTTCCAATTTCATCTATTCCTGTGAGTGTTCTATCGGTACCTCTACCTACCTCACAACCTTCATATCATAGTGTGATTTTTACTTATTCTAATCCCCTTCCAATTATGGTTCCAAGTGTTCCACCAGTTGTGTCTTCCATTCCTGTTGCTTCCTACACTTTTCCTAGTGTTCCTAATATTTCTATGCCACCTATTTCTTCTAATGATTCCACAATTATTAGTTTGGCTCAAACTGTGTCATCTTTAACCCAATCCAAGTTTAGCATTCCTATATGTGACATGGGTAGTCCTTTATCCTTAGACATTATTCATGCTACTGTCCCTCAACAAATTGATATGTGTCGTCTTGAGAATTACAATGGTAAATGAGATCTTGTTACTCATGTTAAAACATTTCAAATCCTTTGTAGTGATTATGCTCATGACCATAGGATTTTAGCTAAGTTATTTGCTAGGAATTTTTGTGATAAGGCCTTGCAATGGTATTGTTCTTTACCTCCTTATTCTATTGATTCTTTTCCTAAACTTGCTAATACCTTTATCCAACAATTTCAAAATTACATTGGTCCGCAAGTTTCCTTAACTGATTTGATGCATTGTAAACAAAACATTAAGGAAAATTTGACTGATTTTATTGGTAGATTTAAGCATTTGTATGCTTAGATTTCTTATCATGTTCCTGATATTAATATCTAGCATATGTTTATTTCCAATTTACAAAAGAATATTAGAGATAAAATTTTGCTTACTGAATTTACCTCTTGTCAACAACTTTGTGCAACACTTCATCATTATCAATTACAAGTGAGTCAATTTGAGAGCAACACTCCAATGGCTCCTATTCCAGTTGATAAGAGTGATGCTGATCCTAATCATAATAAGTTTAAGAAACCTAACAACTATATCATGATTAATAAATAGATGAATTCAGTTGTTGATCAAGTTGTTGTTGCATACAACAATGCTACTTCTGCATCCACTGCTTTCTGTATGAATCGTACGTTCACCCCTCTCTCTGAATATTTAAATTCTATTATGAGTAGGTTGTTAAGTGCTAATAGGATTACCTTTCCTCCTATTTGAACTCTTCTCCCTACCATGATAGCATCAAAATCCTTTGATTCTAAAGCTTTTTTCCAATACCATCACCATAATGGCCATGATACTAAAAAAAATTATTCTCTAAAGCATAAGGTTCAAGACTTAATCAATTCTAATGCTTTATCTATTGACAATTTTGATGGTAATGGGAAAAAATCTATCTCTCCTCCTAATCAGAACCTTCAAATCTATACGAGTCCTTTACCTACACATGATACTAATACCATCGCTCAACCATCTTCTATGGATATTATTTACGATTCAAAGATGGATGATCTCAATCACATTGTTAATCATGTGGAGTGTACTATTTCACCTCAACCTACTATTCAAGATCCTTCACCTCCACTTCAACTTCAAGTTCCACCTAAACCTTAGAAACAAACTAAGGATAAATGACCCAGGGAACTCTCAATTACCTTTGATGATTCTGAGACTATTAAGGCTCCCGATGGTCCCCTTTATATTTATGCTAGGATTGCTAAGATACCTATGCGTGGTTGTCTTGTTGATCCCATATCTTTAATAAATGTCATTACTGAGGAAATTTTTTTTATGAAAAACCTACAACGTGATTGTTATGATCCATCTGATGCATGGATCCAAACTTGTAATGGTATTCTCTATCTTGCACTTGGTTCTATTAACTTGCCTGTTGAGCTTTTTGGTAAAGTTGTAGATACTACGTTCATTGTCATTCCTACTTCTGATCAATTTCTATTCAAATTTGGTTTTCCTTGGATAACTGCTATGCATACTATTGCTTCTCCTATTCATAAATGTCTTAAGTTCATTCATAATGGAGAAGTGAAAATGATTAATCATGGTTTGTATCAACCTTCTAGGCCTAGATATTGCGCTACTCTTGATTTCTTTTGGCCTTCATCACCTAATTCATGTCCTCCTCACCCTGACAACCTTTTTCCTTGATATCAAGCCTATAAACATCACAAGATTTTTGAGTTAATCATGCCTTAGATAGATCTTAACCATGGTCTTTTCCCCACTCCTTCTATACCTCCTTTATCCATTACATATATCTCTATTACTCAACCTACCAGTGTTACTTCTTAGCCTATTGTGAATCCTACCAATCCTCCTATAGAACCTGTGAAGGAACCAGTTGTTATTCCTTCTAGTTCTCAACATGTGTCAAACAAAGAGAAGCGTAACAAATCTGATAATGAACATCGTAAGAAGCGTAGAGCTAATCCTAGGGCATGTGCTTCTATTCTTTGAAATTCTTTACCTTCTTGTGAACAACCTATGCATGATGTGTTGGAAGAAGTTAATATTCATAATGATGTTAAGATGAATGAGTATGATGATCCTATTCGCATCTTAGATCCTATTTTAATTAATCTTGATGAGGAGGATACTCTTGATGATCCTATTGATCCTGGTGATGAATATGAGGCCATTTATCTTGATACTGATTTACCTCATATGCTTCAACTCAATTGATAATTACACCTAGTATCGAACATTGTGATTCTCAAGAGGATCCTTGTTTGGAACTGGCTATTATTCCTACTATATTGGATATAGTCCCTCTTGCAAGTTTCTCACCTTTCCTAAATGATATAAATCGAGATGGGGAAAGTAGGTGATGCGCCTAATTGGATTATCCTTCATGGTAGCCCTTTTTGTGTTTGCTTGTTGTATTGTGCTTCTCCCGTACTGTGTTTGCTAAATGTTTGTTAGAATCTTTTATACGACCCTTGTTATTTTGTTGGTGCAAGGTGATAAAGGAATCAAACTATTGTATAATTCCTCTACATGTATATTTATTATTCTATATGTTGTTTTCATGCTATGTTTTACTTGTGCTATTGTTCATAAATGTTTTCCTTGTGAAGTCCACTTGGATTTGCGACATGGTAGCACTGATTATTTTTGGTCTCCATGTTGTGGTCCGAAAAGACTTTTTTTCGTAACTCTTGAGTTTCCTTTCCTCCATTGTGATTGTAGTTCTACTTTCTTTGGGGAATGATGTCAATTCATTTTCAATAATATCATATCTATATATACATGTTATCTTATGATCATACTGACCCCACAGTAGGTAGATCCCTTATGTGTTCTTTGTATTTTTATGTGGTATTTCCCTTGATTTGTCTTCATTTGGGGACATCTCGTAGTGGAAACATAATCAATAGAGTTGTTTATGTTTGTGTTAAATCCATTTCTCCTGTTAACGTGTTAGAAATGACTTTAACGTGGGGGCATACACTCTACTCACTTTTTGCACACACACTTTCAAAATATATTTGAAAACTTAAAATTTTTTCCCTTGATGGATTAAATACTAATCCTTAAAGCATGGATATTTACCTTATAGGATCTCTTGATCCCTCCAATTTCAATTTACAATGTTTTGATCCCTTAAGGTCGAAAGGTGTCCTTAAGATTGGATCTCCCTGATGGGTTGACTAGTGAGTAGCCACATTCACTAGGCGGTTCAACTCCATCTTTCCAGTTGCACTGTTTCCTTGTGTGGTTCACAATGGGACATAAGTTCTCATTGGGTGAGGTAATCACACCCTCTCTCTTTTTCTCCTTAACTGGTGATGTATCTCTTATCATGATATTAGGGTTGATAAATACTTAAGTCCCCAGAGGCTTGAGGATTCCTTTGTCCATTTTGATTTCAATAAGATTATTTGTTCTTTATCATCTCCTTTACCAAGAGTTTGCATTGAGTTCATACTCTTGCTAAAGTGGGGGCTAAATGTATAGTCGGAAAATGGTAGCACTTCCATTGTAGACTGGTTTAGCCTTCTGAGTAAGTGGTTTGGGGTCATGTCAAGCACCTTGAATGGGTCTCTGACTTGGATCTAGCTTTTTCCCCTGTTCTCCCCATTTCCCACTTTTCCTAGCCTGTTTCTGACACCCAAAACTGCAAATTGGGATTTTTGACCTGTGGTTTAGAGTTGAACTTTCTAGGTCAGGTCGACCTTGACCTTGACCTAGGTCAGAATTAACCTTTTTCTGACCTAAGGTCCAGATTTCAGATTTCCAGGGTTTTCAAATGTCAGGATTTGGAAAGAGTTAATTCCCGCTTCTGGGTCGGTTGTTTCGATCTTCTGAACAAAAATTATTAAATTATATTTAATATAGGTCCTCTTCTAGGGGTATAGGCCTAATTGGAATTTAATTCTCATATGTAGGCCTCTCTAGAAGATTGTGCCCTAGATTCATATATAAGGAAGCTTTCTTCTCTCATTTTTTCTAACCATAAGCAAGAAAAACCATGATCATCAACTATCAAAGCCTTGAAGAGTGAAATACAAAGGTGAAGAAGCAAGATTTGAAGGAAGCCAATTAGCCATTGAATCATTCATCCATTCTCAAGCATTCAAGAATTTTTGAATCACTCAATTCATCAAGAAGATCCATTCGTAGCCATTGAAGGATTCAAGCTCTATGGAGCCCTCTTGTTGAAGATTTCTTCATCCACATTCCTCCAAGCCTCTTCCTATTCCAAGATCCATTCAAGATTGGTGTTGAATATCTATAAGAAATTGATTTGAGACATCCTACATTCTACATTCTACATTCTACATCCATTTGGTGCATGCATACTTGTGGATCCACAGACTCGAATTCGCCACAAGGGCTTCTACAAGCAAGGTGAATTTGTTCATTTACTTTGTTTTACTTATACAATTTCAATTATACTTTCAGGTTAATTCCAAAACTGGGGTTTAACCAATACAAACCCCTACCCCCAACAAACAAATCCATTTTTCTTGCAAGTACAGGTTCAAAACAGTGGATCGGAGTGTAGATTTGGATACCCTTTTTAGAAAAATTTTGGGATCCAAAAATAGATTTCCTATCGAAGAATTTTTAGGTCGATTCTTCCCCAGGTCAGAATCAAAAATTCTGGGTCAATGGTGAGATTGACTTGGGGGTCAAAATCAGAACCATGTAAGATCAAAAAAAGATTTTTGGGTTTTATTCGTCTCTGTGTTTATGTTCCAGATCTGGTCTCATATTTTCTAGAAACTCAATGTAGACCCCCAAAAACAACATTCTTCAGATCTATAACATTTCAAGGTTAGTACTTTTCTCCTATCCATTTCAATCAAAGTTCTTAATATTTCTAGATCTATCATACATTGTTTTCTATAAAAGGGAATTTAAGATCTCCCTCTTTGCTCTCATTTCCAAATGATTGATTCATGTATGAATAGATCCTTCCTTTGGGGTTAATCAATTTGGATCCTTCCTTTGTGTATCTAAGGAAAAAAGGGGAACATCTTATTTATCCACACACATTTTAAATGTAACAATTTCTTATGTTACACCTCCTAACAAGAAGATCTCCTCCTTCTTTGAGGCCAAAAAATTAGAGATAACTTTCCACAACTCTCTCTTCTTTGAAGGACTGTTTGGTCCATATAAGGACTGTTTGGTCCATATATGTTAAAGATGACAAAAAAGGATAGAAGTTGTTTAGAAGAAACTTCTATCCATTTCCAATTACTAGATTGATCTATGAGTCGAACCTCAACTGCACTTCTATCCCATAACACACAAAGTCCTCCTGAGGCTCCTCTTGAGTCTGCATAAATTCCTTCACATCTACCTAAATGTCTGCTAAAGAACTCTTTATCATTATTTTTCAACTTTGTTTCCTACATAAGCACTACATCTATTCTTTCCTGATACAAACCCCTCTTGATCAAGCGAGCCTTTTTAGGAGCATTGCAAACCCTGACATTCCACAAAAGGAGCCTCATTTTTGTTGGGAAAAGGCATAGTCTGCATAGCCTTTTCCCTATCTTGGCAGTTTTTTTTGGTCTATTGCACACCCTGGTATTTCTAGTTTCTCCCTATTAGAATGTGTCCCTTTTATCCTTATTTCTCCAATATTTGGTTTGATTAGCCTTGAATCTGAATGTTCTACTCCTCTTGGGTCCATTACATTGGGGGTTGTATAAACCCCCAAGTCATCATCCTCACCTTCCTCACTTTGCGAGCTATAAATTGAATCATATTCAATCAGGTTTCCCCCACTATCTTGTGCCTCCTCAAATGACCCTTCCAAGTTTTGGATTGGTGATATTCTATCATCATTAGCTATTTTTATAGCACCATTATATCCCACTCTTGGGCTTATCGTTGTTTCTATCCTACCCAGATGCTCCTCCTCCTGAGGATTTTCTCCCCTATTATCAACAATATATTGCCTCTCCTCTACTCTAATTTCCATAGAGGGATAATTATCTAGGGATTTTCTTCCCCCTAATTTTTTTGTTGTACTTACTTCTTTAATAATGCAGTGTTGAAAATCTGTAGCTTATAAAGCCTCTGCATTTTCCTATTCCTTACACAAGGAAGCTTGTTGTTGATCCCCACTTCCCACATCATTGAATCAATTTTGTGAGAATAAAAAGGGGGTTTCACACACCACTTGAGTTGACACTGGAAATTTTAATTCCTCCTGCCATAGATGTGATTCCATCAAAAAACATATGTCTATCTCCTCCTTCTGCATACTTTTCACTGTTTCATTTCCTACCTTCAACTCATAGTCTAATTTCTTGAGGGCCTCTGTTTCTATTAGAGGGGAAAGTGGGGATTCCTTTTCCTCTATCATTATTAATAGAATATTCTCCAATCTTGTTTCCTTTGTGAGCGAGTGAAAGGGTTGTCATGTGGTCGCGCAGTCACGGCGGTCTTGCAAAATGTTAACCTGACTGTGCGAGTGAGCGAAAGGGATATAAGAGGTGTTTTGAAGTTGTTTATCTCTCACTTTCCATGTAACTTTATTATTATATTTTTGTTGTGCGAGTGTGTGAGCAAGAAAGGAATTATGTTGTCGCTTACTCACTGAGGTAACTTAACTTATCATTTTTGTTGTGTGAGTATGCAAGTAAAGGAAATTTTATGTTGTCGTTCACTCGCTGAGGTAAGTCACTTAACATGTTTTGTTGCGTGAGTGAGTGAGTTAGGTTTAGGTTAGGTCATTTATCACTTTTTTGAGGTTTATTTCATGTCATCTTTTGTTCCGTGAATGAGCGACGCAGTTTGTATTGCATGTTATATATTGTTATCGCTCACTCGTGATGAATTGATCACTTAAAGTTTTTAATCTATGAGTGTGCGAGTAAAGGAGGTTGTATGCCATCTCTCACTCACTAAGGCTCAGTGGTTAACAAATCTTGGACCATGAGTGAGTGATGTGGCTTATAGCCTATTTCAAAAAGGGTTATCACTCACTCGTGGTGGTTAAAGATCAAATCATAAAAGGGCTACGAGTGTGTGACTAAGTGAAAATTTGAACAACATTTTTGGTTGTCGCTCACTCATGTAGGTTCAAACATGATAAGACAAAGTGCAGCGGGTGCACGATTAAAGAGTTAGATGAAATCAATGGTTCTTGTTCACTCGTCAGAAGATCTTGATCCTGGAGGAGGATGCTGTGAGTGCATGATTGAATAGAGAGAGAGAGAGAGAGAGAGAGAGAGAGAGAGAGAGAGAGAGAGAGAGAGAGAGAGAGAGAGAGAGAGAGAGAGAGAGAGAGAGAGAGAGAGAGAGAGAGAGAAGCTTTATCAATCACTAATGAAGAAAGTTTTGAATGTCTGGTTTATGCAATGAGTGCGCAACAAAGTGCCACGTGCCTCATTCCTGCATTTTGAATGCTAGGAGAAAAGAAAATGCATACTCTATCCCAACAAGGACACACAAGTTCGAATTAATGGCAACATTAGTTGTAGACACCAACGATATGATTTCATAAGTGTGAGGAGTTGCAGTAAAGTGGACAAGATGTGGATGTGATATGCTATAAGTATAACTGATTATGCTTGGATTTTGTACAATTTTTTTTTCCTTTGTGAATTTATGGGCGAGCAGAACTTGTTTTCTGAGATCAATCTTGAGAAGGAAAGATGAGTCAAGCCACTACAAGTGGATCTTTGAAGGGGTCTGGGAAGAAAGTACTTCTAGGGAAGAAGTATATAGATGAATTTGCAGATCTCTTACCTGGAAATTCTAGTGCAAACATTGCCAATTGGGAAGAATGGAAAGACAAATGGTGTCAATGAAGAAACCCAGTCACTCTCAATCACTCTGGTAATACTTTGTTTCACTACTTCTAGAACAAAAGGGTTAAGTTAGTCCCTATATGCAATCCCTGGAACATGAATATGGAAAAATTGATTGTCCCTAATGTGTACATTGATGTGGATTTGATGAAAGAACTAGCTAAGAGCTATTGCCTAGTGGCTAGAGTAATCAGGAAGAAGAAAAAAGAAGCCCTAGTAGCAATAAACAGAAGGATAGTAGCAAAGATTTTCAAAATTTCCGGTGCAATATGTAACAAAATTGACCTAGACAAAATACAAGTTTATTATGAGAAATGGGAAAAAATGATAAAGAAACATCAAATGTCAAGATTTATTCCTAGGGTGGATCAAAATCTAGTGGTAATTCTAGATAACATAAATTCACCTCCTGACTTGTCTTTCTTCCACAATTATATAAAATGTACAATATATGGTTTGAGAAATGTTTTGGGTTTTGATGGAGATTCAACTTCTCTTGCTGACCTATTAATGATGGCCATGGAAATTGAATATCCAGAGGTCAATACTGACTATGACTACATGGGTTATGTAGTTGAGGCTATACATACTGCAATAGTGGAGATACAACAAGATGTTCCTTTTCATACTTTCAAGCATTATTCACACCTCATGTTTCTGATTTTGTATTACAACAAGGCATCCATGGAAAAAGAATTAGAGTTGTTTGATTTAGAATATGGAGTTGAAATTTCAATTCAAAGATGGACCCAGGTATGGGATAACTCTTCAGTACATTCCTGTTTTGTTTGCTTTAAAAATTAGATTATTGCTCCAATCTTAGACATGCTGGGAGTAAAAAGGGAAAGGTTGTCTTTGGATGTTAGAAGGTTGTTAAGACCTTGGAATTTTATTTAGGGTTGGTCTATTAGCCACAATTGGGGTGATTGCTTCTACTTTAATAAGTTCAATATCATTAGGGTTTATGGTTGCTCACAACCACCACATGTTCTCCCCAAATTTATCCCACTTAGAATTGCTTTCCTAGAATTCATCTAGCAAATTACTTGGGTAGATAAAGATTTCTTAGAAGGGCATAAGAAGGGTACTTTTTTCCCTAGGTTATGGGTGGGATTTGATTTTTCTATAGGAAAAAAAAACTTTTGAATAGATTAATGGCTTTTTGAAGCAATATAGAACATCAACCACAGTGTCATGGTTCTGTGACCCAGATTAGTTCATTAAAATAGCTTTGAAAAGTATGACTTGGAAAAATGTGAGAGATCATCAGGCCTTAAATGATGAAGATGTTGTCATAATTATGATGGACAAAATTGAGGTCTAGGAGAGGAGAAGAAATGCAAACACCTCATGAGGGTAGAAGCTGAATGGAAAGAATCAGATAATACATTTTCTAGATTCTTTCCTGATACCCCATATTTTTAAAGAATTGAGAAAACATTGGACTCTTATGACAATCTGATGGCACAAGTGCCAAAATTTAGTGCTAAAGATATACAATCTTAGGGATCCCCAGGAACATTGGCCTTACAAGACAGAGAGAAATTAGAACAAGGGGAAGAGGATGAAGAGGCTGGAGAAGAGACCACTTCTGCTAGAGAACCACCTCTTAAGAAGCAAAAAATAGAGGAGAAAATGGTTCAAGAAAGGAAAAACATGGCTAAAGCTATAGTGATAGAGCATGGTAAATATTTTAGACAAATCAGAACACAATTGCAGACTGTGCCACAAGATGAAGGTAAGAGAGAGAATGAAATGATCCTAAATATAGAGATGGACGAAAGAATGATGATGGCCAATGAATTCGTGAAGGATGATGAATTTGTAAAATCAAATGAATTCAAAAGTTTCCTAATAAAGATGAAACTGTAGACACCCTAAAATGGACAGGCTTGCGACTTTACATTAAAAACCCTAATTTTCATCTATTAATTAATGGTTTCTTAATCATTAATTAATCATCTATTTTCTTCTAAATTCATTTCTC
>MU223642.1:4264298-4297293 GCA_018584345.1 Thuja plicata
CAAATTCTCGACGCTTCTCAAGTCATAGACGCTGCCCAGCCAATACTAAGCATCAAGAACAGCGTTTCGGAAGGAGTAGAGAGAAACAATAGAAGCTTCAAGCATCGAAGGGTTTGCATTCGTTTGTTTTCCTTTTTGTTGTTTGTACATTTTATTGCTCACGTATCTGTTATTCGTTTAGTAGTTATTGTGTACTTGATTTGCATTCACTTGTGAACCTTGGCTACTAACCCCCGCCCTTGGAAAGCTGTGGGAAACCGGAGAGAGAGGCGTACAGAAACAGAGGGACTTGAGGAAAAATTTGATAGCAGGGGAAGGACAAGAAGAGAAAAACAAGGAGATTGTAAAGACACTCTAGGAATATGACCCTGAGAATGAACTGATCATTATGGAGTAGGCTAGGTTCTTGGTGCAAAATAGTGGAATACTATTGATGCTTGATTGGGACTTACAGTCCACTTTTATTATCAACTAGATCAGGAGACATGAGAATCCCATGTTTAAATTTTAGTTTGAGATCAATGATGTGTCAAGAGGATCAGGTTTTGATCCCAAGTCTAAGACCTTGGCTATTTGGTCCCTTGCCCCTGCCACACAAAAGTCTCTAGTTCAGAATATAAGAGAATAAAGGAAGGCATATAGAATGATACAGAATCTTCAGAATACCAGTGACACAGAAATTGCTCACTTGATGACCTAGGTTTCATTTATGAACTTGGCTAAGACAGAGGATTTATCTAAAAGGTATGAGAAAAATTTCAGCCAGATGATTGCATTGGACAAGAAACATGAAGAAGTTATGGTGCATAAAAATTCCTTGGAAGATAAAATAGGGAAGTTGAAGAAAGAACTGGAGGAAAAGAAGACAAGTGGAATTCTTCATATGGCTGTAAAAGACAAAGTAGATGCATCAATAGAGACACAAGATGATTTAGCACCAGAGTAAGGCCAAACAAAAGATCCCTTAAAGGAGAAAAATGATAATGTTGTTTCTGTGATTCTTGCCATACTAGAACACCGGGTGGGTGTCTTAAAATAGAAGACTTCAATGGTACATACATTGTATGGATCACTATAGGATGCTTCCAAGACTGCTGCTGAGGCCATGGTATTCCTTGACCCTACTTTCAGAACCTGTTCAGGAAGGAATAGATTGATGGACAAATTAAAGATTGCAATGCTATATAGTGATGAATTCCCTGACAAGGTCACAGAGACCATTGAGATGATAAATGAGATGAATACTTCTTATGCTTTCTTCAATGGAAAAGATGAGTAGATAAATAATAAGTTACAGTTATTTGGTGATCAATGCTCTCCACTCATTACCAAAATTTATGATGATGCTAGTGTTCTAAAGCCACAACCACAATGAGAGAAAGAATTTGACAAAACATGGAAGGCTGAGGATGTAAATAAACACTTAGAAAGGGATATAGATGTAGGCTACTGCAATGAATTGATTGATAGCTTGTTCAAGGTTGATGTAGACATGAAAAAATTTCTTGCTGAAGCGAAGATAATCTTAGATGCCAGGTGGACAAATGCCTTGGCCAAGCTAAAGCAAGAAAAAAAATTTAGTCGGCCCATCAAAAAGGAGGTGAACATGTGGGAGGCTAAGCTGAAAGGATGAGAAATATCTTCAGAGCAATAACAACTTCTGTTTGACTTTGCAATTACTTTTTCCACCCATGTTCTATTTCTAAAGTGGTTATTTTGTTGTAATTAGTTTGTTGCAAGTTTTTGTAATCTTCCCATGTAGTCTGAAACTTGTTTCATCGTTAGTTATAAAAGGATTCCAAGACTACTAGGAAAAGGATAACCATTTTTCATTTGAAGTACAATTGTATTATATAAACTTTGGTTTGGGACCAATATTTTGATAAGGGTTTTGAAGTATATTGTTGAATGTAATGACTCTATTTTGATATGAGTACAAATACAAATCCATCAACAATTTATGGACTCGTGATGAGTAGTTGTCTTTATTTTTGTTTTATGAGTTTTGCTTAAATTGGGTAATTAAGGATTGTTCAATTTATATGTTTGTTAGGCAGATTGTGAACTTATCATAGGGTTTCTTTCAAGGAAAGATTAAATTGCCTTAGGATTATTTAAGTGAAACTTGGGGTGGGTTATGAGTTTGATGATTATTTTAGCATATGTGTGAGGGTTGATATACAAGGTGTATCTATCTTCCTTTTCAAATTTAGAGGTGTGTCTGAGTTTGTGTTTATGGCAAATGGTTATGAATATTCAGAGTGACTCCATGCCCTAGGATAAAACACTAGTCTGTTATTCATTTGGAGTCGGTGACTATCACTAATAAATTGATCTTTGTCATTCTACTTTTTGTCTATCAAATAAATGTTACATAAGGTAGGATCTGTAATTCCACTATGCATTTGTTGGGATAATGTTGTGATTTGATTATTCTAAGTAAAAAGGGTAAACCCACCTGAGTTTATGGAACTCAAAGTGTAGAGGGTGTAAGAACCTTGTTTTTGTTCTTCTATTTCTTGCTTGATCAGTGTATGGGACAATATAACAAGTTTACTACAAGTATTTTATGTGTAAGCAAGAAAAGGAACTAACAAAAAATGATGAGTCTACTGGGGGATTTCAAGAAAGAAATGTTTGTAAAGGTTAGTTTGAAACTCTTGTTTCATGTATGTTAAACCCTTGAAATCCAGTTTTGAAATCACAAGTTGTATTTTGTACCTCATTATCATATCCTTTGATATCATTTTCAAAGTAAAGTTTCATTGTTTTTATTCCCAACAAGTATTGGGTGGTGACTCAGAGTAATTAGTTATAGTGTTTCTAAGGGGAACATTATTAGATCAAGTGTTGTGGGATTTCATTTTATATAGGATGAGGAATACAAAGGCATACACAAAGGACCACTCGGAAGATGTATTAGAGGGTGATGTTCCTAAAACTCCTAGAAGAAATTATTCTAGGAAGGGAGAATCACATAGTAATACTTCTTGGAAACCTAGGTCTGTAGGTCCAAGTCAGCACTTAGTTACTATCCCAGAGAAATATATTATTGTACCCTTGTATTATGAATCTAGTAAAATGGGTTATTATGATGATTTGTTCCGTACCCCTGCACTAGAAAGTGTATTACAAAAAAGGGGGTAACACCAATCCAATACACGAGAAATTTTTCTCCAATTTCATTAGATATCCTTTATGAGTGACTGGAAGACCAAGGGGAGGATAATTTGATGAATATATATGATTCTTCAAGTTCTGACATAGAGTAAATCCTTAGGGACAATGAAATTTTGAAAAAGGAATTAAAAGAACTAATGCTTATCAAGCAGAGAAATGATAAAGTTAGAGAAGAGAAAATTATAAATGCTATTACTGAGAGAGAAGGTTTGAAGAAAAGGGTTGCCCAATTGAAATTGGTAGATCAGGGTGCAAAAGAGGGATTTCATGGTTTGAATAAAGAACTTTTTGGTGATGTGGATACCCTGAGAAAAGAGTGCCAAGAGAGAGAACACTTGTTGAAGAAAAATGATCCTGAAACTAAGGGCCTTGTATTGAGGCAAGTTCTTAATTATGAAGCTCGAAAACCTCCTAAGGGTCAAACATCTTTACAAGATACATTAGCTACCAATGCCAAAAAAACAACTGCTGATAGAGGAAAACAAAAGATTACTGGCATACAATTTGCTGAACCTAAAATTGAAGAAGGAATATCTCAGAATATTTTCTCACTTGATATGGAATTGGAGAGGGATAGAAAGGCCAAGGATGATATTGCTAAGCAGTTGGAGAAGGCAGAATTAGAAGCTGCTTTTGCAAAAATGAGAAGGAATATTGCTTTCTTAAATTCTTCCACCCACACCAATTGGACAAGTAATACTAATTTAGATGCTCAAACCATGCCTAGATATACTTCCAAGATTCAAAATACTAGTGCTAATGTAAATGCCCAGATATTGAGTGATACTCAAGGTATTGCAGCACATTCAGGAGGAAGTAGATTGGGTGGCACTGCTAGTCATCAAAATGTAGGTACTGGTAGTAGTGGCCATAACCTTGGCACAAATTTTTAGAGAAGGCCTATTCATTTGGAAAGATATAGGCAATTATTTTTTGATGGTATCCTGGGCCAGCCAAATGCTATTCCTAATGAAGTTAGAGATGAGATTCCCAAATTCAGTGGAAATAATGCTAAAACAAGTGAAGAACATTTAAAATTATTCATTGATAAGATGAATGATTATGAAGTTGAAGATGAGGATGCTGTGATGAAATTATTTGTGCAATCATTAATTAAGGATGCAAGAGATTGGTACTAGGGATTGCCTGATAATAGTATATATTAATAGGATGAGTTTGTTAGATGTTTCAAAGAGCAGTATGGTGATAAGATAAATTCTAGTTTCATGTTGAATGAATTCAATAACATGAAGAAGTTTCCAAATGAGAGCATAGCTAAGTTCAATATAAGATTTCAGAAAGCTATGTATAAACTGTTCCAAGTATTAAGATTGGATGAGAATATTTGCCTCACCACATATTGCAATGCTTTGGATGGAAAGACAACTTACTTGCTGAGGGATAAAGATCCTCATACCATGAGGGATGCTTATGAATTGGCCATAAACATAGAGAGTAATAGGAGATATTCTGGCAAGCTTGGCAAGAGGGATGATAATAGACTTTGGAAAGAGTCAAAAGCACAATCACCAAGAATTCAAAAGAGGAAGACAAGATGGATGCACTAGTAAATGTGGTGAAATACCTTGCTTCTAAGGTAGATTAAAATGAAAAGGGGTTTCAAAATAATAGACAACAATATCAACTGAAAGAGAAGTCTTATAAGTTACAGGACTTTCCTTACAAGACTAAATGAAAAGATGGTAAGCCTATGCCAGAAGAATCAACTGATGCCAAGAATAGAGATGTGCTTGATCTATTAAAAAAAAATAATACACACAATGTGGAAAATACTCCCTGGTGTATGGCTTGCAATATGCCTCATTCCCCTTTTTATTGTGCAGTAGCTCAAGTTATGACATAATCACATGAGAATGTTGAAACAAAAGAAGGCTAAAATGATAAAAAGCATTCAGTAAACATGAGTGCATTCACTATTGAAGATGATAATGATGAATCAAAAGAAAATGTGTAATTCATAGTAAATGTTGCAAATACTAACTTTGAACATGTTAAGCTTTGGAGGCCTAGTGATGAGGAGGTAAGATCTCTTACTATTGCTGCAGTGACTCATGCAAGAAGATCATACCACCTTCAAAATAGACAAGTTGATCAAGGTGAAAGCCACCGTGGTTCACTTTTTATCAGAGAAGTCACAAATGAAGAATTTACACAATATATAGATAAAAAAAAAAGAAAGAAAGACAAATAAGGAAGAATCAAAAGAGACTCCTGTCAAAGGAGGTAAAGTTACCTCTACAAATGAACAAAAAACAAGACAACCCAAGGAGAATAGAGGTAAAATTTCTTCTGAAGCGGTTTCAAATTTTCCAAATTTTGACATGAAACAAGCTTTATCTCAAATGAAGGTGTCTATTCCCTTAGTTAAGATGTTGAAAATAAAAGAACGCCGAGAAGCTTCATTCTCATTGCTTTAAGCTTTACCTGATATACCTTATACAACTGATTTAAATTGTGAGTCAAGAGAAAAGAAAGAAGAACAACATGAATCCCCAATATGTGTTGGAAGTATAATCACCCAAGAGCCCTCACTGATTGATCCTTTTTATGTAACATTTCTTGTAAATAATATGTTGTTAAAAAAATGTATGATAGATTCTGGAGCTGTTGCTAATGTGATGCCTTATAATGTGATGAAGCAGTTGGGTTTGAAAGTTGACACTTATTTTGGTAGATGTTATGCTATGGATAACAAGGAAGTGTCTGTAATTGGAACTCTGAAAGGAATTAAGGTCAAGCTTTCTATATTCCCTAAGGTTATTTTTAGAATGGATATTGTTGTGGTGGACACTCAACCCCACTATGGAATGTTGTTATCAAGGTAGTGGGCTGCAGCGGTTGGAGGACATATACAGTTGGATTTGTCCTTTTCTACCATTTATGTGAATGGAAATGAGGTTAAGCTATTTAGAGAGCCTAGGGCTCTAGTATTAGTTGAAAAGGTTGACCCAAACATGTTGAATTGTTTTGTGGACGTGGATATGTAGAATTTTAGAGTTGAAAAGATTTAGCCTCAATTGAAAAATACTAATCCCATAATAAAAGAATTGGAATTGCAACAACATGGATTGTGGCAAATGTACTTTGATGGAGCTTTCTCAAAAGAAGGATCAGGAGTTGGTGTCTTATTTGTATCTCCATCAGGTATTACCTTCAAATATTACTTTTTGGTGGCCTTCCAATGTACAAATAATACAACTGAGTATGAGGCATTATTTTTGGGGTTAGAAATTGCAATTCAGCATGGTATTAAGTTATTACGGGTTTTTGGAGATTCAAAATTAGCCATATCACAAGTCAGGTCAAAATATGCTGCCAAGAATGATAGGTTGAAAAAGTATAAGCATGATGTTTGGGATAGAATTGAATTTTTTGATGCATTCTCAATTGAATGGATAGAGAGATCTAAAAATATCATGGAATATTTATTGGCTAATGTTTCTATGAAAAATGATGACCTGACATTAGCAGGAGTTTCTATTATAGAGACCAAAACTAGGCCTGTCATCCTTGATAATGTATATAATTGACAGGTTTTTGAGAATGATGATGATATCCTTACATTCATTCAATGTATAGATAATTATGAAGGGAAAAATTTTGACTTTAATAATTTGGTAAGTGTGGTTGATGGAAAGGAGACTATATTTGGCAATGAAATTGTGTAGTTATAAACAAATGAAATCCCTAAGGGATTAACCCAATTGGAAGGAATGTTTACTGACAGTGACAATCATATGTGCCAAAAGTATGCAGCCAAAATGGATGAATTTGAGGAGATAAACCTGGGATCAGAATGTGCTCCTAAGCTTGTATATATTGGGAAAAATTTGGCACCTCATGTAAGAACAAATTTAATTAATTTTCTGAAAAGATATAAACATATTTTTTCTTGGTCTTATGAATACCTTAAGGCTTATAAGGAGGATTTCTTCCTGCATGAAGTTCCATTAAAAAGTGATGTCAAGCCTTTTAGGAAAAAGAAAAAGCCAATCAATCCATTGTCGGCCCCCAAAATGTAGCAAGAGTTGAAAAAATTCAGAGATGCTAGGATAATAGAGACAATCAGACATTCTTCTTGGGTATCCAATTTGGTGTCAGTCAGAAAAAAGAATGGTGATATCAGGTTGTGTGTAAATTTTAGAAACCTTAATGTAGCCTCTTTAAAAGACAACTATTCTCTGCCAAATATGGAGGCAATGCTACAAAGGGTTACATGTTGTTAAATTTTATCCATGATGGATGACTTTTCTGCTTATAACCAGGTGTTGGTTTAGGAGTCTGAATAGTTCAAAACAACATTTACTACCTCATGGGGTACATATTTTTATGTGAGGATGTCATTTGGCTTGATGAATGCAGGAGCTACTTTCCAAAGAGCCATGGATGTGGCTTTCAAAGAATTTGTAAATATATTTATGGTGGTGTATCAAGATGATCTAATTACATACTCCAAAAGGGCTGAGGATCATTGCAAACATTTGGAGAAGATTCTTTTTAAAGCTTTGGAGTATGGAATTTCATTAAACCCAAAGAAGTGTCATTTTTCTGTGACAAAGGGTAAATTATTAGGACACATAGTGTCAAAGGAAGGAGTCAAAATTGACCCTGAGAGGGTAGAGGCCATTAAAATTTTTTTGCCTCCCAATAACATCAAGGGTGTACAATCTTTTTTAGGAAAAGTAAACTTTGTAATAAGGTCCATTGCCAACTTTGCAGAAATAGTGAAACCCATAGTCAAATTGTTAAAGAAAAATGCTAAATTTGATTGGGATAAAGAGGCCCATTTGGCTTTAGATGAAATAAAAGTGGCAATTCAGCAAGCACCAGTTTTGAAATCCCCTGATTATGAAAAACCTTTCTCTCTTTTTTCTTTACCTTCATTTCATATTATTGCTGCAGTGCTGCTACATAAGGATAATGAAGGGTTTGAACACCCCATCGCATTTTTTAGTAAATCTTTGCAGGCAACTGAACTTAATTATGAGATAATGGAGAAGGAGGCTTATGATTGGTCAAAGAAGTCAATGTTTTCAGACCTTATCTAGTATGTGCAAAAGTGACTTCTTATGTCCCACATGCAACAGTGAAAGATATATTATCTCAATTTGAAGTCACAGGAAAAAGATGTCGATGGATCAACAAAATTTAGGATTTCAACCTGGAAATTCAAGTCACTAAATTGGTTAGGGGCCTGGGTTTGGCTAAACTTATGACTGATAAAAACATGGAGTTGGCCCAGATTAATAATATCCAAACAGTGAGGATGAATTACGCTAGCATTGAATTGCAGCCATGGTATGTTGATATTGTATTTTTTCTGAAAAATGCCAAATGTCCAGAGCACATGTCAGATACTCAAAAAAGAACTCTCAGACTGCAGGCTCAAAGGTATGTATTGGTGCAAGGTGATTTATTTTGGAAAAATAGGGATGTAATCTTGTTTTTTTGTTTGGATGAATCACAATCTAAGAGGGTCTTAAAATAAATGCATAATGGTGTTTGTGGAGGGCATTACTCTACCAAGACTACAACTCATAAAATAATCAAAGCTGGTTTTTATTGGCCCTGTCTTTTTAAGGACACTCAAAATTTTGAGCAGAAATGTGAGCCATGCCAAAGGTTCTCTTCCAAGATGAAATTTTTAGGAGCATTTTTATTGAACCCTATGACAGTAGAAGCACCTTTTTCCTAATGGGGCATTGAATTTATAGGTGAATTTGCATAAAAGTCTAGTGGGGGCCATAGTTGGATTCTTGTGGCTACAAATTATTTCACCAAGTGGAAATGAAGCAATCCCATCCAAGAAGGCAACCAAAAAAGTGGTTATAGATTTTCTAATGGATAATATCTTGACTAAGTTTGGTGTGCCTACTAGGTTAATAATGGACAATACCATGTGTTTCAGGTCTGAGGAGTTCAAGGACTTCTATGAAGATTATGACATTATTTTATCTTATTCTTTGCCCTATCATCCACAAGAAAATGAGCAAGCTAAATCTAGCAACAAGAGAATAATGAATATCATTAAAAGGATTTTGGAAAAGAATAATAAATCATGGCACTCAGAGATGAAGTTAGCTCCTGGGCTGACAGGGTAACAATACAAAGGGCAATAGGGGTCTCCCCTTTTGAGATGGTTTATGGAACTCATGCAAGGTTACCTCTGAATAACTTGTTACCTGTATATAAGTTTTTACAAGAAGAATAATTTGAAGTGCAAGAACCTATGATGGATAGGATGGTCCAATTGGTAGAATTGGAGGAAATCAGAACTGAAGCACATGAGAAAAACCTGAAAATTCAACAACAATCAAAGTACCTATTTGATAAGAGATCAACTGAAAGAAAGTTTCAGATAAATGATATGGTACTCCAATAGAATGCAAGGAAGGAAGAGAAGGGTAAGCATGTAAAGTTTGAATCATTATGGTTGGGCCCTTTTGTGATTGAGTATTTTCATGTACAAGATTCATATTTTTTGGAAGATTCTATTGGTGAGATCCAGGAATTGCCAATGCATGGACAATTCCTAAAATTCTATTTCTCATGAATTGTACTTTTCCATGCACAGTAGTTTAGTTCCCTGTTTTAAGTTTTGGTTGTTTTGTGTGCATCTGTATATTTTTTTTTAGGTTTTGGTCTGCGTCCAAATGTTTTTTTTGGATCCTAATGTCAATCTTGCAATTAAATTTCCCCGTTCGGAGCTATTGTTAGCACTATTTTCTGATAATTTTTCATATTTCAAAAAGTGGTCTTTTCCTGCGCTATTGATTTTCAGTTATGGCCTTTTCATGTGAAAAAAGTGTTAAAATGTGTATAAGCCTTCAAGTGGTCACCTTTTATGTTTAGTCATGCATTCGCGCTATCTTTTTTATAAATTCATTTAACCACTCAAGTGAGAGAGTGAAAGGGTTGTCATGTGGTCACGCAGTTGCGAAGGTCTTGAAAAATGTTAACCTGATTGTGCGAGTGAGCGAAAAGGTTATAAAAAGTGTTTTGAAGTTGTTTATCGATCACTCACCATGTAACTTTACTGTTAGGTTTTTGTTGTGCAAGTGTGCGAGCAAGAAAGGAATTGTGTTGTCGCTTACTCGCTGAGGTAACTTAACTTAAAATTTTTGTTGTGAAAGTATGCAAGAAAAGGAAATTTTATGTTGTTGTTCACTCACTGAGGTAAGTCACTTAACATGTTTTATTGTGTGAGTGAGTGAGTCAGGTTTAGGTTAGGTCATCGCTCACTCGTTGAGGTTTATTTCATGTCATCTTTTGTTCCGCGAATGAGCGACGCGGTTTGTATTGCATGTTATGTATTGTTATCGCTCACTCATGATGGATTGTTCACTTAAATTTTTTAATCTATGAGTGTGTGAGCAAAGGCATTTGTATGCCATCAATCACTCTCTAAGGCTTAGCAATTAACAAATTTTGGACCGCGAGTGAGCGACGCAACTTATAGCCTATTTCAAAAAGGGTTATCGCTCACTCGGGGTGGTTAAAGATCAAATAAGAAAAGGGATTTGAGTGCACGACTAGGTGAAAATTTGAACTACAATTTTGGTTGTTGCTCACTCACGCAGGTTCAAACATGATAAGACAAAGTGCAGCGAGTGCACGATTGAAGAGTTAGATGAAATCAATGGTTCTCGTTCACTCATTGGATGATCTTGATCCTGAAGGAGGATGTTGCAAGTGTGTGATTGAATAGAGAGAGAAGCTTTATCGCTCACTCGCAAAGAAAGTTTTGAATGTCTGGTTTATGCAGTAAGTGTGCAACAAAGTGCCATGTTCTTCATTCCCAGGTTTTGAATGTCAGGAAAGAAGAAAATGCATACTTTGTGTTGGTTATTTTTAATGTTGTAATGATTATACAACAACCTTTTCACTTTATGACAGGATCTTAAAGAGAATCCAACTCCAACTATTTATGAATATACTGAAAAGGACCAACTGACAAGCATGCTTACCATACTTATACACTTTAGGTTCTGCTAAACCAAGGGGGGGATACCCTTTAACACCTTTAAATATTCCTTACGATGTCAATCCAGAAGGAATCTCACACAGGCTCAACATATCCGGGAGATACTAGATAAGTGGATAATTATCCATTAATCATCAACCTTGAAATGGAACATGACATGAATGGAGCATAACAAACTTATAAAGATACAAAACTTATTAGAGTTTATTTTTGTCTTTGAAGAAACATGACCGAAATAAATACTAGAAATGCAACAATATGAGAACTATTAGCTTATGATCAGTGCCTTTTCCATTGGGCTAAACTCTCAAAATAGATACAGTATGCAAAAGTTAATTACTATCAAATATTCTAGGCCATAAACACAATTTATCCCACACCCATACTACTTATGAAATCATATTGCATACTCAAATGAATTTATGCACTAATTAGAGCATCATTTAATTTGATCCTTGATCAAAACTCTAAAATAGCTACATACACACAAATACAATTTATGCTAATGAACTAAAAAATTCATAATCCATCAGATGAACACCACAAGAGAGATTGGAAATAGGATCTTTGTATTAAGTATAGAGAGTCACACTTCTGCTTACAAATTGAGTCAAAGATAGCCACCTGAATAAAATGCTATAGAACTTCAACTTTATTTCTGATATTTTGAAACTAGTCTAGTATAATTTTTGCTATATTTCCCTGACTGAAAACTTTACAAAATGCTTACAATGTACGATTTTCCAGCCCCTTCCAATGATCTTGGGAATCCTTTTATAGAATAGGATCGCAAAAAGCTATGAATCAATTGGAATGAGGAAAAAATACATGACTCACAAAAAAGACAAAATAACAAGTGGAGTGATAACCACTTTGTTACAAGATTTTCTCAAGTCCTTTGTCTTCTGATCGCCTGGTTATTGCAACTGCTTTAAAGTTGTTTGGAAGCTGCCATCTGGAGTTTTTTTTCTATGGTCATCTTATGTATGATCTTCTTCCTTTACCTATTTTGTTCAAAACTGTTGGGAAGAACTGTCATTTGTTGTTTCTATACCACATCATCTTCTCCTCGGTTAGCTACGTTGTATTTGTCCTTCCAAGAGTTCAACACCTTGTCACTTGGCCAAGGGAAATTCATAACCTCATCCCTTTTTTTTTTCATCTCATCCCAACTGACTTTTGCTTTCTCAACTTCCTATTTCAAGAATTCAAAAAATGACCTGGCCTTGCTAATGATTTCAATAGTTTGGGAAAATAAAAGTGTGCTTTCCAAAGTGCTAACACTGTTGGTCCTTGTTTCGAATGCCTCATTCATCTGTCTCATCCATAAGTCTTCTTTATCTCGCCACTTTTCTTGAAAAGATTAGGGAACATCTCATAACAATCTTTTGAATATTCACTGCTTAAAGTTTCTACCTTTCTTAAGATGATGGTCCTCTTTATGTCCAAGTCCACTAGTAATTTAAAACATTTATAAGTGTTGGTTAACACAATGTCAACATTGTTCTCCTCTTTGGACATATAATAGAAAAATTCCAATTCAACCCTTTTTCCCTTCCATCTATCCATGATTGGGTCCCACTTATCATTTTTTGCATTGAACTCATCTAGTATGCTAATAATTTTCTTCCCTTGCAAGTAAATGACAACAAGACTCAAATCCTAAGTACATTGCATAAGAGTGGCATCTATCTTATCTGCATACCTTTTCTATATCCATGCCTTTTCTTCTTTGAATGTTTCACAATATTCATCCCATTTCTTTCTTTATTCTTCTAATTTAGTCCTTTCAGCAATTAATCTTTCTCTCTCCAACTCAAAATTTGCTTGTGTAGTGGGGCTTGATGGCATAGGAGAAGGAGGATAAGTGACAATTGGACTAGATGTAGAAGGTTGATGTGGATCCTATGCTATCATTCTTTGGGGAGAAAATTGAGCTACTTTTTTTCCTTCTAGTATAGCAATTTTCTTATCATTTTCGATGGATTTTATCCTTTCATCATTATATGCCTTGAGAACTATCTCAAATTTTGTTCTTAGGATTTTGATCTCTTCTTTTTTCTTTCTTCCACTTTCATACTGAACTTTGTAGATCTAATGTTAGACTTTCTATCTCTACCCCTGTAGTATATGCAACCCTTCTTACAAGCAAACTACCTGCCTGTTCAAGTTGAGTATCTCCATCAGTTTTCTTATTTTCCTTTCTCTTCAGTGACCACATTACCAAGGCTACATGGTCTTCACTAAAATTGACACCTTATGATGTTTGCTGAGCTTCTACCTCATTAGTATGCATAGGGTTGAGTTCTTTTCTGACAACATCAAATACTATGGCATTAGCTATATCCCATTTTGGAAGGATGAGGACTTCTTCTTTCCTAATCAATGCTCGGCCTTTTTCAGGGGTAACTTTATCAAATTTGGCCATCATTTCCTTCTTTACCTCTGCATCAATCTCATCTTTACCCTTGTCAGGATGATCTTTCTATCTTTCCTAAAATTTTCCTTTAAATTCATCAATGTGGACTCTCCAGAGAAATTGAACAAATGCTCTTTCTTTAACAAACTTATCATCTGACAAAAATTCATCTCTAGCTTGCTTAGTGACGGGATCTAATTCCTTACTAAAAAAATCAGCCACTATTAAATCCATCTCTGCATGTTTGGGAGCCTCTGGCATCCTATCTTGCATTTCCTAAGATGTTACAAAGATATGTCATGTATTGTTCATCTGCAACAACTGCTCTGCAATTGCTTGTTCATCCATGTGCAGGGGAGATTGGCAAGGGGAGTAGATATTCTCTTGTTTTTGTCCCTCTTCCCCTATCCTTTTCCTTTTAGGAGATGGAAATGATTGTGAATTTGGATCTAGGGGTCTCTTTCCTTTTGAACCATCCTTCCCTGTGCAGTTCTGCACAAAATAGCTCTATCCTTTTCTGGTTCTATTTCTATAACCTTTGCCTTCTTCTGATTTAGGGTTCCCATGATATCTTCAAACACGTTCATTAGAGATTCTACCTTCTTTCCCTAGGGAATGAATTCTTTCAAGGGATCATATCCTCTATCAAAGTGATGAACAAATCTAATGTTTTCTTGTATACTAACCACTTTTCCATTTTGATCTCTTGCTCTTGCAAGTCATATTCATTTCTAATTATGTCCTCAGGAAAATTAAAATGGTGCTCTAAAGTTAAACATTTTGTTCTCTTTCTAAACATCTCACTAATGAATCCTTCATTATCAACACATCTCACCACTGATGTTGCCATCTGATAAGGTTCCAAGTATTTATGCAATTGTGTCCACCTGACTTTAGTGATAATGAACTGGTGTGCAATTGTGATGGTAGGGAAGATGCTACCTTTCATTTTTCCATTCAATTCTTCCTCTTGTAGTCCAACCATTTGTCTAAGTATTTCTGCAAGGACTATCTTAAGTGGAACTCTATATGGGAGCACATTTGGAGTTCCTCTGAAACCGTAAACCCTAATGACTGTTATAGGATATAGAATGAAATCACCCTAGTTGTGAACAATCTAAAAATATTTAACATATTCCTTTGGTATCAAAATATTTAACAAATCTCTGTGAATTCTTGGGTTATATATGCATAACAATGCTTTGATCCTAGAGGCAAAACATCTATCAAAATTGATAAAATTGGCCTCTTTTCTATCCCAAGACAAATCTATACTCCATAATTGAACATGTATCTCTTCATCATCTTGAAATCTCATAAGATCTATTTCTTTCTCAAAATAATCAACATTTTTGTAAAGGATCATGTGCATCAGCATGGAGTACCATCCAAATGGCCTAACTATTTTTGCCTCTTTTACGCCTATTAAACCTTGGTGAATCAAATCAGAAACATGAGTAGCAAAATAAAAAACAACAACCAAATGTGGATGCAAAATTTGGATCATCATGAACATGTAATGGATTGGCATCACTATTTCTTCATCTTCTCCAAAAATATGACATAGGCCACTGTATATTACACTGGCCTTTGAAGTGAAATAGTCCAATTTGAAAGGTTTTGGTGTGTTGGGACCTACCACAATCAAACCTCCTATCTTGCAAAAATATTCTAACAGAGGCCCAATCCTGAGGTAATTTTGTTGGTCTTTATACACTTCCTTGAAATAATCAATACCAATATTTTTCTATTTGAACAGTGAGATCATTTAAATCAAACACCTCCCTTAACTCCTCAAATTTAATGCTGATTAGGACATTTCCATTTATATCTCTTAGAACCCTAGAGACACTGTCATAGTTTTTTGCAATTATCATTGTGTATGAGGAAACATTCAATTTGTTGGGAGAAAGCTCAAACATGAGAAGTTAGGGGGTTAACACATATAATTCATGGAATAAGCAAGAAACCAACAAGACATCATCATAACATCAGATTGAGCTAAAACAAGCTATTGCACCCTATACTACTTGTTTGATTTTATCTTTTAGATTGATTGTGAATGTGCTTTCTCAAACACAAATGAAATGGATCCCCAACACAATGCAAGATTGGAATCAAAGAAGAGATTCAAGAACTAGTATGAAGAACTAATCTCAAATATTTCTCAAAGATGATTGTCTAACTATGAAAATGATATGCAACATGCAAGATTGAAACTATGATTCATTATCCATTATCCTAGCATGTGATTTCTAAATGATTTAAGCACAAAAATCATGAAACTAGCAATGAACTCCTAGAACTAAAATAGCATAATAACAATGCAAGAATGAGAGATGAAAATACAAGAGGAGAAGGCCTCTATTTTTTATATTTTTGGGAGAGAAGAGGAGGGCTTGAATGAGGTGGCACCTATGTGGCATCCACATAAGGGACACATAGGCTTGAAAGGGATGACTATTTTGGAGTCAATTATAGCATTAAATGTTTGAGTGGCTCAAGATATTCAAGTGGGGGACAAATTTGTAAGAGTATTTAAGAGGAATGGTTGGCCATTTTGGAGAGAATTTTCACACATGTGTGAGCATTCCATTAGTGTTAAAAGGGTTAGGAATCACCCTTTTAAGTAGGATCAGAGGATGATTAGGTGGGGAAGTATGCTTAGGAAGTGAGGTGATGGGTGTAGAGTAGGAATATGGTAGGCTTCTAGATTGGATTAATAGGTTTCTAGCTAGGGTTTAGATTCTAATCCAAATTAGATTTGAATAAATCATAGCTTAGAAGAATTAGGGATATGGAGGATTTTTAATAAATATAAATTTATAAAAAAAGGATTTTATGAGACAAATGTATTTAAATAAAATAGATTAGGATAGTATTTAGATTATTGATAAATACTAGCAATGAAACTATTTAACTGATTAAATTAAATAGTTAGATGAACAAAATAAAAATTAATATTAATAATAATGCTAATTTTTTGGACGTCTACATTTTGCCCTTCTTTGACATGGCATCACAAGTGACGTTACGTCAAAGACAAGAAAATAAGTTGCCCTAGAGGAAGAGGGTTTCTAGGAGTCATGTTGAAGCAATGACAATATAGGGTTGTGCCCCTTAGAGAAAAGAACACAACAAAGACAATGTTGTGGGATTTTCTTGAAAAAGGATGCAACGGGAAGGAGGAAGGGAGAAGGGGTAATAAATAGAAGCCTTATGAAATGAAACTAAGAATGCAAATGCAATGATGAACCTTGGAGATCTATTTGTGTGAAAAATATGGAGAGCACATCTAATTTTGATATTTTAAAAGGAGGTATGCACCAGGTGTTAGAAAACACAAATGACAGGATTCCTTTGCATGGACTAGACGCTCAAACAAAAGCACATTGAAAAATATGCTTGTATCAGTAGCCTCCAGTTACAACACACCAAGAAATAGCAGATCGAGGTAGTGGTGAGCAG
Source organism: Thuja plicata (assembly GCA_018584345.1). Classification (NCBI taxonomy): domain Eukaryota; kingdom Viridiplantae; phylum Streptophyta; class Pinopsida; order Cupressales; family Cupressaceae; genus Thuja; species Thuja plicata. The sequence continues at coordinate 4,281,371 of MU223642.1, forward strand.
GTTTAAATAGACACAAAAAGATGAAATCAATAAAGAAGAGCTCATGACCAAGCAGTCATTCACTCCAAAGTTCTTTCCATGAACAAGATTGATGTGATGAAGGATGTGATTAGCCGATGCTAGAAGGATGCATCCTGACAGGCAAGGATTATCTTGGATTTGATTAAAAGATATTTATTGGCAAAAGATGTGAACAAAATGAGGAGCAAGGATAGTCAGTTGCAAAACTGATTTGGTGAAAAACATGATCGGAGTCGCAGGAGTCAAAATATCACTGAAAATTGAAAAACTAAGCGATGCGGAAGGAAGGAAAGGTTTATTGCAATATTTTGGAATTTTTTTTTTTTGAATTTTTGCAATTTTTAAATGTTTCTTTGGATTTGTTTGTGATTTTTAAATGTTTTTTGATTTTTTTGCGCATTTAAACTGTACAATGGGAGTAATAATACAAAAATATACAAGCAGGGGGAGAAAAGGTAGTGGACAAATTTTTGGGGAAAATGGGGGGCTATAAGAGGGGTGGAGGGCTAAAAGAAGGTCATTTGTGAATAGTGATTGGGCAAGAAAAGAGCTCTGGAGAGAAAAAATGGCAGACGAGAGGCTGAAGGGGTAGTTGGGAGAGCGCGTGCAGACTCATGGAAGACCCGCAGAGCGGCTGGTTCCGATGAGTAGCATAATTGAGACCTAGCATTTACTATTTTCTAAGTTTTTTAATGCTTTTAGGTTGGGTTAGAGGGCCATAAATGCGGGTAGAAGCTTAGCAGACCGGAAACACTAGTTCTTGAACCGACATCTGCAAAGACGTTGATCCCTGGATTGATGTCTTTGCAGACGCCGGTCCTCAAACCCATGTCTATGAGGATGTCAGTTCCAAACCGGTGTCTTTGAGGATGCCAGACCTGTATTCGCATCTTCAAAGATGGCGGTCTGGGCGGGAAACAAGAAAAGACACTGGTTGAAGAACCAACATCTCCGATTGAACTGACGTCTGCGCCAAAAAGGATAGACGCCTAGGGGGAGGGAAAAGGAAGGACCCAGCGGGGGCTAGGGATGGGTCAGGAATAGACCTAGGGACATGATTCCCCATTCTGGGAGGGGTTAGGCTAGAAGTAGAAGAAAGATGTTATTGAGATGGTGGTGTTGGAGCATTGGCCACCGACGATGGAGTTGGAGGCCCAGCTGATGGATGCGGATTAGGGGCTGCTAGCAGTTGTGAGATTAGACTAAGTGCCCTGATGGCCTAGGCTACAGGCACATAATGGGATGATGATTGAGTTGATTAAGCGGTGGCACAATGATACCACTATATTCCACTTGCCTACTGGAGAGGCGACAATTATGCTAGAGGATGTGTGGAGGATCCTACGGATACCGATCTGAGGACCAGTCCCACAGTATAGACTAGAGGATAGCAAGCACTATATGGAGATAGCGTTTAGGAGGACCCTAAGGAGGATACCCAGATATAGGACATAGATTCCTTGGAAGCCGGCTGTGGATAGGAGGCTGAGGAGGATAGCATTATTTTTGGATGGATTGATTAGCGGGAGGATGCTGGCAGACTTGGTCGGTCATGGGTTTGGGATTGGGTGGTCGAGGGTTTTGGTAGGGATGCTGGAGGAGGGGATGACCTATTGTTGGGGATAAATTATCTTGGGACAACTATATCATGACTTGCATATGGCTACGTGATGTATGTAATATGGGTACAAGGGTGACATTGCTACTAGTGTGGGAATGGGAGCACATTATTGTATTCTGACCAATGAGAGTACGGGAGGCGCAATAGCTAGGAGAGCCCTATGCATGTAGATATAGGCTACCATTGAGTTACACCTCTATAGGCCAGACAAGATACTGGTGATGATTGCTAGATGAGATCTAGGTTTTCTGCTAGACACCATACAGACTATGTGAGCCCTAGGGAGCGATGGACTGGTAGGCAGGAGCAGAGGATGATTTTGAGGATTTCATATACCTGTCATATGTGTAGACATATTTATTTTTACTAGGGAGGACCATCCACCAGATATAGCGGTATAGGCCATTCTAGGTCATGAGGTAGTTCAGATTGCAGCAGGGGGTGGTGGCAGAGGATGGTTTACATCCTCATGTCACCAGGGAGGTTAGCGTTTGGGGTAGGTAAACTGATGCTCTCACAGTGAGGGTGTCATGGAGGACTATAGCGAGGCCTAATATAGTAGATGCAGGGATGACTACAAAGTATGTAGCATGGTGGGCCGCACATGTGCCTTTACATCTCATAGACCTAGTACATATGGCAACACATGAGAATCCTACAGGGGATATGGAGGTTGATGATGGAACAATAGTGGGTGATGCCCCGGAGACCTCAGTATTGGGATAGAGGAGGAGACCGCAGTAGAGACAATTCCATCCACAGATAGAGGTACAGGCAGAGGGTGGAAAGGATGAGGGGCCATAGGGGTCACCAGGAGATGGACATGATCAGGCACCTTAGGTGCCTATACAGGGACAAGTTAGGGACTACATATACCAGCATAGGTACAGGCACCACATGGGCCACATGGGCCACCGGTAGGATACGTGCCATAAGAGAAACACAATATTTTCATTGTAGAGTGAGACAGTCTATAGATTGAGTGTGCAAGGTTACAAGGACTGATGGGGATGGCACATGTATCTGAGGCTAGTCTACCAGATAGAGATGACTTGGATACATGGATTACTAGTTGTAGAGACAACATGAGCAGACAGAGCTGAGGGTGCACTTGACACCCTGCAGGGTAGAGTGTACTCAGGCGAGTTCTCGATGGTGGACTTGACCCAGGATGCTTCTGAGCTACAAACATAGATAGGGACACTGACAGATCAGTTGGGTACCCTCACAGAGTAGATGGATCAGGTGAATGAGAAGATTATAAAATTGACCTCTGAGAGGAATTCAACATAGAGGTGGGCTAAGTCATACAGGATAGAGAAAGACTTTGCTAGGTAGGTGGCCAGTTGGGCCAGGTGGTGGCAGAGGCTTTTGTAGCTTACAGGGATGCACCGAGGGCAGGTAGGGAGGAAGCCCACTATCGGGCACTGTATCATGACTTAGTTCCTGAGGGCTAGAGACAGGTATTTACAGAGAGGTCTCGGTCACAGAGAACAGGTTAGGCATCTACATCTCAGGGATCAGTGGGGATGCCACCACATGCACCACCATGAGGGGGATCATCATAGCCACCAACACGATCTGATCAAAGGATTTTTGTGACACACATTTTGTATTTTGAGATGAGATGTACATGTATATCAGCACCTAGGTGCATCGTGATGTATTTATTGATGAGATACATTTTACTTATGATTTTATATATATGGTAATCGATTGATGATTCTATGACTCGATGTGATTCTTATGCACTGATCTATATGACTTTATGATGCATATTCTTTATATGAGTACTGACACTGATGCTTGCAGGATGTGATGTTTTATGATTATGTATATACAAGATGAGATGTTTAGATGCATGTACCTAGATGTATGTTTATGCATTTAATGTATATTGTAGTATTTTTGATGAAATGGAATGGATACATTTAATATGATTATGATTGTTTTTATGATGAAATGTATGTAAATGCAATGATCCTAATGAAAATGCAGGGATGATATGAAAATGCAGGTATAGAGCGGATGCAACGGATGTAACGGGACTCATGTTTTTGGTGTGTGTCACATTTAACTGATGAACCATACAGGCGAACAATAAAGGACCCAACAAGGAAGGTTAGCATGACAGTAGCTCAGTTTTTTAGTGTGATGTTGAGAAGACTTTATACATCATGAATATACAAGGACAAAACTGAGTGATTAAGCGAGTATGTACAAAGATTTCTAACAAGACTTTATTGGATCTTGTTGTTTGATGCGTGCGATAGTGTTGGAACACCCATGGAATACGGGAAATGTCAAGGTTCATGGGGATGTGATGATGGAGATGGAGGGGAGCAATATTTTGATAGATAATGGCGTGGTCCATTATGTGTGATGCCTGTTGCCAGGTTTTCATCACCCATACTTGTCCAAGGCACCTGATTGCCAAGTTTTCACCATTGGACGAATTTTTTCTCTTTACTCTTCTTTTTGATTTTTTGATTTTTTTGATGTTTTTGATGCTGTCCAAACGCCTGTTTGCCAGGTTTTTGTTGGGACAACCATTTTTTCAGCTTCTTTGTGTGCTTTTTTGAGATTTTTTCAGAACTGTTTTACATCATTTTTAAACCTTTTTTAGGACTTTTTATACTATTTTTTATGGATTTTTTTAGATAAATGGAATGAATAACCAACTGTCAGGCATAGAAGCGCCTGAGATGAAGTATGTTGATAGGATAATTCAAGGGTTATCCTTTATGAATGGAGAGTTGATATGCCCTAGAACTGAAGCATGCAGTGACAATGTATGGGCCTTGCTAGGTAACCTCAAACTTACCTTTCTTTTCTCGATCAGTACCCACTTTCTAATTTTCCTTTAGCACAAAGTCCCATACCTGGAATTGGCATGGGTGGAATTTCTTGTTGTAGTTTTGCTTGAGTCTATTTTGATAAACAATAAGGTGATCATAGGATTGCTGGCACTTTTCATCTAGTAGATCAAGTTGTGTGAGTCTTGCCACTCAGTAATCTTCATCATCGATCAGGCCTCTCAGTGATACTAGGAGGGATGGCAGTTTGACCTCAATTGGTAAGACAACTCCAGCACTGTAGACAAGGGAATATGAGGTGGTTCTTGTAGGAGTATGGTAGGAAGTGAAATATGCCCAAAGGGAAGGGTTGATCTGGAGATGTCAGTCATAACTAGTATCATTGAAAACTTTCTTGAGGATTCTGAGGATGGTCTTATTAGTTGCCTTAGCTTGGCCGTTACCTTGAGGAAAATATGGACTGGAGAAACGGTGATGGATATGGAGGTGAGCACACATATCACTGACGTGTTGATTTTTAAATGGTGTTTCGTGATCTGTGAAGATAGTGGAGGGTATGCCAAAGTGGCATATGATGTGATAGAGGATGAATTTTGAGATCTAGACACCTGTAGTGAGTGTGATCGGAATTGCTTCAACCCACTTTGTAAAGTACCATTGCTATTATTATGTATTTGTGGCCTTCAGAAGAGAGGGGGCAATCTTACCAAAGAGGTTAAAACCCCAACAAGAGAAAGGCCAAGGGGGTGCAATAGGCCGGAGGTCCTGTGTAGGAGCATGGATCAAATTGGCGTGTTTTTGACAAGGTAAGCACTTCTTTACAAACTCACAAGCATCATGTTCCATTGTAGGCCAATAGTATCATGTTCAAAAATTTTGCTTGACTAGGACCATGCCACTTGTGTGGGCACCACAAATTCTAGCATGTACCTCCTGTAAATCCTGGGTGACCTCATTTTCATCTAAACATCTAGAGAGAACATTGTGATAGCCTCAATGATAAAGGGTGTTGGCTACGAGGGTGTAGTGGGAAGCTATATGAATAAAGTTTTGGGCTTGGGTTGAGGTGAGATGAGGGGATAGGATACCATTTTATAGATAAGCCTGGATATCATGGTACCATGGGGACTGGGGACCAACCAAGACACATACGCGATTTGATTCATCGTTCTCATAAGAGGGAGCATGAAGTTGCTCAACTAAGAATTTGTATTGCATAGACTCGTGAGGAATCTCTAAGAGGGAGCCATTTGTGGCCATTGCATCAGTAGCCTTGTTCTGTAAATGTGGTACTTGTGTTATCTACAAGTGGAGGAAATGCTCTTTCATCTTGTCAACCATCTCCTTATATGGCATCGGTTTGTCATATTTGGTTTGATACTCATCCAAGACTTGTTTGATGATGAGTTGGGAATCACCAAAGACATGTATATCTATGATTTTCCACTCTATAGCCATGTGGAGTCCTGTGACTAGTGCCTCATATTCTGCAATATTGTTCATGCAGGGAAGTCCCAGTTTGAATGACATAGGGATATAATCACCTTGCGGTGTGACAAAAAGTATTCCTACCCATGCACCATGGGCTATGTAGGATCCGTCAAAGTAGAGTTTCTAAGTGGGTTGCTCTTTTATCGTGTACAAATGCTCATCTAGAAATTCTGTGACCAAAGGGTATGCATCCACCAATGATGCTTCTGCTAGCTGATCTGCAATGACCTTCCCTTTAATGGCTTTTCTGTCTACATATTGGATATCAAACTTGCTTAACAACATAACCCATTTTTCCATTAGACATGTGAGAGTAGTCTTCGAGAGTAGGAACTTAAGAGGGTCAAATTTTGAAATGAGCTTGGTTGTATGACTGAGCATATAGTGGCAAAGTTTTTGAGTGGTGAAAACCACTGCCAGACATGCTTTTTCCATAGGGGAATAATTGAGCTCATAACCTACAAAAGTCTGACTGATGTAATAAATAGCTCTTTCTTTACCTTCATCGTCCAACTGAGCAAGGAGTGCCCCCAGTGCTATTGTAGTAGAATAAATATACAGGATGAGTGGTCAGCCAGGTATAGGTGGTACCAAGATGGGTGGATTAGCCAAGTATTCTTTGATCTTGTCAAAACTCTTCTGACATTGAGGATCCCATTTGGAAGTGTTGTCCTTTCACAGGAGATGAGTAAATGGTTTAAACTTGTCTGCTAACTGAGAAATAAATGACGCACATATTGTAACTTTTCTTGTAGGCTGTGCAGTTGTCGGAGTGTCTTTGGTGGAGGCATTTATATGATATCTTGTACCTTTTTTCAGATCTATTTCAATGCCTCTTCTAGATACAATGAATCCAAGGAGATTTCCTGATGTGACCACAAAGAAACACTTATTAGGGTTGAGCATTAGGCACTAGTGTCCAATCTTGTCAAAGACACATTCCAAAACATTTAGGTGATCTTCCCTTTTAACTGATTTTGCCAAGATATCATCTACATAGTCTTCAAGGATTTTGTGAATCATATTATGAAAAATGACTGTCATGGCCCTCTGATAGGTTGCCCTAGCGTTCTTCAAGCCAAATGGCATCATATTATAGCAGAAGGTGCCCTAGGGGGTTGTGAATGGTGTCTTGTGCTAAGCTTTTTTTGCAATACAAATTTGATTATATCTGGAAAAACCGTCCATGAGTGACAACATCTCATGTCCTGTTGTGAGATCTACTATCATGTCTATGTTTGGCAGTGGGAGATTGTCCTTGGGACATGCCTTATTAAGATCTTGGAAGTATACACATATCCTTATTGATTTGTTAGGTTTAGAAATTGGCACCATATTGGAAATCCATTCAGAGTAGTCAATAGCGTGAATGATTTTGGCTTGGAGTAACTTCTCTAGTTCCACTTTGACAAGTAGTGCCACTTTGGGGTGAATATTTCTAAGATTTTGTTTGACAAGTTTGATGTTTGGGTCCACTGCTAGATGGTGAACCACCAAGTTGGGGTCTAGTCCTGACATGTGGGAATAAGACCATGCAAACTTATTTATGGATTCCTTCAAGAGAGTGACAAGATCTCTTTCTTCTTCTTTAATCAAAGATGTTGCTATGTATGTGATGGCAGGATTCTCTTTTGTACCTAGGTTGACATGTTTTTTTCTTCGATGAGAATCAAGGACTGTCCAGGCTTGTAATCATGGATTAGAGGAAGAGGAGAATCTTCATCCTCTAGTGCCTCAGAGAGGTTTTCACCAGTGGATACACCCTTTTTTTTACTATTTTGTGATCAGATAGTGCCCCAGAGGGGTTTTTGCTAGGGGATCAATTTTTCTCTTTTTTATTTTTGTTTTCTACTTCATTTTTGTAGCTGAATTTCTCCTCTTCCCCAAAGTATGCTTGTGGTTCCAATTTGTAGACATGTGCTAAATCTTGCCCCCATCTTAGGAGCACGTCCTTGCTTTGGAAATCATCAACATGTACAACACTTAGTTGGTCCCAGTCTATGAGTTCATGATGGCGGAGGGGAAGGTCAGTGAAGAGAATGGAAAGTTGGCATAGGAAAAAATTGCCCAGGAAGGTTTCATTGTCAAATAAATCATCATAGGCTCTCACAAAATTCTCTTTTGAGACATCTTTGATGTTAGCAATTTCACTTAGGGGAGGATAAGAGGCATAGATGTTGTCGTTGGTTCCCCCAGTCGTGTCAGAATCCATGTGAAGGCCTAGGTGTTTTTCTCACTAGGTAGGTACAATAAGATCCTTCATTCCTTGCTCTTCATAATCAAGGCCACCTCCTTGGTAGTTCTATTTTTTTGTTACCAGCTTGTGAGTTGAAGGGTACTTACCTTTGAAGTGATTAAGGCGACTGGTATCTTTGGGTGGTGGATCCTTATAGAGCTATTGATTGATATCTGGTGTCATTTCCTGGCTATTCAAAATACCATTTGAGATAAAAGTGGTAGGACCCAATTGTAGCGGCTTGGTTGTTTTTGGTTCTATCTTGTTTGGATTAGGTTGGCAACCTTAAGTATGTGGATCAACTGGCAGTGCTCCAACTATGAAGGCATCAGATAGACTATACTCACTGCAACCTTTGTTGTTGATCTTGACCGTGGAAAGGGTGGAGGAAAGGATGGTCTCTGGGTCTGAATGGGTTTGAGATGAACTGGCGATAGAGGTGCCAATGTTGATCTTGCGATAGTGATTTAAATGTGGGAAGAAGGTTTCCAATGCATTGCAGTACACGAAGGGCTTGGGATCTGCACAAATGGTGATTTTAGTGCCATTATATAGGAATTTGATGCACTGATGGTAGGTAGAGGGGACAACTTGCATAGAATGGATCCATGGGCATCTAAGGAGAATGTTGAAGGGAAGGTCAAGATAAACAACGTGACATACTATATCTTGGATAGAAGGGCCCACTTTGATGGGCAATGAAATGGTGCCTTCAGAAGTACATTCTAAATTTTCATATGCTTTGATTGTAATGACATCATTTGTTATATCCACTTCAATGCAACCCAACTGTTTGATGAATTTTAGAGTACATAGATTTAGGGTGAAACCATTATCTATCATGACTCGCTTGATGGAAAAATATTTAACCATGACAACAATATGGAGTGGAAGATTATGATCAGGTTCTTTTGTGGGCATGTCTGTTGGTTTAAAGGAGACCCCACAAGATGCAGACAAGTGGCCAACAAGGTTCTGGAATTTAGTGAGGTTGATTTTGCTGGGAACACGTGATTCTTGTAGGGCTTTATTGAGGATCTCTTGATAGGTGGGTGAGGTGCGAAGGAGATCCAAGATGGAAATTTGGGCAGGAGTATTCCCTAGGTGTTCCAATAGGTTGTATTGGGTTCTAGCAGATGGAACAGTTCTTGCACCTACAACTATTATTTTGCCTCGACAAGTGGTGACTTCCCATTGGTTATAGACACCCTTGACATGAATGACATTGATGGAGGAATGGACTTGGGATATGCAGTTGATGAGATTATCATAGTTGATATATGCATTTGTATAATCTTTTCTGTTGACATTTTCTCTGTGTTTACCCTTCCCCTGGTCAGAGGGTTGAGTGGGATTGCTTGATTGCTTGGGCCTTTACCCGAGGTGTGTGCAGGAAATGCATTTTGATAGATTTTAAGGCCCATGTTTGGCAATGTCTAGGCAGGAGAGTCTACTTAGCTCTCTTTGCAGTCAATGAGATCTTGGATGTAATATTTTAGCTTCATGCATTTGATGGCGGTGTGTCCCTTAACACGATGGTAATCACAGTACTTGTTGTCTTTATACTAGGTAGGCTTAGGTGTTGAGTCATCAAATGGTTGCATTTTTGGGTACATATCTTGGTTAGCTTGGACCATTTTGTAGAAGATGAGATCTATGGGTTCACCCAAGGGGGTAAATGTGCTTTGTGGCACATTCTGAGCGTGAGGCCTTTGTTTTCCACATGGGACTGATATAGCATTTGTCTGGTTCACAAGACCTTGGTAGTTGGGTTGATATAATGTTCCTAGAGGGGGATAGATATTCACACCTTGAGGGTGTGTGTTTTGCTGATATGTCAGTTAGGGATACGCGGGAGCAGGATGTTGATACATGGGAGGAGGTTGAGGGTATACTAGCGGTGCTTGCTAATAAGCTTGGGTAGGTGCATTGGGACTGACCACCACAACCTAAACGTGTTTGGTGTTAGTGGCTCTGTCAGTTACCGCATTCTTGTTTTTTTTCCAGTACCATGATCGATCATTATTATGTTTGTTAGTATGTGATTATTTGTAGTGCTTGTTGGCACAGTCTTCTATGAGACCTTGCTCAAGATCCATGCCTTTGATTCTCATATATTGATAAGTTTATATACACTTCATGCACATATGATGGGAAAGCTTAGGATGGAGGTTGTTAATGAATATTTTGATAAGATGTTTCTTAGGGGATTGATAGGACAATCTCGTAGTAAGCCCTTACCAACGCTGAAGCTAATCGGCCAGGATCTCTCCTCCCATTTGTTTGGAATTACATAAATCGAGGAGGGAGAGTTCATTCTCTACGTAGTGCGCGTATTGGGCCACAAAATTCTTAGATATTTCAATAAAAGTAGAGACTGTGCCATAGGGGAATTTATAGAACCACTCAAGAGCAGTCCCTCCTAAGCTTTTGAGAAATAGTCTCATGAGGAAATTATCGCTATAGGCCACTTCTTGGCATGCCATGTAGAATTATTTCACGTGGCTCACAAGATCTCCCTTCCCATGATATTTATCAAATTTGGGCATCTCAAAGTGTTTGGGGAAGGGTATTACAATGATAGATCGATCAAATGGGTAAGGACACACCTCTTCAAACTTGAATGTTTTAGCCTCGGTCCCTGCTTTTAGCTCTTTGAGAGCGTTCTTCATTTCCTCCCATTCAAGATTAATTTGTGGGGGAGGATTATTAGCCCCGATTTCATTGGTTCCCTAAATTTGATATGGATCAAATGAAGAATATGGGGGATTCTACGGGGGTTATTGTGGTGTTTGATGTGACGGTTGTTGGTAAGTGTATATGGGTTGTTGTGGTGGACGCTGTGGCTGAGGGGAATATTACAGTGGAGGAGGTGGCGATGCTTGATAGGGTTGTTGCAATTGCTAGAAGTATGCTTGTATTTGCTGAGGCATTGGATAAGTGGGCTAAGCCTATTGCGCACCTGCATAGGGTAGAGGATAAGTGTTTTGTGGTAGAATGCTCCCAGTGGCTGTAGTGAAGTAATTGGTATTACTGGGAACACTGAATTGCTATGGTGGTGGAATGGTTTGTGATGTGACAAAAGATGGCATAGCTAGGTAGTTGGTGAAATTAGTTTGTTGCTGCTACATTGGTTGGAGGATAGTGTGTATGTTAGTGAAAGGATTAGCAAGCCACTATAGTGATTGTGCTGGGAAGTGATTTCCCCCTGCATTTGTGGTTGTGGCTGCTAGGTAATTTGGATGATTGGTTGTGCAACTGTGAAGGGGTTGATGTGTGGCTATGGTGCTTGGGATGTGAATGGATTCACATTTTGTTGCTATTGTTGTTGTTGTTGTTGTTGTTGTTGGGCTAGTTGCTGGATTTGCTATTGGATTGGTTGCTGCTAGATTGGTTGCTACTGTTGGATAGGTGGGATAGGAATTTTTGTTATGGTGAAGGGATTGGTAGATGTTTGTTGCATGGGAGGATTTGGGTTGAATTGTGTTTGAGGTAGAATTGTTGGCATACATTGTGGTTGCATTGCTAGTGGAGTGGGGAAGTTGGACCCTTGCAAAAATAAGGGTTGGTTATAGGAATTGGTAGGTGGCATGCTTGTGGTGAAGTGTGTTTTTTGTTGTGGGGCAGGAAGTGGAAGAAAAAGGTAGAACATGCATGGAGATTTGGGTGCTTTGATGTTGTGAACTGGTTTCTGTATTATGAATGGGCTGAGTGGGGATGGGTGGAATGGTGGTTTGCTGGGTGCTGACTGATGGTGGTGGGAATTATGCTACAAATGTTGGGAATGCTTGTGAAAGCAAAGTGGCTATGGATTAAGGAGGTTCTTGCGTAGCGATAGGGGGTATTATTTGTGCTGCTGATGTTGGATCAGGAGGTGGGGCTCTTGAGGTAGATGAAGGTGTTGTGTGCATGATGAAGGGTGGGATGGAAGGTTGGAATACTTGTGTGATAAGAGTTCCCACCTGTAGAGATTGCTGAAGTGGATCAAAAAACTCATTTCTAGTGGGATGATAATGTTCCCTTGGAAGTTCCTTAGGTCATGTGACAAGTGTGGGTATAATCCAAGGTAGGAGTTGAATTCCTTGTTGTTGAATGTCTAAGAGTACCTGACTGCCGTTACATCCACTCATGGTGTTCACCATGTGGACATGCCCTGGATGATTGATAAATTTCTCATTAGTATCTACCTAGATGTGCTCAATTTATTCATTGGGCTAAGGCACATAGGTGACCATAGTGTTAGTGAAGTTAATCGCAGGATTAGATGAACTAGCTGCAAGATTAGGGTCCATGTCCTTCCTCTTCTTAGTGGCTCATGTAATAGGTGGAATGAAATGACTACCCTAAGGGGATATGATATGAAAGATGTAATGCAAGGATGTGCCTAGGAAGCTAAGGATGATGGTGCTAGGACTAGGATTTTAGACGATGCATCTAGGATGATGAGTATGCTCCTAAGGATGACTCGATGTATGCTAGGATTAAGGGTTGCTTTCCCTAGTGTAAGATCAAATGGATGTGATTGTCTACCTAAGATAGACTTGTGGTCTTTGGCGGACAGGATTCTCTGTCAATGCGAATCAACCTTTTGATCAAAGTGATGAGGTCACAAAGGCAAAGGGGATTATCCTAAACAATGCTTAGTTTAAGAATAATTAAGGATGGGGTTTTGATTAAGATGTAGGTTTTAAGAAACTCAAAAGGGGATGCAATACCAAGTGAGGGATGCGATTAAGGATGCTTTGGATGATGATTAGGATGATGCTAGGTTGACTAGGATTGGATAGGATTATGCTGGATTATGCTAGGATGAGTGTGTGATGTGTTTCTAAAGATGAAAACCTAAGGGAGGTCCTAAAAATGCAAGCTAAGTGATCCTAAGAAGAGGAGGAATGTGTGTTTGTTGTGGTAGGCCAGCTAGTCATATTGCTCAAATGTGACGAAAGAAGCATTTAGACGATATTTTCCCATGAAGCGAGCAACCTTGTTGTTGTATATCACTTTGTCAAATTTTTCCCATGTGTGAGTTTCTTGCTTTATGGATTCAATGATATGTTGGTATTTGGTAGCCTCTCGAGTTGTATTCTTCTATTCTCTATGCACGGGTGGTAACAAAGTTTTTACCTTCTTATGCTTCTTGGAATCAGTCATGTCCTATACAAAGATTTGATTTTGGATAAGAAATTGAAGGTTTTAGGATATATCTCATAAAAGATCTGATCTTAGAATGTTTGGGCAAATTTTTGAAGCTCGCGGTAGTCTAAAAAAATTACAGTGTTTTGATGATTTAGGAAAAGCTCAATTTCTTTATGATTTTCAATAGATTCATTCTATGGAAAGAACAAATTTCAACATAGTCAAATTAGAAAATAACATGCATGGGTCTGAAAACAATCTGACAAGGGATAAAACAACCTTGAAGGATACAAGCAAGTGACAAATTTGTTTGTTGGGTATTCTGTTTGTGTTTTGGATTTTTCAATGTTCTTCAGACATTTCAAGCACAAATCTACATAAGGAATTGTCTTTGCATGAAATATTATAGGCCCATTGCTTGGTAGTCCTTCAGCTCACACAATAGTGTCACCCCCAGAAGGGCGTTCATATTTTTGCCTTTTTCCAGGTATTGTTGCTATGCTACAAAGATCCCTTTTGCAACACAATACCTTGGGACACATATGATGGGAATATTGGGGGGGAGATTCTTCCCTCCCCTTGTACTATAATAAATCACCGTTCAGAGGTGGATCAAGTAGCTTCTATGCTTAGAGTGTTTAGTAAGGGTCTCCATTCAATTGTATCCTCTATATCCGTGCAAGCACAACTCAGGTGTATAGCCCCATAGAGCGTCTTGACAAAAGTGGTCACGTAAACGTGATTGAGACTGTGAGGCCAAACTTAAGTTAGACAAGAGCCAAGTATAAGCTCAAATGCCAATCGACTCTTGAGGCTTTAACCCCAAAGAGTAAATTTTATTAACATGAGTTGGAGTGGTGTGGCTTACACCTTGTTCTCACGTGGGTCATTCCCGGGAGATTTTTCCCTCAACCAGCATGCCCATCTAAAGGATTAACTTGAAAAGCAAATTGGATTGGCGACAAAAAGGAGTTTGAATTTCTGATTTTCCCACAAGGGGAAAAGAGCATACTCTCCTATCCAGTATCGTTCTCTCCACAAATATGCAAGATAAGCTTAGTTCATTCCATAAAGATTTAATTGTTTAACACAAAGCAAATGTGTCTAGGATTTTGATCTTCCCAAAAGGGAAGACAACATAATCCCCTAACACTTGTTTTGGATTAGAAAAGAAGATCTTTCTAATTAGTCTATGTGCCTAAGAAATTGATAATAAACATGATCATTTGGTCTATTTAGATTTGAGGCAACCTGCAAAACAAACGTGAGTAGTCTTTTGAATTCGTGTCTTTGGCAAGCGGTGCTGCAACACAACTAGTTAGTAGTTTCAGAATTTTAGCCTTTGGAAAGCATTGAAAACATAAAAACCACTTAAAAAGTTGTTAGCAAATGATTGATAAAAAAATTTGACAGAGCACAGACGCTGGTTTAGGGCGCAAATGCTGATTCTATGTTTTTACTTCAAAAATGACAAAGATAGTAAAGTAAACCAAAAAAACACAGAGAATCAGAATAGATGCTATACCAAAATAGACACTGGTCTATGTATCATAGACACCTAATGGTGATTTTCTTGAACTAGCATTTTGGTGCAAACGCCAAACTATGAACCAGTGTTTTCGCAGAAGCTGATCTACCTGCAAGACGAAAAAACACATACAAAACAACTAAACAAGTTATTGTTCCTTATTTATTAACTCCCAGATCAACCCAAAACCTATTCTAAGATTGATTAACCCTTAAAATATGATTTTATTTAATGATTTATCAATAATTTGTTCCCTTTAATAAATTTTTTTCCATTATAACTGCTTGTAAAACTGATTTCTACTAAAAAAAGAATGGTAAAACACTAAAAAGTAGTGGGGAACACAATAGAACTTGACAAACAAAAGTTAGGGTTTGTAAATCTCAAACAAAGTGAACTAAATTGGAGAGGATGATGCATGGTGTAGACGCTGGTTTAGCGAAAATGCTGAACGACGATTTTGGAAGAACCAGCGTTTGCGCAGACGCCTCTGCGTAAATCAGAGACACCGATCTGTGAGTCTGGCAAAATTTGAAAGAAAGAGACAAGAAATTAGAAGGGTTTTAGGGATGTGGGTCCCACTGGGCATGCCTAAATGTGTACAGGGAAATATTCAATCTATTGGGAGAAATCTCAAACATGAGAAGTTAGCGGGTTAGCACATATAATTCATGGAATAAGCAAGAAACCAACAAGACATCATCATAACATCAGATTGAGCTAAAACAAGCTATTGCACCCTATACTACTTGTTTGATTACTCTTTTAGATTTATTGTGAATGTTCTCTCTCAAACAAAAATTAAATGGATCCCCAACACAATGCAATTCATGAATGCAATATTGGAAATAAAGAAGAGATTCAAGAACTAGTATGAAGAACTAATCTCAAATATTTCTCAAAGATGATTGTCTAACTATGAAATTGATACAAAAAATGCAAGATTTAAACTATGATTCATTATCCATTATCCTAGCATGTGATTTCTAAATGATTTAAGCACAAAAATCATGAAACTAGCAATGAACTCCTAGAACTAAAATAGCATAATAACAATGCAAGAATGAGAGATGA
>MU223642.1:4305698-4330371 GCA_018584345.1 Thuja plicata
ACATAGAAATGCTACCTTGTGAGAGGATTTACAAAAAGACTGTTAAGTCTACTCTATTAAGAGATTTTAGATCACTGCTACAATTGTTAGAAAGTAACAATGAATTGACCTGTATGTGTAAGCAACTAGATTTTTTGATTCAGATCTCTATTCTAATTATAACTAGATCCTTGCTAATCATATGTTCTATTGCAGCTCTGAGTGATCAGTACTCAATCAGAATCCTATCTGATTTCACCTTCACTCTTCATATCATAGAATTCCACACTTTTGCTTTCTCTTCTTTCTTTCACCTTACACACATTCAATCCAAACTTGACCTTTTATTTATATGGTAAGTCCTATCAAGTCGGCTTTTAATATACTTCTAATAATAAATCACAATTCAATCGGCCTCATATAACCAACTAATTATAGAATATAAATCATTGTTAGTTGGGTGCCACTGAATGCCCGACCAAGACTGAAATGGCTGAGTGACTCGGTCAACACTGAACTTCCTTCAATGCCCAACTAAACTTGGTCAACACTAAATAACTCATTCTATTCACCAACTGTGCTTCGTCTAAATGTAGACATTTTTGTAACATCACTATATAAGTGTAAATACATGTGTAACATCAATGACAATACACAATTGAATAATTGTCTTCAACACTTAATAGTCCTTCTTTCTTGTCTTCTTGTAGACTTTGGAATCCAGAACGTGTTCTACTTTCTTGATTGGTGCAGATGGGAAATTGAGTTCTTCCACCTTTTGTATTACTTCAGTCAAACTTTGATCTGAATCTGGGATTGGGCGTTTGCATAGAACTAGGTCTACAACATTAAACACTAGAGATAAACCCATATCCTTAGGAACTTCCACCTTATAGGCATTTGCTCCATATTTGGCCAGTATAACACATGGGAAAATTCTCCTCATTTGAAGCTTATGTGGTGTTCCTTTATATAATTTTGCCTTGTTGAGGTGAAACATCACTAGATCCCCAACTTTGAATTGGACATCTCTTTTCCTCTCATCCACTTTGTTCTTGATCTTCTCTGTATTTTCAATGAGTGTCTTCCTCACTGTCTCATGGACTTCTTGCATGGAATGTGAAAATTCATCAACATAGCCACTTCCCTTGACTCCATCCTTCAGATCTTTGAGCTCATATATGCATCTTGTATGAAGGACATAAACTATTTCAAAAGGACTCTTACCAGTAGTCCTATTCACTGTGTCATTGTAGGCATATTCTACTTGCTCAATGAGTTGGTCCCAATTTTGACCATAATCCTTTGTTAGACACCTTAGGAGATTTCCAAGACTCCTATTGACTACTTCTATTTGGCCATCAGACTGAGGATGTTAGGCAGATCCAAAAGATAAGTTTGTTCCCAACTTATGCCAGAGAGTCTTCCAAAAATGACTCATAAACTTTGTGTCTCTATCAAACACTATACTCAGTGGAAAACCATGTATTCTGACCACCTCCTTGAAGAATAGGGAAGCTATCTAACTTGCATCATTTTTTGTCTTGTAGGGTACAAAGTGTGCCATCTTGCTAAATCTGTCCATAATAACATAAATGCTATCCATTCCCTACTTTGTCTTGGGCAAACCAACTACAAAGTCCATGCTTAAGCATTCCCATGGTCTGGTTGGAATGGGTAAAGGTTGATATAGGCCTGCATTAGTAGATGTACCTTTGGCCTTCTGATAGATGACACAACCTTCTACATATCTCTTAACATCCAAATTCATCTTGGGCTAAAAGTAGAATCTTTGGACTAGTTCTTGAGTTTTTTTAACTCCAAAATGGACACTAAGTGCACCATTGTGTTTCTCCTATATTAGATTCTCGCTAATAGACCCCCTAGAGACACATAATTGACTCCCTTTAAACAATAGACCACTATGTAAAGTATACTAAGAGAATTGACTATGAAAGTGATTTTTATACTCTTGGCATACCTTGTAAATGTCTGCAAAATCCTCATCTTCGCCATATAGATCTTTTAAGTTGTCTATCCCCATGCTCTACAGTTGAATCTCTTGAATGGTCAAATCACTTCTACTTAAGGCATTTTATACCTTATTTTTTAATCCCTTCTTGTGTTTTATGTTGAAGGTGTTGTGTGTGTATTTTATGGATCCTGTAAGCCGCAACACAACACTTCAATAAGTCATTACATTAGTGTAAAACATATAATAAGCCATTAAATCAAACACTAAAACTGGTTTATTGCTTCCTATCTAAGAGGAGTGTAAAGAATAATATAATTGCACTCAGATTATGCATTAATCAGTGACATATACAACTTAGAATGAAAGATTCAAAGAAACTAGCCTAAATGCTCAATAAATGGTTCATTTTAACTTTCAATTTGAAGATTATAACAATGCAATCAAGATTTACTCTAAAATGCATAAAGACTTCTAAGAATACTAGAAACATAAGTTTACTTCTAAAATTAGGGGTCCATTGAGCTTAAAATTCATTCTATTTATAGAAGAATTAGGTGAATGAGAGGTTAGGATTGAAAGCGGAAGAGAGGTGGAGATTGAATCTTTGGTTATCCATGTAAGGTGATCCAAGTGATTTCACTCACATTGGTTAGGGAATTGACTTTCCCTTTTGTAAATGGAAATGTAATTTAGGATTTATTTAATTCCTTTTATTAATTATTTTAGCCATGTTTTGATTGAATTGATTTTTTTATTTAATTGGCTAAGGCAATTAATTTGATTTAGTGATTAAATTACTTATGAGATTAAATTGGATTTAATGAATTATGCCAATAAATTGAAGAATTGTCTTGACATAATTAGGGGTATGATCACACTTAGGGAAAATAGGGTCTATGGTTAGAGCAAACCAAATTAGGGTGGTTACATGTGTAGGATTGTAGGTATTCAACCCACTTCATATGCTTGTGACTTAGTTTATCTTGTGAGTTCAAGAAACTTAATGCTTGATTATTTGAATAGACTATGAACTCCTTTTGAAGCAAGTAATGCCTCCAATTTCTCAGCGACTGGACCAAAGCATACATCTCTAGGTCATAAGAAGAGTATTTCTTCTTAGCTTCACTTAGTTTCTCAGAGTGGAAGGCCACTGGTCTTCCCTCTTGACTCAAGACTGTACCAATGGCTACATTTCTGGCATCACATTCCACTGTAAATAATTTCTCAAAGCTTGGTAAAACCAAAATTGGTTGGGTAGAAATATTCTTTTTCAGTAGCTCAAAACCATGGTCAGCTTGTTCATTCCACACAAATTTAGTCTTAATCCCACCCTTGATAGTATCAAGCATAGGAGCACAAATTGCACTTAATTGTTTGATAAAATTTCTATAATACTGTGCTAAGCCATGAAAAATTCTTACCTCAGTGCTTGTTCTTGGAGTAGGCCAGTTGATGATGGCCTCCACTTTGCTAGGATCCATCTTTAGGTTACCCTGAGATAACACAAATCCAAGGTACAATAACTCTTGCTTGATGAATTCACACTTCTCTAAATTTATCATCAGCTCCTCCTCATGTAGCTTCTTGCAAACCATTTCTAGGTGTTTGAGATGTTCTTATTTTGTCTTACTATAGATGAGTATATCATCTAAGTAGACTACCAAAAAATTTCCAATGTAGTCTTTAAGGACTTCATTCATCAATCTCATGAATGTTGATGGGGCATTGGATAGCCCAAATGGCATGAAAAGCCACTGATACAGCCCTTCTGTGGTCTTGAAGGTTTTTTTCCACTCATCTCCCTCATTTACCCGGATTTGATGATAGCCACTCTTTAGGTCTATCTTGGTAAAATACCTTGCTCCTCCTAGATAGTCCATGAGGTATTCTATCCTAGGGATAGGGAACCTATACCTAATGGTAATCCTATTGATGGCTCTGGAATCAGTACAAAGCCTCCATGTTCCTCCCTTTTTATGGGCTAAGACAATAGGCATGACACAAGGGCTAATGGACTTCCTAATCAGTCCTTGGTTTAATAACTCTTGAATCTGTCTAGTTATTTCCTCATTTTGTTGAGGAGTCATTTTATATGTAGCCTTATTAGGTAGGGTAGATCTAGGGATTAGGTCAATTTTGTCGCTTAATGACCTCTTAGGTGGTATAAATGATAGTTTTCCATCGCTTACTATGCCTTCATACTTTTGCAGTACCTCCTGTACTTCCTTTGGAAACTCTGTCTTCTTCATTGCTTTGTCTACACTTTCTTCTTTTGATTTCAACACCAATGAAAAACCAAATCCCTCTCCTTCTTCCAAGGCCTCTGAGAAATCCTTCTCACTCACCATGAGAATATTAGGACCAGTTGACTTCATTTATGCATCCTCCAACAGTGACTGGATTTTAAATGTCACATTGTCTTTCTTGAAAGTGTATGAGTTCTTTGCACCATCATGCATGACCTTTCTATCAAATTGCCATGGTCTACCTAAGAGTAGGTGACATACCTCCATGGGTAGGAAATCACATAAGATTTTTTCCTTATATCTCCCAATTTAAAATTCCACCCAAGCTTGTTCATTGACAAGGACATGCTGCCCTTTGTTTAGCCAAGTGACCTTGTAAGGATTGGTGTGGGGTATTCTTGTCATCTTCAACTTGCTGACTGCTTTTTCTTACACTATATTTTCAGTAGACTCTGAGTCTATAATGTCTCTACACACTTTTCCCATCATCTTACACTTCACCCTAAATAGTGACCTTCTCTGACTTGGATCTTATTTTACTAGCTCTTTTATTCAAGTTCTTCTCATCATGAGATTCTCTCCTTCCTCTGATTCCAATGACACTTTAGGGTGTTTTCCTCCACTACTTGTTTCCTCTTGGACATAGTTCAACCTCTTGTCACCTCCTTGATAAGTTGAACCCTTCTCTGGACATATGTATGTAGGATGTCCCATCTGATTGCAGTGATAACACTTCATATTGGCAAAGTAATTACCCCTACCTTGATTGTTGTTTCTTCCTCTTCTATTAGAGTTCCTTCCTCTATTTGAACCTCCTCTACTAGAGTTTACTTCTTCCTATTCAACAAATTTGTTCTCCCCTTGGTTCTTGGGTTCATAAATCCTTCCACCATATCCAATTCTCTTTCCTCTAGTGTCTCTCCCTCTACCACTTCCTCTGGTAGTACTAGAGTCTTGTTTCTTCCTTAGCTTCTCTTCAACTTTGATGAAAATTTGGTGGCACTTCTTAATGGTGTTTGGAGTCAAAATAATTATTTCATCTTGTATGGTCTACTTTAGTCCATTAAGGTATCTTTCTACCTTAACCTTCTCATCCTCTGCAACTGTAGATCTCATGCAAAGTCTATGAAATTATTCAGCGTAGGAGTTTACATCTAGGTCCTTTTGTCTCAAATCTTGCCTTCTCTTATGCAATTTCATTTCATAATCCTCAGGGGTATAAGCATATCTGAATTTTGCAACCATAGCCTTCCATGAAGCAATGTGCCTCTTTCCTTCCTTTTCTCTCTCTCATCTTGAATTAACTTCCACCAAGTGAGTGCAGACCCTCTTAGTCTAGCTTTTTCAACCTTCACCTTTTGAGCCTCAGTGATTCCATCACACTCAAAATGGTTTTCTAGTCCCTCTATCCAGTCAAGGACTATCTCTGGCTTCATCTTTCCAGTAAAAATTGGAACTCCTTCTAGTGCTTTTCCACTCATAGCCTTTAGAGATTTCAAGAATGGCTCCTCATTAACAATGGGGTCATCTTCAGGTACTTCATCATCAATGGAAAGATCTTTGACTTTCCCTTCAACATTATCTACTTTCTCATCAACTTCATCTACGTTTTTCTCTAATTGAGCCAATCTATCTTGGAGCATTCTATTCTCCACTTCTTGATCATCCACTCTCTTCGATAACTCAACAATAGTCACCATTGTTGAATCTCCTACTGATTTAGATGGTTGAAACATTAACCACAAGTCTGATTAGAAAAGCTCTGATACCAATCTGATAGAAGTAACCCCAAGGTGTGCTTACACAATGCTCTAGACCGAACCTTGCTTGTCCAAGTCCACTTAGAATCCTATTTTCTCTTCTAGGATCTCAATATAATTTAGACACTGAGCCTAATACTATTTCCAAATCTTCTCTAAGAGCCACTCTTCTTGTGTTTCACCTTAAAGGACAACTACCATTAGTTTTGTCTCAATGCTTCCCAATGGCTTTGAAGGATTCCAAACCCAAAACTTTCATGCCAACTCCAAAAATTCTACAAGGTCCTTTTTAACTACTTGTATGTTCATTCTACATCCATACATTCCCATTTGGATAGGTCTTGAATCCCAATTTGGTCGAGTTCCAAAGCTTCTCTCACAATGACCCTTTTTGGCCTAATTGACCAATTAGCCCTATCCAGAGGGTTTCTTCTGGATTTACTCTCAAATCTTCCAAACAACCCCTAAAACTAATCTAGGGTCCAGATACCCTTTTTTAAGACCTAAAATATTTTCAAGGTCTAGGGTCCCCAAGCCTTCCGTACACCTCAGTCCTAAAATGTAGGGCTATTAGGCATATTTTGGCTCTTCACAAGCAGTCTACTAACTTTGATGGAAAAAAATATTCAAATGAATTGGATGAGCTCTAAAATTGATAATAGGGATCTATATGACCCTAAATACCTTGATATCACACTTGGTTCATAATTTTCATACACACCCTTGCATCTGCATTCTTCTTTTCTCCTGCCATACACCTAACCGTACAGTCCTAGCTCACCTAGGACATGGCTCTAAAATTAGAAAATCAATTCCTCTAACCTCCTACCTGCATATTTACACTATAAAGAGTCTCCCCTAACTCATTCATCCAACCCTTTGAGTTTCCCACAGTTGGATTTCATGGGGGAGCCATAAAACCAAAATTGTACTAACCTGGACCAATAGACTCTCTAAAACTTAAACAATTTCCTAAAACTAACAAATGAACACTAAAATACTTTCTCTATGAATGAAAAAGTCTTTTATATGTTCCTATTACACAAATATATAGTTATATCAAGTACTTCAATCCATTAAAACACAAATAATATTGAAATGAGTTGACTGTACTCTGTATTCTAGAAAACTTGCTCTATTGCTTTCCAAAAACTTGCATACCATCTCTCTACCTCAAGAAATGAGCCATAGAGTGTCTAAAGATGCTTCCTCCACCATTTTAGGCCACTAGAATTTATTTCCCACTCCTATAATGAGGGGAATCCAAAGTTTTCGAGTTGCATGCAACATTTGCAAAAAGTTGCAAATGTTGTCATGACAACTTTTGAGCATCTTTTGCATTTATGATGCAAACTATCTTTTAGGGCCTCTAACCAATAAAAATTGATTAAATGACATAATTTATGCCTCTTTAAGCACCTTAATCACATTACATAGGTCTAGGACACATTTGGATTGCATTTCCCAAATTTAGGTCTAATCTATGGATAAAACACTAAAAAGCAAACTAACCTAAACTACAATGAAAGTAGCACTAACCACTAATTCACCTAGTCACACACAACAAAAAGACCTTCTAAGGTCTAAGAAAAAACATAATGAATTGGATAGAGTTAGTTACAAGCCAAAAATAACTAGGGCTTTGAGGATAGCCTAGGTGCTCCTGCACCAGGTGTATGGTTTCTCAGCCACCACATGTTCTCCCCAAATTTATCTGTCTTAGAATTGCTTTCCTAGAATTCATTTGGAAAATTACTTGGGTAGATAAAGAGTTCTTAGAAGGGCATAAGAAGGGTAATTTTGTCCCTAGGTTGTGGGTGGGATTTGATTTTTATATAGGAAAAGAGACTTTTGAATAGATTAATGGCTTTTTGAAGCAATATAGAATGTCAACCACAGTGTCATGGTTCTGTGACCCATAGTAGTTCATTAAAATAGCTTTGAAAAGTATGAATCCTTGGAAAAATGTGAGAGATCATGAGTCCTTAGATGATGAATATGTTTTTATAAATAAGATGGACAAAATTGAGGTCTAGGAGAGGAGAAGAAAATGGAAATACCTCACGAGGGTAGTAGCTAAATGGAAAGAATCAGATAATACATTTTCTAGATTCTTTCATGATACCCCATATTTTCAAAGAATCAAGAAAATTTTGGACTCTTATGACAATCTGATGGCACAAGTGCCAAAATTCAGTGCTGAAGATGTATAATCTCAGGGATCCCCAGGCACATTGGCCTCACAAGACAAAGAGAAATTAGAACAATAAGAAGAGGATGAAGAGGCTGGAGAAGAGGCCACTTCTGCTAGAGAACCACCTCTTTAGAAGCAAAAAATAGAGGACAAAATGGTTCAAGCAAGGAAAAACATGGCTAAAGTTGTAGTGATAGAGCATAGTAAATATTTTAGACAAATCAAAACACAATTTCAGACTGTGCCACAAGATAAAGGGTAGGGAGAGAATGAAATGATCCTAAATATATAGAGGGATGAAAGAATGATGATGGCCAATGAATTCATGAAGGATGATGAATCTGTAAAATTAGATGAACTCAAAATTTTCCTAATAAAGATGAAACAGAGGGACTTGAGGAAAAATCTAATAGTAGGGGAAGGACAAGAAGATAAAAAGAAGATATTGTAAAGACACTCCAAGAATATGACCCTGAGAGTGAACTGATCATTGTGGAGCAGGCTAGGTTTTTGGTGCAAAACAATGGAATACTGCTGATGCTTGATTGGGACTTATAGTCCACTTTTATTATCGACCAGATCAGGAGGCAGGATAATCCCATGTTTAAATCTAAGTTTGAGATCAATGATGTGTTGAGAGGATCGGGTTTTGAACTCAAGTCTAAGACCTTGGGCTATTTTGTCCCTTCCCCTTGCCACACAAAAGCCTCTAGTTTAGAACATAAGAGGAAAAATGAATGTAGATAGAATGATATGGAATCTAAAGAATACCAGTGACACAAAAATTGCTCACTCGATGACCCAGGTTTCATTTATGAACTTGGCTAAGATAAAGGGTTTATATAAAAGGTATGAGAAAAATTTCAGCTAGATGATTGCATTGGCCAAGAAACATGAAGAAGTTATGGTGCATAAGAATTCCTTGGAAGCGCAAATAGGGTAGTTGAACAAAGAACTGGAGGAAAAGAAGACAAGTGAAATTCCCTGGATGGCTGTAAAAGACAAATTAGATACATCAACAGAGACATAGGGTGATTTAACACCAGAGGAAGTCCAGACAAAAGAGCCCTTAAAGGAGAATAATGATAATGTTGTTTCTATGATTCTTGCCATACAGTAACACCAGGTGGGTGTGCTAAAACAAAAGAATTCACTGGTACATACATTGTATGGATCACTATAGGATGCTTCCAAGGTTGTTGCTGAGGCCATGGTATTCCTTGAGCCTACTTTAAGAACCTAGTCAGGAAGGAATAGATTGATGGAAAAATTAAAGTCTGCAATGCTATATAGTGATGACTTCCCTGACAAGGTCACAAAGACTATTGAGATGATAAATAAGATGCATACTTCTTATGCTTTCTTCAATGGAAAAGATGAGCTGATAAATAATAAGTTACAGTTGTTTGGTGATCAATGCCCTGCTTTCATTCCCAAAATTTATGATGATGCTAGTTTTCTAAAGCCACAGCCAGAATGGCAGAAATAATTTGATGAAATTTGGAAGGCTGAGGATGTAAATAAACACTCAGAAAAGGATATAGATGTGGGTTACTGCAATGAATTGATTGATAGCTTGTTCAAGGTCGAGGTAGACATGAAAAAAATTGTTGCTAAGGTGAAGATGATCTTAGATGCTAGGTGGATAGAAGCCTTGGCCAAGCTGAAGAAAGAAAAAGATTTTAGTTGGCCCACTGAAAAGGAGGTGAACAGGTGGGAGGCTAAGTTGAAAGGATGAGAAGATATCTTTAGAGCAATAACAAATTCTGTTTGACTTTACAATTCCTTTTTCCACCCGTGTTCTATTTCTAAAGTGGTTAGTTTGTTGTAATTAAGTTGTTACAAATTTTTTTAATCTTCCTATGTAGTCTGAAGCTTTTTGCATCCTTATCTATAAAAGGATTCCAAGACTACTGGGAAAAAGGATATTTATTTTCATTTGAAGTACAATTGTATTGTATAAACTTTGGTTTGGGACCAATATTTTGATAAGGGTTTTGAAGTATATGGTTGAATGTAATGACTCTATCTTGATATGAATACAAACAAAAATCCATCAACAATTTCTGAACTCATGATGAGTAGTTGTCTTTATTTATGTACTCTGAGTTTTGCTTAAATTGAGTAATTAAGGATTGTTGAATTTATATGTTTGTAAGGTAGATTGTGAAGTTATCTTAGAGTTTCTTTCAAGGAAAGATTAAATTGCCTTAGGATTATTTCAGTGAAATTTGGGGTGGGTTGTGAATTTGATGATTATTTCAACATATGTGTGAGGGTTGATATATAAGGTGTATCTATCTTCCTTTCCAGATTTATAGGTGTGTCTAAGTTTGTGTTTATGGAAAATGGTAATGAATATTCAGAGTGAATCCATGCCCTAGGATAAAATATTGGTCTATTATTCATTTGGAGTGGGTGACTATCACTAATAAATTGATCTTTGTCATTCTATTTTTAGTCTATCAAATAAATGTTACAAAAGTTAGAATTTGTAATTCCACTATGAATTTGCTAGAATAATGTTGTGATTTGATTATTCTAAGTAAAAAGGATAAACCCACCTGAGTTTGTGGAACTCAAAGTGTAGAGGGTGTAAGAACCCTATTTATTTTCTTCTATTTCTTGCTTGATCAGTGTATGGGACAATAGACCGAGCTTACTACAAGTATTTTATGTGTAAGCATGAAAAGGAACTAACAGAAAAATGGCAACTCTACTGGGGACTTTCAAGGAAGAAATGCGTGTAAAGGTTAGTTTGAAACTCTTGTTTCATGTATGTTAAACCCTTGAAATCCAGTTTTGAAATCATAAGTTGTATACTATACCTCATTATCATATCCTTTAATATCATTTTCAAAGTGAATTTTCATTTTTTTTATTCCCAACAAGTTTTGGGTGGCAACTTCGAGTAATTGGTTATAGTGTTTTTAAGGGGAACATTAGCAGATCAAGTGTTGTGGGATTCTATTTTATATAAGATGAGGAATACAAAGGCATACACAAAGGGCCACCTTGAAGCTATGTTAGAAGGTGATGTTCCTAAAATTCCTAGAAGAAATTATTCTAGGAAGGGAGAATCTCATAGTAATACTTACTGGAAACCTAGGTCTGTAGGTCCAAGTTAGCCCTTAGGTACTATAAGATAAGAAATAGAATGATGTAAATTAAGGGATATGATTTTAAAATGTAGGATAAGAAATGTGTGGGGAGAGATAAGATGTTCCTTTATCCTTAGATACACAAAGGAAGGATCCAAATTGATTAACCCCAAAGGAAGGATCAATGCATAAATAAATCAATCAATTGGAAATGAGAATTAAGAAGATCTTAAATTCATCTTTATAAAAAAGAATGTGTGATAGATATAGAAAGGTTAATAACTTTAATTGAAATGAACAAGAGAAAAGTACTAACCTTAAAATGTTATACATCTAAAGCATGCTATTTTTGGGGGTCTGCACTGAGTTTCTAGAAAATCTGAGACCGGATCTGGAACAAAAACACAGAGACAAACAAAACCTAGAAATATTTTTCCATTCTGGCACGGTTTTGATTTTGACCCTCAAGTCAATGTCACCATTGACCCAGAATTTTTGATTCCAACCTAGGGCAGAATCAACCTCCAAAGTCTCTAATAGAAAATCTATTTCTAGATCTCGATAGTTTGCCAAAAAGGGTATCCGAATCTGCACTCTGATCCACTATTACGAACCTGTACCTACAAGAAAACTAGATTTGTTTGTTGGGGGGGAGGGGTTTGCCTTAGTTAAACCACAATTTAGGAATTAAAATTTAAATAAAGAATGCTAGCAAGTAGTAGAAGTGAATCTAATAATGAAGCTATGATATTCAATAGATATGCAATTGTATTTCAAATGTAAACAAGTATGTAAATATGAAAGCTTTGGACTCAATATTAGAAACCATAAAACTCCATGATCATATGATTAGAATCCACCTTGAAGAGATAATGAATAAATCTTGAGGATGCACAAAGGATCTTTAAGGAAGATCACACCACCACGATGGATAGATCTAGGGTTTGAATGATTGAATCTTGAATACTTGAACCAAATCCCTTCAAAGAATTGAATGCTTGAATCCTTGATCTTTAATGGAGAATTCGAATGCTTGAGAGGAATAATTGAACAATTTGAAAGCTTTAAAACATGTAGAATAATGGATGCTTGAAATTTTTTCTTGATGATGGTTATGCACTTAGTGAGTCTTAGCTTGGCTTCTTCTTGCTTAGAGAGACTTTTTTTGAAAATGAGAGGAGAAAACTTCCTTATATATGAAACTAGGGAAGTCTTCTAGAGAGGCCTACATAGGAGAAATAAATTCCAATTATACACATACCCCTAGAAGAGGACCTATATTAAATATAATTTAAGAATCGTCGCTTTAGAACCCAAAATAGCTGACTCAAAAGCGGGAAATGAACTTTTAATGACTCCCAACAACCGACAAACTTTCAAACTGGAAAAGGGGACCTAGGTCAAAGTCAAGGTTTTCCTTAACCTAGGTCAAGGTTGAGGCTGACCTTAACCTAGGTCAAGGTTGAGGTTGACCTTGACCCAGGGAGTAAGAACCCCTGGAAAATGTGCCAGATGGGATGTATTGTGCCTGAAGAGGCCCAATCAGGGTCCTAAACAGGCACAGAAGTAGGAGAAGGCTAAAAAATGAGGGAGAAATATGATGATGGTAAAAAAAATCCCCTAAGGAGGGTTAAATGTTCTTAACATGGAAGTGCTTCCATTTTAAGATGATACATTAAGCCCCCACTTTAGCGGGAGTATGGAAATCGAACATACTTGCAGTAAAGTTAGAAGAAAGACTCTGGTGGATGACAACAAGGTAGAACATCACTTAGTCAAGGAAATGAGCCCCCAGACCAAGGATTCTAACTCAAAATACATGCATAAAGATATGAAAGTAAAGAGCAATTAATCATAGAAAATATACATGATTACATAAGCAAGACAAGAGCAACACTATATATGACATAGCTTCATGATCTAATCCTACTAGCATGAAAGCGAAAGAGAGAAAAGAGATAGTTATTACCTCACCTAGTAAGATTCCCACCTTACCATGAATCACCAAGGAGGGAGAGCCCAACAAGTTCACCCATAAACTTGTTAGTAATAACTGAGAGGGAGGGGGGGGGGTGAATCAGTGGCCTAAAAAATTTATCCTTCAAATAGTAACAACCAATCAAATAAACCTCATATTATTAATTCCCTACAAGATGCATTCCATGAACTACTTATAATGAATAACTGTCTGTCGGTTTTCCTTGTCTGTCCTTATTCTCCTTAATTACCAATAAGCAGTATAACTATTTACCGAAACTCAGTAAATAAGTAGAGTATACCGATCAACCCAGTGTTAACTATGTCAAATACAAAACAATAAAGAAATGAATCATACACATATAACACATGAATTTTTAACGTGGAAACCCTATTAAGGGAAAAACCACTGGGACCGTGCTGCCCCACTTTTGGTCTTTATACCTCAAGACAAAAATGGATGTCTAATGTGTAGTAGTAGGCTTGGAAGTTTCATGTGAGTCTGGAGTCTAAGTCTAGAAATCCCCTTAGGATAGAAGGTCTTTATCAGATTTCCCTAATTTGACTTCTCCTTCCTAAGTCGGGTGAATTCTGGGTCTGAAATCATGTTTTTATCGGGTAGGTTAAGTTCCCAATCTGGTAAAGGCCATGGTTTGAAAGATTCTAGCCTCAAACTCACATACAGATGAAATATTTGGTCTCATATCTTCATGTTGCAGCATTGGTGGGAAATCAAATTTTAGCTTCTCTTTGGCGGAAAATCACCTGCGGAGTGCGTTTTCTGCAAATGACAGACTTAAGAGTATCAGGAGCAAATAGAGATGGAAAATGAGAAAGTCAGGGACAAGAAAGCTTTGAGAATTTAGATCGAGCCTATGGGAAACAAAAGAAATGGTCAAGGAAAGGAAAATTCATGGAGTTAGCTTATAGGCAGAAAAGCAGAAAATGGCTTCTCCGCTGCTCCTACAGGCGGGTTTCGACTAGCGAAGTGTGTTCTCTGCCAAACCATTGAGGTGAAGGAATTTTGAAGAAGAATCCATCTCATAAGAGATCCAGCATATAAAAGGCCAATGGAATCAACATATATCATTTTGGCACCTCTATAGGCCAAAATTCTCCTTTGGCGGATTTTCAGACAGAGAGCACTACAAAAGTATTTCTTTTCCCAAAGGAGAAGCGGAAAAGTAATTTTTTGTTGCTTCAAGAAAGTTACCGTTACAATTACTAAAGTGAAAAGATGTTTCCTAATGGCATGTAAAGCTAAGTAATTAATTCAAATAAAGCTGTTTTACTTTGTAACAGACTTGTTCATTAATGTAGAGGTCTTTTCATTCGTGTGGCGTGGGAAGTCAGCCTTTAAATGGTAAGAATTCAAAAAGTATAAAATTAGTTGGAGATTTTGAACTAGAACCACCATTGTTCACCAAATTATTTGAATTCAAAGTTGCTAAGACCAGTTTCTCATTGTCTCTGTATCCTAAAGAGAAATTCAAATCCCTAGGTTGAATCATACTCAAATGGCTTCTAGATTTGTGGGATTCAATGGAATGAATGACATTATCTCTGATTGACACAAAATCTCAGATACCTCATTGAAGTTCTTTGATATGTAGAACTTCTAGAACAAATTGAGAGCGGAGAAGATGCATCCTATTACAAAAAAGCTTAAGGAGAGCGGGTTAGTCGAACCTGTCGATTTTCCTGTGGTAGTTCAAGCTCCTGAATTGGTCTGGGAATGTATAGCTCGATACAACCCAGACACCAAGAAGATTCTTCTACCTTACAACATGGTGCTCCTCTCTTTTGATAGAGAGTCTATCCAGAATTCCCTCCATATTCTAGAACAAACAGAATACTCTGAAATGACTTACAGTCGGGCAGTGTCTGAATATTCAGCAAAGAGACCTATATGGAAAAGAGAGATCATGAAGTCGTAGTTTAAAGAACCCAAGAGTGTGAAGGGCAAGTTTCCTAAAACATTATTCAGCACAAATCTGAAGCTAGAAATCATGGATATCCTAGTATTGCTTCATAGGATTAGAGGTGAGAGCGAAGCTCTTAATTTTGTTGAACAACATTTCTTCCTGGTTCAGATAATCTATTCCCAGCATCATTTCATTGACTGGGCCCTTATGGTGAGTGAGAATCTCTCAGATGCCCCCAATAGGGCTAAGTTCCATAATGAATTCTACATGTCTTCAGTCCTCTTGTATATTTTAGCTATGATTCAAATCTAGCCTAGGCTTCCTAGGTTAGAGGAATTCCCAGACGATTTAAAAATCTATGAGTTTTTCCCTTCTTTGCAACTACAAAATAGTTATGCTGATTATCTCATAGTTAATGACGCCTTTATAATGAGACTGTGCAGGGAGCTACAAGGTTGTCCAGAAAGTAGATTTTTTCCTGAAGCCATGGCTTTTATAAGACAATTTAGATTCTATTTTATTCAGTTCAGAGATTTCTCATATCTTCATTTTGTAGGTTTTGATGACTTTCCTTTGAAGCTGCCCAGATACCCTATTGACATGATCATGCTGATCAAGGTGACAAGGCAAGCACTCTAGGTGAATTTGATTTGTGCCGAGGCAAAGAAGAAAGGCTACAAATTCCCAATGACCATTGGAGCTTATAGTTGTGCATCCTGATCGGAGGCGAAGAATGTTCTTAAAACATTCTCGAAGAGGTTCTCTCTGGAAACATATGACATTCTAAGGCCGCAATATGATCTAGTTAATTATTCCAGAGATTTTTTTACAGATGAGTCGGGCAATTCATCATGTACCTGATATTTAGGACTATTGGGCCAATTACAAAGATGACTTGGAGAGCAGGGAAAGATTCTATGCCCGGTTAACCATTGAACATATCAAAAAGTTCAATGTTAACATTGTAGTAGAAGGGCTAGAAGATGATGGAAATCATCTGTATGATGACACATACTTGGAGAAGATAAAGTCCACCCCTATCATCTTGGAGCCTATGCTAGACCAAGCAGTAAGTGACTTGCAGGCTCTGATGGGGGGATTTACAAAAGAATAGTTCAATGGGTTGAGTGGACTGTAGGCTGAAGGAAGAGGTCAGAAAGGAATCCTCCTTCTCAGCAAACTCCAACAAAGGTGACTTCTAGCGTTGCAACCACTTCATCGACAACAATCCCAATAGTTTCAAAAGGACCAATTCAACCATCAAGAGGAGGTGATGAACCTTCTGAGAAGACTTCTCTCTTAGAGAAGACCTATGGAGAGGGTCCTCTTCTAGACATCGAAGCCACTAAAGAAGCAGTTTTGACAGACCAAATTAAGTCTACAACTGAGCTTTCTAAAGCTACAGAGTCCAAAAAGCCAGCTAGTGCTATTGTTATGGATACTGTGGACAGGAATGTAACCCAAGAAACTCCAAGGTGGGCATCCCCTATCATAGTTGAAGTAGGAGATAACAGCCCTGGTACCTCTACTACAGAATCAGATAAGAGGGGTGGGGAGCAACAGGAGGTTGCTCAAGTTGTAAAATTAATGTCTTCCTCATCCACTTCGGTGAATCCATTCGCTTCCCACCCTAAAGCTACTCCTCTACTCATAAGGAAGCTATTCATCGAAGAGTTGGTTTCTGCCAACAAAGTTACCAGAGCAGAGTCATGGATAGAAAATACTCTAGAGTGCAAAAGGAAAAGAGTGAGAGAAGCAATTCCCAGCAAAGACACTCTATCACGGGCCTTTCAGCCCAAGGCTACCACAAGCAAGCAGAAGAGTGTGAAGACAATGTCTACTCTGGGTCGTGATCCTGAGATAGGGCATTTCACTGTGGAAGTAGCCAAGCCCATTAAAGAGGGCAGACTCAAAGATCTGGCGGCCTTGGACTTTCAGTTGCAGTCATTCGATATGGGATTGGCTCGACATGATACCAAGGTGGACTAGTGGAAGTCCACTAATGTAGTGATAGAGGAAGAGCTTGAAGATCTCAAGACTTCCAAAATTCAGCTTAAAGTGGAAGTGGCCCAACTAACTGACTTCATCAGATAGCTTCTCACTCCTATTGCGAGCACTCCCAGCACCCAAACCTCCTTTGATCCCAGTGTTGTGGAGAACCAAGCCATTCTGGCTAAGTTGCAAGAGGATTGGCATTATAGGAAGATTGGTAAAAGGTGGATCGAGAGGCTCGAGTCAGAAGGCCTAGCAATCATTGAATAGTTAGGTAACGGTCTTCTAAGGCTAGAAACAAAGAGGAACAATATTGGTAAGAATTTGCAAACTCTCACAGTGGAAAGAGTAAGATGCCAAGAATGCATAGTCATGTTGCATGTGGCAGTGAAGATGAACACTAAAGAAGCCCTAAAGGCTAAAATTCTACAGAAGGGAGATGAGCCTTTGATCAAATGGCTCCAAAGTCTAGATTTCAAAATTGAGATGATCATTCAGGCTGAGACTGGACTACAACAAACATATGTTAAGGTGCAAGAAGAACAAAGTAAATATTTCAAACTTCTCTTAGGACTTCATGCAAAATCGCAAACTAGCGGTCAAGACAAAGCAATAGTTGGAGTAGTCAACATGCAGAAGTCATTCATAGATTATCTGCATAATTTAGCGGAGGAGTCTTCGACTCATCTAAACAAGGTGCTAGAGCTCCAACAATTGAGTGGATGCATCTTTAGGGCTATGGAGGAACTGAAAGATCGGACAGAAGCAATCAAGACTCTAGCCAAAGAACATTCCAGATGGCTGATCCATTACACCAATGTCCATGTCAACAGACATGAAGAGCTCATCCAAGTCATCACTGTTGTAATCACCTATAGGGCCAAATTAGATAAGGGGAAGGAAACTGAATCATAGATATATTCCCCCTTGTTCTATTTTTGTTAGTTTTGTAACGGATAAACCTTTGGTTATCATTTCTGGTTGGAGAAGTTGAACTATTTTGGTTACTCCTTTTTGTAACGGTCCAATCTGGAACTCTATATGTATTATTCCCAAAATCAATACAAAGGTCGGCTAAATTTTGGTGTGAAGGATAGAATTGTTGCTGAGTCAATTGTGTATGTCTGAATGCCATTTCTTTAATTGTTCCATTGCATTTCATTTATCTTTCTGTTGAATTTGAACGTCTCTTTTGAATTAGATTTGTAATCTGTATTCAAACCAGAATTTTGTATTATGATTTGATACAGCTAATTAAGGGGAAAATCAGTTGCTATCCTAAGTTTTGGGAATGTTCTTACGATATAGATCGATTCAATATCATTACATTATTAATCTTCAGTCTTGCAACTGCATTTTTAGTAATTGTCCATGCATCACCGGTTTTGGGAGTTAATCTGATTGATAAGATCTCAGAATTGGCTAGTTTTAGAATTGTATTTACTTCGCCTGAGCTATTTTATGTCTAGACTTAGCTTGGTTTACCTCTCTTGCTCTCGGGTTAAGAGCATACCTCTGTTAGATTAGGAAAGATCAAAATTCATTGAATATTATTCATATAAGGGAGCTGTACCTTCTAATTCAAAGGGAAAATAGGTTTTCAAGTAACTATTTCCCAACTATTGTATTTAATTATTCTTAAACATTTTTGGGTATTTTAGAGTTACATTGAAAAGAACAATCCGTTTACCAAAAGATTTTTGGCGACTCTGCTGGGGAAACAAATAGTCATTGTACCAGAAGCATACAATGAGGAAAGATGGTGCTTCCCCATGAAAATATAATCCCTGTACTCCAACCCAATCTTAGATTCCAAGATGGTCAAGAGGATCTCATTTCCTCATTAAATGCTTTTGACTGGAGATACAGAAGAAGCACCGAACACTATAGAAGCGCCAGTCAAGTGCTAGAATGGGAAGAAGCTAGAGAAGAAACACTTGAGAGAGCCATACAGAGAAGGAATCTAAGATGGGGAGAGCATGAAGTTAGGCCACAACATTAGGCAAAAATCTGGAGCCTAAAAGATTTCTCAGAAGTACCAAGAAAGAAGGTAGCACAGACCCGGTCTTCAAGAGGCTTGTGGATATTAATTTTGCTCTTTTAGAAGTACCCCGTCGAGGAAACAGAACTGTAAGGAGCCAGAGCAGGCCTTCTTCACCTCCTAAACAAACCACCCAGCTATCCACCACTTGCCAAGTGTTGACATTGCACAGAGTAGTTGCCCCTCCCGTTGTCAATCTAACACCCTACTTACCCCAAGTAGCTATGGCACTCCCTTAGGCCACTGCAGTCGGGCCCCTGCAACTAGCAACATATAACCCTCTCCCTACAAGCTCTAGAAATAACTTTCCCAAATTTTCTAGAGATGGGAAAGTATCTACAAATGATCATATTGCCGCATTCTTCGCTTCAGTTAACATCCTAGCAGTTTGAGAAGAAGATGTGGCTGTCAGACTATTCATTGAGACTCTCGTTGAAGGTGCCACTGATTGGTTTCATCATTTACCTAATTCTTCTATTACCAATTGGGCTACTATGAGAGATGCCTTCGAAAGAAGGTTCAACATTGCTGAAGACAAGCATGCCCTGTTGACTCAATTGAATTCTATCAAGAAAGAGCCGTCAATCAGCATGAGGGATTTTATAGCTAAATTTAACAAGCTGGTAAATCATATCCCAGCGGTTGATAGGCCTATAATGGGGAATTTGAAAACTTTCTTCATAAGTGCTATGCCACCAAACATCAATTATGATTTAAGGAGAATGAACCTTGCAAATTTGGATGCCACACAGAGAACTACTATAGAACTCGAGGACCACATGATCTCATCTGGGAAATGGAAAAGAGAGATATAGTCTAGAGCCAGTAGTAGAAATACTGTCATTTGATGAGATGATCCAAAAATTGTCTAATGAATTCACAGCCTTCAAGAGGAAACTTCCTAGATTCAATAATCCCTACTAGCAAAACTTTCAGGAGCAGCCTGGAAGGCATGACGATGGGAGGAATGCAGAAGGAAAAATGTTACAATTAACTAATCCACCATAGAGACTAGCTATAGAGGCTCCTCCTAAAAGAGGAAACATGTGTGCCTTCCACTTAACCATAGATCATGATGGGGAAAGCTGCCCTGATGTAGCTCACACCTGGAAAATGCATCAGACCGACGAGTGGAATTCTGGAGTTTCTGGAGCTGAACCATATTCATACTCACATGGCGACTCTGAAAACTTATATTTAGAGTATGAATCAGATTCAGAGCAAGAAGAAACATGTTATGCCACCATAGATTGGACCTCTTATACAGTCCTGACCCAGAGTCAGAAGGATAAAGGCCCTGGCTCGTCACCACCTAAAA
Organism: Thuja plicata; assembly: GCA_018584345.1. NCBI lineage: Eukaryota > Viridiplantae > Streptophyta > Pinopsida > Cupressales > Cupressaceae > Thuja > Thuja plicata. The sequence goes on from MU223642.1 coordinate 4,326,207, forward strand.
ATAATGAGGCATCTACTTCCAATTCAAAGGAGCCCAATCAAGGTCTGAGGATTCTGCAACTAGGTAAGGAACAAAAATCTTTTGACATTATTCAATTTTGTAGAGATTCTAGAATTTAGATTTCTCCCATAGACTACCTTAAGTCTAATCTTGTTGAGCTGCAAAAGCTAGTAGATTATTGTAAAGGAGGGAGCTGAGAGTTAAATCGAAATGTCATAACTACTATAGAGAATGAGTCTTTATTTGTAGACCCAATTGAACAAAGGGAGTCATCCGTGTTATGCCCTGCATCCCCGTCCCTACATTTTGTGTGCAAAATATTGGGTCCCCCTTTTTTTTCTTTTCTTTTTCTTTTGCTGCTTTTGCTTGTGGTTCTTGCCTCGTCCTTCCCTTTTTGTTTTCTTTCTCTGGGGTTTTCTTCCCCGGTATCGTGTTTTGTTTGGTTGGTTTCTCATCTCCAGGACCCCGATCCCGGAGGTTGTTCTTTGGTGGGAGCTGGACTCCGGACTCTGGGATTCTTTGCCACGATGTTCTTAAGGAGATCATTACGGGGAATCCCCGGGCCCGGGGTCCAGAGGTTTGCCTATCCGGAGATTGTCGGAAAGAGGTCGATTGCCTTTTTACCGCGGGTATAAATAGAAATTATTTGTCATTTTCACATTTACCGCGATTAAAACACTTGTGCACTCAAAGTGATTTTAGAGCGATTTGCAGAGAGTTAGCGATAAATAGTGCTAAATACTTCCATCCTTTTTAGGCAATTGTGAGTGCTTCATAGTGGCAGGTTGTGATCGTTTGGCAGTCGTAGCTATTGCAGAGCTTCCATGGTGACTCCTTTCCTCCTCTTTTCAGCATTCTTAGTTTGGTGTCTCTTTTCCCATCAGTTTTTTGTCTGTCTGGTGTGTTCCCTTTCCATTTTTGTTGTCTTTCAGTTCTATTCATTTTCTCTTTCTGGTTTCACCGCCCGTTGGTGGGTCAGCCCTACCAGAGGGTTGTCCACCCTCTGTGCTGGTGTGGTTGGCTTGTAAATAATGTAGACAGTTGTATATATTTTGTGCTTTGCCTGGTTTCCCGTGGATGTCATTCCACGGTGTATATATGTAAATCTTCATGTATATTTATTGTATATCCTTCTATTCCCTGTGTATATATCCCTTAGCTCCTATGTATATCTTATGTAAATCCTTTCAGATAGCTTAGTAAGATGGTCGAGTTGCCCGTGTCACTGGTTTTCCACCCATAAGTTCATTTTAGAGCAGAATACCACTTGTTTGAAACTCGACTCTCGGCCGGTTTCAAACAGGCATTTTTCTCTCTCCTTCGTAAAACTAGCCAGGCCATCATTTATGTCCCATGCGCACATTTAAATCTATCTAAGTGGCCTTCACTTTTCATGCGTTTGGACAGTTGGCTCCATCGTCATTGCCATAACTCCTATTTATTACCTATACATGTGGTGCCCACGTGGGCTTGACAGTTTGCCTTTTTACACGTCCTCACCAACGGTTACTTCTCCGGGCTCTGGGTTTCGTACCATCATCCATCCCGTGTCCTTACCAAATGTGATAAAATTCCCAGGCCCAGATGTTCAGTCAATCTTAAGTTCATGTAATGCGTGTGCTTTTTAGGGTTTTTTTTGAATGAAACTAACTTTTCAGGAAAAGCGGGCATCATGGTGGTAAGATCTCTGGACCCCAGAGTATTTATTTGTTAATGCGTTCTGACAGTCGCTTTTCCTTGCAGGTTTTAGGAGTACACTTCCAAACATGTCTGAAGCATCTCCATCCTCACCACTCGAAAGTCCAGAGCTACCTTCCATGATGGCTACCAGAGCGGCTGTTAGATCCAAAATAGAAAGGGCCTTGGAGAAGTTGCTCTTGACCATGAAGTTTGTGTAGGATAGTGTTATCATGGGCTCAAAGATCGATTCCAAGCTTAAACTCATTACCGACACTAGCGTCGGGACATGGCCATAAATGCAGGCCTTAGTGAAAATGATGTACATCCAACGACAGGCTGGAGATCAGCTAGCCATCAATGTCAGAGACTCCAAGATTCTTAAGGCAGCTTGTTTCCCGTACTCTATACAATCTTCGGAGTTTATTCTGACAATGGCCGCCAATTACAACTCCTCTGTTTAGGCTGTTATGCTCGCAGCCGCAGAACCCACCGGGTACCCTACTCCTCTGGTATCCCTCAACCCTGACACATTCCAGGAGGGTCTGGGGATCCCTCAATTTGAAAATCCTTATGTGGTTACAAGGTCAGATGCCTTGGCCCAATTCACGCAGTTGGAGGAGGCCGCCCGGATATACATGAACGTTCATTGCGTCAAGGTCCTGAAGAGGGACCCTAAGAGGATGAAGACAGAAATTCCCCGGTATGAGTTCAAAGAGAGCATTCAGATGGGAATGATAGCATTGTCCCAGGTCTTTGGGCAGCCCTCTGCCAAGAAATTTGCTAAATGGATGTATTACTTCCTCCTTGGCATCTCCACCAAAGGAGGATACTTCGACTGGGCAGCTATAATTTTGAACCACGTCGATTCGCAGCTCCTCCAATTGGCCAGGAATTTTTTTTTTACATGACTTCTTATGTTTTCTTAGCCCTAGCACAGTAGAGGCCCCATGCCCATGGGCTACTTACAGACGGCGTACTCAAGATTGGCCCAGGACAAAAGGCACCGTGGGACCATTTTCCACAAGTTCAATGGGAAGCCAGCTTCCTAAGTTTTTGCCGAGTAAATGATGCGTTCATTTACTATCACCTACTCACACCCACCCAAGATGCAGGATACTGCCTATCCACAAAGGCGATAAATTTGGTTCAGAGTTATGGACATTATTACATCTAATTCCAACATCACACTTATATTACGGTCACCAGCTTCTCTGGGAAACCCTACTTGTTTCCCAAACACTATGGGGACAAGATCATTCTCTTGGAATACTATAGATAGATAATGGAGTTGCATGCACTCTTTTCCTTAAAGAAGGTAACCAATATTCTGTTCCCAATCACCTGTGGAAACTACTCATGCAGCCTGGCTGCCGCAAAAGAGGCGGATAACAAGCTTAAAAGCTACAACCTGGAAGAATTCTACTTAACGCAGAAATGTTTAGATCCGCACGGCAAGATTATAGCGGCACTTCCCCGGGCTTTAGAGCCCCATCACTACCATATGGAGGATTTTTGGGATGATTGCCAGGATGATGTGGAAGTGCGGAGCTGGCACTACATCAAGATGATGGAAGGCATGATGGAAAGGTTGAAGCTCTGAAGGTTCTCGGAGGAATTCTTAGATGTAGGCCCCACGATCAATCCCTAGTACAAAGCAAAGAGGATAGATACAATGGCCCTCCCACCGGTAAATTGGGATGCCCAAGAAGGGCCAACAATTGAGGACTTCACCCGAGAGGTGGTCGAGCGAAGTCATGCATACTTCAAGAAGGTGTGCCTCGGAAGTACCCGCCGAGCAGCCAAGCCAGTACCAAAATTAACTCCGGGGGCTAGGACTTCTTCACATGGAGTAGATAAAGGAAAAGGAATAGATACAACGCCTCCTATGCAAGAAGTCCCCATAAAAGAACAAATAAAGCATTCAGTGGAAGCCTCCCAACAAATGAGAGAGAAGTTAATCACACGGCTGGCCACTCTAGTAGTCATGGCTGTGCCAATTCATCCCCCTTCCTCCCCATCATTAGCAGCCTTAATATTAAAGGCGACGGGGGTGGATCCAATAGAACAAGCAACGATAAGGGATGCAGGGACACCCTTAGTTACCCAAAGAAAGAAGAGGCTTAACCAAAAGACTAAGGAAGGGCTAGGGTTGGGTACGCCCCATACCCCACAAGTAGAGATCCTCTCTTCTAGTTCCCCGGAGCTGGAAAGAGAAATAGAGCCTGCCAAAGTCCCAGCCATTCCTCCCTCGTAGGAGGAATTTGATGATGTCTTTGCAACTGACGAGTTTGGGAACCTACAGGGGGACACCAGACAAACAGAGGCAGAAGTCCCAGCTACGAAACAAGAGCCTGCATAGGAGCAGGAAGAACAAATAGAAGAGGAAAGGAAAGACGAGTTGGAGATCCCCTCCAAGGCTTTGGAGATGCAAAATCCAGGGGTGGATCAACAAAGGCAGAATGAACAAATGACATCTGCTAGGGGA